>OW240915.1:146609807-146761035 GCA_933207985.1 Pelobates cultripes | reverse complement strand
ACACACACACACACACAGACTGCTATGTCCACACACACACACAGACTGCTGAGTCCATACACACACACAGAGACTGCTATGTCCATACACACACACACACAGACTGCTATGTCCACACACACACACACACACACACACACACACACAGACTGCTGAGTCCATACACACACACACACACACACACACAGACTGCTGAGTCCATACACACACACACAGACTTCTGAGTTCATGCACACACACAGACTGCTATGTCCATACACACACACAGAGACTGCTATGTCCATACACACACACGCACAGACTGCTATGTCCACACACACACACTCACACACACACACAGACTGCTGAGTCCATACACACACACACACACAGACTGCTGAGTCCATACACACACACACACAGACTGCTGAGTCCATACACACACACACACACACAGACTGCTGAGTCCATGCACACACACATACACACAGACTGCTGAGTCCACACACACACACACAGACTGCAGAGTCCATGCACACACACACACCACACACATACCAAGCCTACCTGTCAATGGAGGCTGTTGCTGGGGGTCAAACAGCTATCTTCTGCAGCAGCAAGGTCTGTTGCTTTATGGCAGGGGTGGGGCTTATGTGTGGGAGGCGGGGCTTGGTTTTGGGGAGGGGCCTGTGCCGGGGAGCCCCAGCATCTCTGCACAGACAGCACCCAGCGCTCCTCTGGCCAGACTGCCCTGCACTCCCTCGGGCTGTCACACACTGTTACAGTCCGAAGGAATAGAATGGAAGAACATGACCAGCAAGTTGATGGCATTTGGGGGAACAAGGGGGGGCACAGCATGAAGTAGGGGGGGCCATGGCCCTCTCTGGCCTCCCCTAGCGACGCCACTGCGCATGGTCTTCCCAATAGCCGTACTGCCCCGTTGCAGTCTGTAATGAATGCTGCCACAAGACTGATTTTCCTCTCTAGTCGGTCCTCTCACACCTCACCCCTCTGTCAGTCCTTACATTGGCTTTCTGTATCCTATAGGAGTCAATTCAAAGTACTTACCCATACAAAGTGCTTACCAAGCACTGAACAGTTCTAGCCCCTCTTATATCTTCTCACAGATCCATAGGTTTGCCCCTTCTCGGTCTCTCCACTCTGCTCATGACCTTCTCCTGCTCGCACCCGTACAGTCAACTCACGCTTGCAGGACTTCCTATGGAATAGCCTGCCTTCCACCATCAGACTCTCCCCTAGTCTTCAATTGTTTAAGAAGTGCCTTAAACCCCATTTCTTTAGGAAAGCTTATGGCCTCCCAGACTAACCTCTAACCTCTTACTCTCTCCTAAAGGGCAGCACTTTTCTCTCTCCTCCAGCTCTCCATCACTCCCACCTTATTTGACTGCTATTTCCTGTCCTATTTACACCTCTTCAACCTATCGTTCCTGTAAGTTTTCTTGTAATTGTCCTAGTTATAGTTAAATCCCCCCTCTAATAATATTGTAAAACGCTACGGAATCTGTTGGCGCTATATAAACGGCAATAATTATAATGATAATAATAAAGTATCCAGCAATTGACAAAGTTGACAAAGGATATGGAGCTTGACTAAAGTAGGCCTTACTATTACTTATGCATAACATAAGTGTGACGAAGTGCCCTTCGCCACTTGGTCCTGGAGAGGCCTACTTGCCAGCCTCCTCCCCTGTGACTATGACTCTTTCATGTATCTGGCTTTAAAGCCCCTAGTCTACCTTCAGACAGACTATTTATGTAGGCTGCTTTATTTATCTTATGTTTTAGTCACCCTGTACCCATTATAGGTGCAGGGTGTGTGTAATGTAATTGTTTATTGTGTGTGTGTGTGTATTGTGTAATGTATTGCCTGCTCTCTTGTATTGCTGAGGTTTGCTACCAACTAGGTGGGTTTGGCTATGGAGCTTGTCTAGTGCCCTCTGTTGGTAGCAACAGCAATATGCACTACCTGAATTGCAAGACTGGTTCATTTGCATATTCGGGTAGATTTGCATATTGCTAATTCTTCAGGCAGGTGAGATATTTACTTTTAAATATTGTCTCCCCCCACACCTTTAAAAATGGTGTATGGTTTGACTGTTTGTGATTTTATTGAGGTTTCACAACAATGTTATTGTGGTGACTGTATTGGCTGGTCCCAAGGGAATAAAGGTTTTGACAGTTCTTCTTGATCCTTCTAAACGTAGCCTTGTCTCGTTATTGGAGGGAGCTGTTATAATCACACTGGGGATTGCTATGCTCTGTATGCTCCCCTGAGCTTGAGTCACTTAGCTCTTTTAAGAGCTTGTTCCTGACACGCTCTCCTTGGAGGAGGGGTCTTCACCGCACAGTCCTGGATGCTGGAGGTTCATACAGGGTGGAAGGAAGAGTTCTTTCCCACACAGTCCTGGAAGACAGAAGCTGATCCAGGGTGGAAGGAAGACGGCAAGACTCCAGTCAAGATACGGCGGTTGCGGAGTCTGCGGTGGTTGTGGTGTCTGCTGCAGCGCTTGGAGTCCTCAGGAAGCACTAGGAGCATCCTTCAACGGAGGGTACTCAGTCGGAGTACAAGGAGCTCCGTTACAATAAGTAATTATCATATTGAAGAAAAAAAAAAAAACAGGTCTGCCCAGGGGGACCTATAGCACAAGAGAGAAAAAAAATTGAAAAAAAATATTCTATAAATATCACACTTTAAAGAATAACTGTGCAAATGATTTCTCTTGCTTTGCATTTCTTTTCTTTTATTACGTTACAATGGCATCTGTACTACATTTATTGATTTCCAGCACTTTATAAGCCCTATCTTCACTTTATTGATAGACTGGTTTGTATTAAATTCTTGTTGAAATGTTGGTTATTTTCACTTAACTAATTTCTTAACCAAGTTACATTTATATACATTTCAACACAATCTCTGGCAAGTGTAAACAAATGTACATTCCAGAGCTATATTTTGAAATGTTCAGTGCATTTTTCACCCACGCTAAAGTATATTTGATGTGCTCCATAACAAAGCAAAAATGTAGTCACTGCAACATGTGCACAACTGGGTAGGTTGTGTTAATAAATTGTATGTGCATAATTATCTATTATTATTTTCACTATCTTGTCTCCTTTTATGTACCTTTCTTAAAAAAAAATTGCTCAATGCTTTATTCATATTTTAGAAACATGTAACAAGCAAATATATAGCTTTTTTCTTTTCTAATCATCATTATAAAATACTTTGAATGGGTAACATTATGTGGCCCCTAATTTTATTAATTACTAGAAAACTATTTATTTGTTCAAATAATTTTTTTGTACATGTCTACATATTTGTTTTTGCTAGTTTTGTTTTGTGAATGTTTGATACAAAGCACACATGCATACAAGTGCCAATTTACTACGAGTACAGTGTTGTGTCTGTTCGTGGGATTAAATTTACAGGAAAGAGTTATTTTGGCATTGTGTTTATTTCTGTCAATGCACAATTTTATATTCCATATCATAATTCCAGAATAGAGTTTAAATCATAAAAACCATAATATGTCACTTGCAGGAGTAAAACAGTAAGTAATGAAAAAGATATGATTGCATTTCTGTCCCTCCAAATGACAGTTATCACCTCAATGACCTGCTCCGGGCGGGCCCATCTACACATGACACTCTAAGGGATAACGTCATCTAACAGGGTAGTTACAAAATCAATACAAAATCCATTTCAAAGATACTCTGTATAAGAATCCTAGTGTAACATTCATTTATTGAGTAGGCCTGGGGACAAAAAAAAGAAACATCTTTTTGATATATATGCTTTAGCTCCTAAGTAAGAGAATCTTGTTGGTAAGCAATAATTGTATTTTCAATCTATTACTTAGACCTGGCAAAGCACACTCTGAAATGTAATATCAGGAAGACTGCAGTAACTCAATTATAAAGCATAAACAGGACTGTCATGCATCTAAAATGTGAATGGAACGATGACGGACAATTTTTTTAATCTCCTTTATTTTACAGAACTAGGATGCTATTCGTGGGAATTTAAATAAAAAAATGCACACAGATGCATACATATTAATACAAATATGTAATACCTGATATTTAAGTAGAGAAAAAATCAGTACTAAAATATTAGTTTACTTATAGAGAGAATTTTTGCATAAAGTTATGAAAAGCATGAGTGTGTATTTAATTAGTGGTCTAGTTCTAAAATAAAAATAAAAATAAGCATGCCACACTATCCATAAAGTAACTCACAATACACCAATATACCATTCATCCTTGCAAGAGATTAAAAAAACAAAAAAAACCCAAAGAACATAAAAAAAAAAAAATTCTGTGTATATGGGATTTTTGAAATACAGTAAGGATGGGAACAGTATGGAATAAGTAGACATTTTTACTATTAAACTGATAAAAAAAAAATCTTAAACTTTAGCTTAATGAAGCAGTTTTGGTGTATAGATCATGCCCCTGCAGTCTCAATTCTGCTCAATTCTCTGCCCGTTAGGAGTTAAATTATGTTGTTCCCACAGACACAGCCACACCTCCCTCCATGTGACTTACATAGCTTTCCTAAACACTTCCTGCAAAGTCATCTAATGTTTATACTTCCTTTATTGTAAATTCTGTTTAAATTAGAATTTTTAGAGTTAGCTCCTGCTCTCTTAATAGCTTGCAAGACCTTGCATTAGCCTCCTGTGTGTGTGATTAAAGTTCAATTTACAGAGCAGCAGAGCAGAAGAAAAAAAACATTTAAAGTAAGTTACATCTGATTGAAAATGAAACCATTTTGTTTTCATGCAGGCTGTGTCAGTCAAAGCCAGGGGAGGTGTGTGGCTAGGGCTGCATAAAAAAAGAACAAAAGTAATGCAACTTTTGAACTGAGCAGTGAAACTTTAGAGGTATGCTCTATATAACAAAACTGCTTCATTAGGCTAAAATTGTTTGGGTGAATATAGTGTCCTTTTAACATTAAATATATTTGGTATATTAAATCACTACTACCAATTCTTTCCTACATCACACAGCCCCTATCCCCCATAAATGTGTGGATAGAACAAAGTGCAATGGTCAGAGTTTAATAGTAAAATAACAAAATGTGAACATTTAAAAATTATTTCATACAGCATTATACACATTAGGCATAGAAAGAAATATGGCATTTTAATCATTTATAGGTCACTGGAGGCTAGGACTGCTTGTTAATGGGTCAGTCTAACCTGACAGTATGTCATTGTGTCAAATAATGTCTGCTTCGTGTAGAGGTAGAATCGCATGATTAAACACATAGTACTTCGTATTTAAAGGCAGCATTGGAAAAATATAAAGTAGACCACTGTTATACTGTGTAAAACTGCTTCTATACTATATATTGCGCTCCTCCCTCCACAATGAAAACTATATTAACTCTATCTCTGCAAATATAGCAAGGGAACAGAGTTTTCTTGAGTTTCTGTTAGAGTCCTGTTAGTAATCCGTTTTCTATTGTGACCATTCTGTCTCATCATGATACCTTTAAAAATCTTTCTTAGAGTTTTGCCTACACTTTGTGAACTGGGTCACTTTGACACGTCACATGGTCCATTTTTCTCCATATCATTGTCTTACCATATCTCTCCTACAAAGGATTATTAGCTTTCTCCTTGTCACTAGATATATCCCTCACTCACGCCAGTGCCCTGTGTATTGCAGATGAGAACTAGATGAGAAATCAGAGTTGCATGTGGATGCATTACTTACTGAAACAGGACCTCCAGAGACCTCCTTCAGAAGAGTATGGTTCCATGAGTGGGCCTTATCTACTGAGCTGCACATTGTGTTACCTCCTGTTTTTGCTGTGAACACTGGAAATTTAAAGGTTTTATCATTGACTCCATATCTTGCCTGTATTATTTTGGGACCACCTAAAGGGTTAACAGGGATTCAACCACCCAAAAAGAAGTGCATGTTCATGATTTACAAGATTTTGGGAGCCTATCAAAGAAATAAATTAAAATATGAAACCCGATATAAGACAATAGAAGAGGGAAGCAGCTAAGTTTAATGGTGTTGGCAGTTTGAGGGGAGGAAGTGAATCAACAAGCAGCTGAAAGAAAGAAGAGCAGTGCCTCTGAAATGGTCACAGCTTACCCTGTGAACATGCATTGCTTTCTACTGAGGACATTCTGAGCTACTAGGATGATAAAAAGAATGTGTGACCTGCTCTGTGTCTGGCAGTGGTGTACACATGACCCATGGGGCCCAAGTGCGAAAATTGATCCGCGGGGCCCCCCGCGCTTACTCTGCGCGGGCTGGGGCCGCAACACATGGCGGCCACCTGGTCTCAGGGGTTGCAGGGCTGCGACCCCTGCGACCGCGGTATGTACACCACTGCATGCAGATGCACACACACTTAAAGGACCACTACAGACACCCAGATCACATCATGCTATGTTTCACTCAGGGTTAATCCAGCCTCTATAAGCAAAAATAGTATATACACTACAAATGTGAAATAAAAACGTATAGCTGGAAGAGTTCCCAGGTGTACCTCACAGACACCCAAGAGACAATATAAAAAAAGTAAATGGAAAAACCCCAGAATACGTATAAGTGAATATATAAATTAAACAACAACCTGATGTAGGATATGGTCCATATAGTAAATTCTGTGTAAAGATCAAAATACTGACATAGCGTAATACAGTAAAAAAGGAAAAAATATATAAATATAAGTGAATATAGATGCACTCACAAACGCACGTGAAATAAGGCTTTTCACCCACTCTGGGGTAATATGAAGTATGATGAACGAACTGGAGAATCACCTCATCAGATATATGTAAATAAAGGAAATCAGAAATAGTGAAGTTTGTTATAAAAATACAAAATCACATTTATTGGTCACACTTACATATGTGAAAATCATAAAAAGCGTATCTCCTTATAACCTGGAACTCCATCCAGTGTGGTCAGCGGTCCAGAATAGGATCCAACAGGAGTAGTTATAGGAAAACAGCCCAAAATACAAATGAATAAAAATAATAAACAATAATTAAAAGTTCATATATAGAGAATCCAACGCGTTTCGTCCTGTAGGGGTTTCGTCCTGAAGAAGTCCTACACCCCTACAGGACGAAACGCGTTGGATTCTCTATATATGAACTTTTAATTATTGTTTATTATTTTTATTCATTTGTATTTTGGGCTGTTTTCCTATAACTACTCCTGTTGGATCCTATTCTGGACCGCTGACCACACTGGATGGAGTTCCAGGTTATAAGGAGATACGCTTTTTATGATTTTCACATATGTAAGTGTGACCAATAAATGTGATTTTGTATTTTTATAGCAAACTTCACTATTCCTGATTTCCTTTATTTACATATATCTGATGAGGTGATTCTCCAGTTCGTTCATCATACTTCATATTACCCCAGAGTGGGTGAAAAGCCTTATTTCACGTGCGTTTGTGAGTGCATCTATATTCACTTATATTTATATATTTTTTCCTTTTTTACTGTATTACGCTATGTCAGTATTTTGATCTTTACACAGAATTTACTATATGGACCATATCCTACATCAGGTTGTTGTTTAATTTATATATTCACTTATACGTATTCTGGGGTTTTTCCATTTACTTTTTTTATATTAATCCAGCCTCTAGTGGCTGTCTCATTGACAGCCGCTAGAGGAGCTTCCGCGATTATAAGACACTGAACGTCCATAGGAAAGCATTGAGTAATGCTTTCCTATGGGCGGTTTGAATGTGCGCCCGGCTCTTGCCGCGCATGCGCATTCAGAGCTGAGAGGCGGAGGGATCCCCAGCGCCAAGGGAGTCCGGCACTGGAGAAAGGTAAGTGCTGAAGACACACACTCTCATGAACAGACGCATACACACTAGCTAACAGACACACACATTTACTGACAGAGACACACTCAGCGACAGACATACATACACACACAAACACACACAGTAACACACTCACTGACACTCACTAGCAGAGACACACTCAATAACAGACACATTCACTGACACTCACTAGCAGACACACACACTAACACACACACACTCTAACACACTAACACTAACACACTCTAACACACACAAACACACACACACTAACACTAACACACACACTAACACTCAAACACTAACACACACACTAACACACACTAACACACTAACACACACATTTTTTTTAAAATTTAATCCCCCAGCCTCCTTACCTTTTGGAGTGCTGAGGGGATTCCCTGTGGTCCAGTGGTGCTGCTGGGCTCCTGGGTGGCCGGTCACCAGGCGGGCAGGCTGGCGGGCACGCGAGGGCGCACTCTCCCCTGAGTGCTCCCTCTTCAGCTCCCTCGCGCTCCGTGTACTGATGCCGGAGCCAGAAGATGATGTCATCTTCCGGCTCCGGTATCAGTGCGGTGAACGAGTGAGCTGAAGAGGGAGCACTCAGGGGAGAGTGCTCCCTCCATCGCCCGCCAGCCTGCCCGCCCGTCCTGTGATACTAGGGCCAGCCTCGGGGGACCCTGAGGTGGCCAGCTCCTGGGCCCCAGTGGGTACATACCGGGTCACAGGGGCGGCCCCGGTATGTACGCCACTGGTGTCTGGTGTCCCAAAAGCAATTGTCATGTCCATTGACAGTGTCGTACACACAATCCATGGGGTCCCGGTACGAAACTGATCCATGGGCCCCCAACAGACACACACACAGACACATACATACAGACAGACACATACACACACATACATACAAAGACACATACATACAGACACACACAGACATACAGAGACACACGCAGACACACATACACATGCATACAGACACATACTCACACAGACAGACACACAAACAAAAACACACATAAACAAAATGTCACCCTCCTGTTTCCTACCTTTTAGGTGCAGGAGGGTGACTTTCCCTTGGGTCCAGTGGTGGCTCAGGCTGGTGGGAGTCAGAGTTCCCACTCTGACTCCCTCTCCTTCCACCCGCGCAGGCTCTCTCTGATAGCTGGGAGGAGTGACTGTCAGTCACTTCCTCCCAGCTGTGATGTCTTCGCAGGGGGCCTGGTTGCGCTGTTAAAGCACCACAGCGCTGACCGGGGGCCCCTGGAAATTCATCTCTATTGGGTGGCCCTAACAGCATGGGCCACCCGATGGGCTCCTTGAACATGTGGCTTTGGTTTGTCTCGCAGGCTTGGGCCGCAACACATGGCGGCGGGCACCCATTGGACCGCGGTATGTGCGCCACTGTTCACTGACCACAGTTCAAAGTGAGCAAGTTTTTTTCTGTTACAGGGAACTTTCTGAATGCCCAATAAATTCAAGAAGCCTTTCGGACAGCCAGAGCAGCAGCAAAATTAATGCCTATGACTGTGTTAGGTTGTAAAAATGGCTACAACATTGCCTTACCTAATGGCTACAATATCAGCAACTGATATTGTGCATTAGCATATTACTATATGTATTATTATGCCTACAATATTTACACATATATTAATATACAGGTATATTATTACACATATATTAATACTCAGAGCAAATACAATAAGCTGTACCTTTAAGTTATCTTTTCACTCTATATCTGCACACTCAATCCAGCCATGGTGACTCTACAGACTGGTTGTGTGGAAAAGCTTTGTTCTTGTCAGGATTGAAGGAATGAGTGAATACCCTATTGTCCAGTTGTCTATCATTTTTGGATGTATTCACTTTTTTAACTTGAAATGACAACTCCTGCTCCCCATTTTTTTATTATTATGCTTATTATTAATGCTGGCATTTATAAAGCGCCAGCATATTCATCAGTGCTATAGAAGGCCCTGATCCAGATCACTTTACAATCTGTGAAAACAGAACTTTGCTAATTATGCAGAATATAGACAAACCATAAAAACACATTGAAACAAAAAGAACTGAGGGTCCTGCCTGTGAGCTTACAATCTAGCAAATACAGTACTTTTATACAGAATATTAGCAAGATGACTTGTCAGCTTAGAATTTAATACAATAATTTAAATAAACAATTACAATCAATCATTATAAAAATAACCCCCTTTTTAAATCCCTTTTTTAATTTATAATCTCATTAGGTCAGGCAATATTGTAGCCATTTGTACATGCAAACAGTCATAGGCACCAATTGTTCTGCTGTTCTAGCTGTCCTAATGGCTTTCTTAAATTTATTTTAGTACCAAAATTCAGCAAAGCCAAATAGCAACATGAACTAGATTTTGATGAACCTGAAAAAAAAAGTTCTGCCGAAGTGTAACTCTCAATTTTATATATTAGCATTCCAAAAATAACATATTTCATTTTTATTTTTGACCAGGTCTTGCTAAAAAGTGAGGCTGACTGCACTGGACCTTGGCATCTGCCCAAAAATGGCCCAAATTATTAGAAACAACATTTTTGTTGTGATATATATGATCAGAGACATTTACTATATTTATATTTGAATATGTCCTGATAAAAATGAATTAGCTATTCTAGTTCCAGAGAATGGTCTATAGTGATGGATTTTACAGGGCTATTCACTAAAGTGAGAATAAAAAGTGAATTTAAAGAGTATAAAACATTTAAGGCTGGAGTAGAATTGTTCCAGTTATGTTGACCATAAATTTGAAATCCACTATGAATTCACCTTGAATTATCACTTTACAGGGTCATTTAGTAAAGTTGTAAATCAACGTGCATTTGACATTTCATGCCAAAGTAGATGTACTGGAAGTATAGCTGATTTAAGAATTGCTACAGTTCAGATTAAAGAAAAACCCTGTTAGCGGATAACCCTGTTAACTGAAAATGAATTGAGAGGGTTGTATCTTGTGACTTCTTTATGATAGTGACTCTCATTTATAGAAAATCTGGGTAATGTAATCAATTTGCTTAATGCTAATGGTAAGAATTGTTTGTAAGAAATTCACAAATAATATAATGGACAGGTCAATAGTAGGAATGTAAGAGCATCCTCTGCTTATGAAAAATTACTGTACCTGAATGAATTATAATATATTAATTTTCCTTTAGATTTTATTGATATCTACTTCACAAAATGTCTCCAACAATTGTTTTTTCTTAAAATGAAGACACACAATAACATGTCACCTGTGAAGTCCCCAAATTGAACTGACGATTTGGAATAAAAGAAACAAATGTAGTTGTAAACATTTTTTTACGAAAATTGCATATTTGTTAGAATTAACATAAAAACAACAACAAATAAATGTCCTCCCCTTTTTCCTCTAGAATCATATATGGACTTTTACAATGTTATAGAACTTTTTTGCCTGATCTGAGTTAAGACCAAAGGAATTTTATTATGTATTGTTTCTCTCTATAACTCCTTTGCAAAAAGCCATCTCAGCACCTGGGAAAAAGAGGAAATATTAAGTCACCCCCCCCCCCCCTTTTCAGTCAATTTACCAGAAAGAACTGGAGGCTGGAATGGTTGACCATCCTTTCCCACTATGCTAAGTACATTAATATTATTCTTGAGAGTTGCACTGTCACTTGTGACGTACATGTGATATTTCTACAAGTATGTTAACACCTATAGAACAGATGAAGGGTGATATAATTCTGGTATATATTTAACTCAAAGGGGTATTTTTAAGAATGCAAAGTATCAACAATTAAAGAGAAAATATTAGTCAACCAGGTTGAGTACACTTCTGATGGCTTTGGGAGCCTTCGGGTGCATAACAAAATCAGCAGGGTCAGCATGTATGACTAATGTAAGAAAGGAGCACATGTGATCTACCATATTGTGGAAAATATCTTAATAGAATTATTAATGGCATTACCTGTAGTTTATATACAAGTGGAGATGTTTTGTTAATGCTCTATTGGTAAACTCCCCCCCTGTAAACAAAGACCAGGACTTGTCTGACTTTCTTGCAAAAGTTATTTGTAAATCCATCTGGTCGGCACTTTACTATTCTTTAGAACCTTGATTACTCGGGAGGCTATAGCTTCGGTGATAATATCAGTAAGTGCAGGAACTACATCACTTGGGTTCGCCCTATAGAGAGCCTCTTTAGGAATTTGCATATGACCCTTATTATACCCCCAATGAGGGTAAAGAGTTATAAAGGCCTGTACAGCCCTTGTACAGTGATTGTTAGTAGTCAGTGCATCAACTGAAAATCCAACAGTACATTTTCAGATTTAATTATATTGAGTTCAATATGGATACCTGCATTTTTCAAGGATTACCACATCTCTATTGCAAGTACAATTGCAAGAAAAAGTGTGTGAACCATTGGGAATCTCCTGAATTTCCGCACTGATTACTCATAAAACATTGTTTGATCTTCATCAAAGTCACAATTAAAGACAAGCCTAATCTTAATAAACACATACCACCCAACTTTTAATTTTCTGATTTTTATTGAGGGCATCCACAGTGCAGTCTGGAAAAAAAATGAGTCAATTTGAATTTACTTAGCTCCTCCTTTAGCCACAACAAATGTTTCCTGCAGCTGCTTATAAGATATATACAACATTGATGATCAGTTTTGTGCAGGGCCAGATTAAGAGCCCAGTGGGCCTGGTGCTGACAATTATGACGGGCCTAATTACAGAATCGTATCGACCAAAAACAGTAAAACACTCCAAAGCGTCATGTATCTGATGGAGATGGTGCTGGAGAGAAAGAAAACAGCAGCTATAAGAAAACACATACCCTAGGCTAATCTCTCACTAATTTATGTTTTCATCTTTCCATAAATAAATCCATAACGCCTAACAGCAGTGTCCAGTCAAGCAGGAAGTCAATGGGCACGGTAAAAGGGTGTGCCACTGACACAAATCACGTAACCTGCCAAAAGGGGCGAACATGCCCAAAAAGAGGATATGTCTGCCCAAAGAATTAGAAGGCCAGCCTGGTATGAATGCATGTCAGGCTGCCTGCCAATCATGCAGCTGGCCAACTAAAAGACAGCACCCTGAGCTTGGCATAAATGCATCTAATGATGCGCTCGCTCAACGCTTTCTAAGGACTGTCCCCTAGCACTTGCTGGTCCACTTGTCTCCTTACCTTTTTACTAGCAGGCAGAAGCTCCTGGTATATAGTCTGGGACAGAGAAAAGCTGTATGTAGTGAGTGTAGAAGAAAGTGAACATGCCACAGTGTTAGAGAGACCAAAGTCAGCATTACCTTAAAGGATCACTATAGGGTCAGGAACACAAACATGAATTCATGACCCTATTGTGTTAACACCACCATCTAGACCTCCTGGGCCCCTCATGCCTCCATAAATATAGCAAAATCTTACTGTATTCAAGCCTGAAGCTGTAACTGTGCATGCTGTTAGACTCAGAAAAACAAGCAGTCTGCTGACATCATTAGAAGTGGTGGCCTAATCCAATCACAGTGCTTCCCCATAGGATTGGCTGAGACTGACAAAGAGGCAGATCAGGGGCAGAGCCAGCTTGATTCAAAAACAGCCCTGGCTAATCAGCATCTCATAGAGATGAATTGGATCAATGAATCTCTATGAGGAAAGTTCAGTGTCTGCATGCAGAGGGAGGAGACACTGAATGTTTGGATGCATTTTAGGCAGCCATGACCTAGGAAGGATCTCTAACAGCCATCTAAGGAGTGGCCAGTGAAGTTATCACTAGGCTGTAATGTAAAAACTGCATTTTCTCTGAAAAGACAGTGTTTACAGCAAAAAGCCTGACGGTAATGATTCTACTCACCAGAACAAATTCAATAAGCTGTAGTTGTTCTGGTGACTCTAGTGTCCCTTTAACTATATCCATTGTCAGCCAGTCCACACAAGTTTTGTTCCCATACATCCTTCTTAAGTTTCCATACTTAAGTAAGAGTATGTGAAAAGTAGTTAGGGTTGCCACCTTTCTTGGAAAAACATACCGTCCTTGCTAATTTGCATAATTAAATATGTATGGGTGACATCGCATGATGTAAATCACAAGGAGTGACATAAGAGAAAATGCTGTAAAATCACCAAAAAACTACTTAGTTTGATTCTGCTGTATAGATGGATTCCTCCCAGTGGCCCCATGTCTCCCAGTGCCCCCATGTGTCGATTACTCCAGGTCTCAGTGTTCCTATGTATCATTATCTCAGTGCCCCATATTTCCCAGTGTCCCCTGGTGTCGTGTCCCCAGGTCTCCCAGTGATCCTATGTATCACAGTGTCTCAATGCCCCATGTATCCCTGTGTCCCCATGTATCCCAGGGTCCCCATGTCACTAGGAAGATGGGAAGAGCTGGGGACACGGGGAGACCTAGGGACACGGAGACACCAGTGACACTGGGAGACTAGGGGACTCTGGCTGGGACGCATGGGGACACTGGGAAAATAGGGGACACTTGAAGACATGGGGACACAGACAGTAGAGACACTGGCTGGGGGACATGGGGACATTGAGACATGGGGGCACTGGGAGACATGGGGACAAGGAGACACCAGGGACACTAGCTTGGAGACATGGGGACATTGTGACACTCGAGGCACTGAGAGACATGGAGGCACTAGGATACTTGGGGACAGTGAGACACTGGCAGACTGGGGGCACTGGGAGACTAGGGGGCACTGAGACACCAGGGACACTGGCTGGGAGACATGGGGACACTGTGTCCCCATGTGTCTGTGCCATAATGTCTCCCAGTGTCCCTTAGTGTCTCAGTGTCCCCATGTCTCCTTGCAGCCTTTCCCCCCCATCCCTTACTTCCCTGAGCTGTAGTCTGTCTCTGCAGGGTGGGAGTTGCTGTCTGGACTCTCTGTAGCTGCACCCCTGCAGATCAGTGAGTATAGATAGGCAGGGAGGGATATGCTGGAACTTCCTATCCCTGCCTGTCTCCACACACACAGTGACCCCTACTGGCCAGTGCTGGTATTGCATCGTAATCTCTTGTTTATACTGAGAAAAATACCAGCATTTGTATTGCCAGTATCACTGCAATATTGGCACCAGCCAAGCAGCCTCAAATACTGGCTGTGCCAATAAAATAAAAGCCAGGTGGAATCCCTAAGAGTAGTGTGTGGAAAAAATAAAAATGTAAAAAAAAATTTTTTTTTTTTTTTTTTTTTATAAATCAATGGGCCTATTCCATGGGCCTGGGCCTGGAGCTGCAGCTCCATCAGCCCCTATGTTAATCCGGCCCTGGTTTTGTGCCATTGTTCTATTCATATCTGTTTCAGTTCAACAATATTTTGGGGTTGTCTTGATTGCAAAGCCCTCTTCAGAACATGCACAGCATCTCAATTGGGTTAAGGTCAGGACTCTGACTTGGCCATTATAATTAACAAATCTTCATTTTTAGACATTTTTTTATCAGATTTCCTGCTACTCTTTTGGACATTGTCTTATTGCATCACCTAACCGCTCATAAACTTGAGGTCATGAACTGCTCTTCTGTCATTCTCCTGTAAAATGTCTTGATGCTCTATTGAATTATTTGCTTCATCAATGATTGCAAGGCATGCAGACTCATAGGGAGCCATGCAGCTCCAAAGCAGGATGCTCCCTCTACAATACTACAAAACTGTTACAAAACTGTTCCAAAGTCCAAACATAAAATATTAATAAAAGACAAAATAAAGCAACAGGGTGCTCACTCAATGGCCCTATTCCCCATAAAGCCCTAAAGTACAAGGAATAAAAAAATGAGGAGCACAACCAATAAATCAATTTTATTATACAATCCACCATTAAATGGTATCCATGAAAATAAGTAAAGAAAGATACAGATATGACTTTATGCTAGCTATCTACAAGTGATCAGTAGTTAAAAAAAAAATACAAATCAAACCTTGAATACGAAAAAAAACATAGAAGAAAAGATAAAACATACCTTAAATTTAACACAATTCTAATTATCAAACTGAAGTATGGAATATCCAACCCAACAGAAAATAAATACCAAAAAGGCAAAATAAAAATGGAATCGTGAAAAAGGGAGATACCCAGGGTATTAGAAAAATACCCCCAATGTTTCGGCAGGAAGTTTTTATCAAGGGATCACCCATGTAACCATTGATTGCTTGTAGATAGCTAGCATATAGTTAATATTTTATTGGTTGTGCTTCTCATTATTTTTTTTGTTTCATCTACCATACTACACAGTTGAGATGATGTTTCGGTGTTGGCGTACAAAGCCATTTTCCTCCACATACAGCATTGTGCATTTTTGCTGAAAAGTTCAACTCGTCTAATCTGTCCAAAGCATATTTTCCCAGAGCATACAAGTGGTCTTGTGTAAACTTGAGATGTGCTGCAATTGTTTTTATTTTTGTGTATTATGCAATCTACATATTTCAGGTTTTTTTTGTGAGACCACTTTTTTTTGCTTGTTTTTTTCATGTCAGAATATTATTTTGTTACAATGGTTCCAGGAGGATTTCACGAATTTGGGAAATATTTATAAAAGTTTTTTATTATTATATATTGGGCTTAAAATTTCAAGTACCTCCTGTCACGGGTGGCGGTCCAAAGACTGAGACCCCTGTGTGCCTGATGTAGATGATAGGAGTTTCAGCGTGGAATTTGACTATCAGGGTCTGGTGCAGGGTAACCACACACCCCCTGGTGTTGAGCACCAGCATTTGCGTGGCCACAAACCAGAACCCTGATGCAGCTTAAGCAGATGCCAGGATAAGACTAGAATAGGCACCAACAAGATAAGACTAGAATAGGCAGCCAAACAAGAAATCAAGACAAAACTAGAAGAACCCAGAACCAGAGAAGGACAGAAAGTATGCAGCCGACCACAGTGCTAAGGTACTCCAATTACGGTAGGTCCTACCTGTCTAGATATGCATGACTAAATAAACAACAATAAAACACACACAGTACTTACCTGCAAAGAAAGGGGCAGAGGACATGAAACCACTGCCTGCAGGAACCAACTGAAACAAAAGGATAAATGGCAAAGGAATGGGTGTGGCAACATAAATCAAACATTTAAGGGAATCCAGGAGACTGGGAATTCCAGGAACGGAATAAAGGAATGAACCCAGAAACCCCAGCATAAAGAAAACCAGATATAGAATTAGAAAACCAAAAAAAAAACAAGAAAAACTAAACAAGAATTGTAAAAAGAGTACTGGATACCAGAAGCCAAGGTCAGACATCTGAACAGAACAGAACAGGTCCTGACACCTACTAGCCAGGCCTTGAAATTTTGAGTTCTGTCATATATTTTTGTTAAAGCTCTTTCTGTGTAACTTTCATATCAAGAAAACATAAAATGTAAATTTTTTCATCATAAATATGGGTCAGACTAGGTCCTTTCTGTGTTTAAAGCAGATGCAAAAGATTTTGAACAAGGTTTTCACATATATTAAAGATACCGATGCCAATTTATTTCACAGAAAAGATAAAATCCTTTGTGTCATTTCCACTAATAAAAAAGGCTTGAGTCCCATCTGTACCATTGTATCTCTGAACAAGGTATGCTTGTTCTGCCAAGGATATACCTGTAATTCAAGGTAATCAGCCCAGTACATTACAGAGGAAATTTTGAACCAACAAGCCTTACAAACAGAATAGCAATCAGAAGATTTAATGCATTTCTGATGTACATTTAAGGAGTTGACACTGGGCCACAGATGTACACGTGTTGTGTTTTATATTGCAAGGATATAGCTTGTGAGAACCTATTATAGCATATCATCACCAACAACTAGTAGGCTAGGGAAAGGAAAAATTCCATCACACATGACTTGTGCAGATACATTAGAGAAACAAATTGCACTCGGAATTGAAAAGTCACCGGCTTATTCTGTCTTAATAAATTCCTGCCAAAAGGCTAAGTGCAAGGCTACAGATACTTCCCAAATGTTGTTACTGTATTATCATCTCTGACATCTCAAGGGCTGTTCGTGGTAACATCCTGATATCTCTCCAGGGTTCTCACAATAAATCTGCTCTTTTGCTCTTTTTAACATATATATATATATATAGAGAGAGAGAGAGAGAGAGAGAGAGAGAGAGAGAGAGAGAGAGAGAGAAAGAGGAAGAGAGATAGCACACTCAGGCCTTCACCAGCAAAAAGAGCTTAAAATTTAGCTTTTATTTGCATCAATAAAATAATCAGTTTCAGTTTTAACAGAAAAACCTTCATTATGACCTATTTCTATCTATCTATCTATATAGATGTAAAATAACAGATTAAATCTGTTTCTTGTAAAACCTTTTTTATTTGACTAACAGCATTTTGGAATGATACATTTTTGCTAAAACATTCCTTTCTCAAGTCTAGAGCATTTCTGAGCAAAAATAACACACACAATTCAAAGTTGAGTTGTGATACTGATACTGGGGTTAAAGCAACATGAGTGCAGATAAGGCACAGACACCATGCTCACAAAGGGTTTTAAATATATTGTGTAAGAATCACTGGGGGAAGGGTAGGGGGGCGAGAGGGTAGAGAGAAAAGATGAAGATGGTGCTAGAAGTGGAAGAGCAAAAAAAAATAATCACACAGATTAGGAATGCATGAATTCACATCCAAGAAAACAGAATATGCATGAAGGCCTATATACAACTTCCACATGCATATACATCTATACACGTATACATACATGTGTAAAAAACAGATACAATGTGTGTCTTGTAATACCTTTTTTTATTGGACTAACAGAATTTTGTAATAACAATTTCTCTGCTCATACATATATATATATATATATATATATATATATATATACATAAATACACATACATACACACATATATATATATATATATATATATATATATACTCACATGCATACATACAGGAGAGAAGCTAATAGTTGGTCTGAATAAATTACAGACCAAATCACCAGTTGGACCTACCAGATTAGTCCCAGGACATGGTCCTTTAAAATATAAACAGTAGTTAACTGCTGTCCCAAAAGGGATAGGAAGAGCTGTGTGGTAGATATAAAGAAGTCCTCAAAATATAATTATACATCACTAGATATAAAAGTAAGCCATAGTATGCTCCAAAGTAAAAAAGTCAAAACATTAAACCGAAACTCTGGGACTTCAATATTCCCATTAACCCACCTTTGACCTCAGCAGCCTCTAAACTACTTTCAATTACTTCCTTCTTTGGACTATCACAGTGGGCTAATTCTCCCACCCATGTAGCTGGCAATACCCTAGACCTAATTTTCTCTTATGCATGTACAGTATCTAATATCTGCAACACTCCATTTCCTCTCTCTGATCACCACCTCTTATCGTACCCTCTCACCCAACAATCTAAGCCTAACCCCCCTCAACTCAGGAGGAACCTTAATTCTATTAGACATGTGCAATTCGTTTCGGTCCAAATGTGCATTCAGACTCATTTCGTGCCGAATTACCAAAGTGCCAAATTTCGGAAGTGCCGAACCAACCGAAGTGGCGAAGTGCCAAAATTCAGGAAGTGCTGAAGTGCTGAAGTGCTTTGGATTTCTGAAAGTGGCAAAACAAGAGAGGGAAGGAAAATTACGTGAATGATGACAGGATTAGGGTTAGAGGTAGGGTTAGGGTTTTTGGTAGGGGTAGGTTTGGGGGTAAGGATAGGGGTAGGGGTGGGGGTAGGGTTAGGAGTAGGGTTATGGTAGGGTTAGGGTATGGTAAGGGTAGGGTAGGGCTAGTGTAGGATTAGGGGTAGGGTTAGGGTTAGGGAGTCCTACAGATATTCCAAATTCCAAAGTCCCGAATTGTCGAAGTCCCGAATTACAGAAGTCACTAACTGATGAAGTCCCGAATTTCGGAAGTGCCGAACCAAACCAAAGTGCCGAATTTCCTAATTTCTGAAGTGCTGAAGAGGACATAGTCTCTCAGAAGGTGGTTACTATGTGTCTCCTGTATAATATAAAAATCCAAAGTAAAGCATGCTCACAACCCTCTCTCCCTGTTAAAACTAACTAGACAGAGTAAGGATTAATAGATAAGTGAAAAAGGTAAAAAAAATTATAAAAGTGGATAGTGCATAATGTGTAACATAGTGCACAGTGCTAAAAAAGTGCAGTGTTTAATCGCCTGATGCACGTTTCGGTGCAGACTGCATGCACCTACATCAGGGAAAAAATATCAAATGAGAATATTCCCCTATATAAAGGAAATGCCATGTGGAAATACTAATTGGAGCATGTTTCTCCTGATAACATTATTTATTTATAACATATTTTACCAGGAAGGATACATTGAGATTTCTATCATTTTCAAGTATGTCCATGAAGCACCCACAGCTTTAGAGTTGCAGAATTATACAACAAATAAGCTTAAATTGCAAATTGAGTAAATGAGCTCCCTCAGCCTGCGTCCTACTTGCTTGGTAGTTAGGCCCCCCACATGTAATTTAATCCATGATTTCATCTGAATATGTCATTATAGATTATAATAAACAGTATTAAATAGCATAATTAATATATAAAAGACATAAAATTTGGTTAAATTATAATCATGCTCCATGCCCACACTAGGCTTTTATAATACATTTGGTATTTCAATCTAGAGAGGAATTTCAATGAGTCACTCATAACATCTCTATCTTATTGAAGTGGTTATGGTGCAGAGACATTGTCTAGGAAAACTTTCTTTGCTAAGAATTTTAGAAAAAACATTTTTATATAGAAAGTTCCTTAAAGGCAACATAAAAAACAATATTTAAAAATGGCACTAATACAGACCTCAAGTAAGAAAAAATTTCAACAAGTAAACCTTAATAAAACCATCCATGTCTATGGGAAACTATAGACCAGAGTTCTCTTTCTAAAATGTTTGAATGAACAATGCTTAGCACTAACAGGGAAGTATCTACTAGCCAAAATGGAGTGAATTTGAAGAAAATATTTTATGACTTGGGAAATAGTGCAAATATTAGGATATATTTATTTATGTATTTATTTTTTGTATTTTGCAACTATTAATTATGTGCTTTAAAAAGATATATGCAATTTCAAACTTTTTTTAGGACTTGATTTACTAGTACACTTCTAAGTAACAAAAAAATGTACACCGCTATTTAATAGATTGCACAGATAGAAAATTTGGCTAGTATGAATAATTTTGTCAGATAATAAGAAATCGTTCATCCATGTTTTGTCGGTAATTTGTTTTTGCACATTTTCATTGCAAATTAGTTTTGGACAAACCAATTTAATTTTGAATCTCTCACTCACTGCCGGCAAGCAGAGCTCCCCACTTCTTCCTTCACCTTAAGGTTGAATCATCAAAAATATGGGAGTCCCTCATCCCCCTACCTAATCATTCCATGATTAGTGACTGAGTGTGTGACTAGGGTCCATGTGTCATATGGAGAGTATGGCAGAGAAGACTAAATGGACAGGGGTCATCTGGACAAAGAGGTAGAATGTGGGGTGATCTGCACGCAGGAATTTCGATGGAGGGAGGATAGCTTATTGGCCCAATATGAAAGGTGAAGTAGAGGCAAAGGTAGGAATGAGAGCGGAACATTTTGCGGGCTGGGAGAGTGTGCACTTTTGCAGCAAGAGTAAGTGCAGCTGAAGCATTCATACACCTCATTATTTGAGAAAGAAAGTGAGGTGACCTAATTTAATCCAAAGTGAAAATGTTTAAGATTACACTTAAAAACCATAGATGAAATTAAGTTCCCATAACAAATCAGTTCTCTTTTATGTGTATTTTTCACTAAAATCTTTATTTATACATCTAGTGCTGGGAATATGTTAGATGGAAATGAATTATTCAGTTACTACTCTGTGTTTAATTATATATATAGTGTATATGGTATTTGTGTTTTAATATGATTTACAGCATGCTGTTAAAATATTATCCTGTATTTATTAAAACAATAAAGTAAATTCTATATAACTAGCCTAAAATGTATGCATTGTTATATAAATTGGCACTCTGATGAGTCTATAGATCAGGAGGCCTGTAAATATATAACTGAATTTCCAAGTATCAGCCAGAGCTTGTGAACAAGGTGCTTTGCAAAACTGATTTGCCAAAAGTGATCAAAGTTGAAAAGTCATATGTCTACCAGCTTACACTGGTGCAGAAAAGAGACTGCGCTCTTTAGACAGTACCACTTAGTGTAGGTCAGAGCAGTTAATCATTCTGAGGCCTCGGGGAGCAACATACAGCTTTATTTATGAGTAAATCAGGAAACCAAAATACTGAACCGTGCTTGATTAGCTGCACTAATATGCTACTTGTGGCTAATTTCTGACTCCTTAACTCACAGGTGTTTGCCCTAACATATAAATTATGCCTCTTACGTCCTTTTTGTAGTCTTGCAGCCTGCCTTGCATATGGGAATGCTGCTTAAATGAATGTCATGGAGTAATTGATGGCTTACTAAATCACTCTGGCATTTATGACAAGAGTCGTAGGTTTCCTTTGGATTTAATCCTACTTTTTTTCCCACACTCTGATCTGTCCCTCAATGTTATTATAACCTGATCTTCCTACATAGTAGCATGCAATCCTACTAAAAGTACAATGTGAATTTCCCCTGTTTTTTTTTGTTTTACCTCTGGAGTACATGTGTTGCATAATATTAGATTATTAACGGTTATGCAGTAGTTCAGTGAATTAGAACAGAATTTTTCTTTGTATGATTCCCAGACTTTGAATACAGACTACAACCTTATGTCATGTAGGGCAAAGGATATCATTCAGTAGTTCTATACTAGATGATAAGCTACAGATCCAACTTTCGTTGGACAGTGCTTGTTTGACACAGACTGGCTAAATGTTATGGGTGTTGTATTGTTCAACTATTAGATGGGTGATCTAAATCCAATTATTTAACCAAATTGTTTCGAAATATAGTGACGGAAAACAATTCTTTAAATATTAAAATAGTTATTTTAAAACAAGCATATTTTCATCATCCATATTATAATTCACATTAAGGGTTAATGATGCAACAATACACATTTGATACAAAATTGATGCAAGCATACACATTTCACACTCAATGTCACGTTAAGACAATAATCTTAATATAATGAAATAGTTTTGTTGAGGGACACTATAGTTCTATCCCAGTTCTGCACTCTCTGCATGAAGACTTTGAAAGTTTCCTACAGAGATGCATTGATTCCTATGGGAAAGCATTGGATTGTCTGAGAATAACAAGACTGATTATTTCAGCCATGGAGAGCCAGTCGGCATGGCAAGGGAGAAAAGGTGAGTAAAATCATCTTTTTAGAGCGATTGGATCTGCATCGGTCACCTAAAATGCCAAATCATGTTTGTATTCCTGACACTATAGTGTTCTTTAACCCGTTAACGCCGTTACGGCGTTCTATGCTGTCGCGCATTAAAAGGGCTTTAAAGCCGTTGCGGCGGAATAGAACGCTGTAACGGCTTTCTATCCCTGGAGGTCCATGGTACTCACCCCGCCGCGATCCTCTTCTGGAGGGCTACCTGACAGCCCAGGCAGCCCTCCCCGGCAAATGAGGCCCCAGGGGGCCATGTGATCGCTCTCAAAGAGCAATCACATGGTCCCCTATAGCTGGCTATGGATCTTCCAGCAGGGGGATTGTCTGAAATGTCAGACAGTCCCCCAGCTGGTGGGAAAGTAAAAAAAAAAAGAATTAAACATGTGTAAAATTAAAATAGAAATTTATTTATATATCTAATATATGTATATCTATTATATATATATAATAGATATACATATTATATATATGTAACGTCATACAAAGTGTATTTTAATATTGATATAAGTACATATATTAGTATTGAAACACACTTAGAATGACGTTACATATATATATATATATATACACATATATTATATATATTTATATATATATATATATATACGTATAATTACAATAATAAATAAATAAAATAATAAAATAAACTATTGAAACAAAATTTAATATAAATTATATATTCATATGTAATTTCATTCTAACTGTATTTTGTTATTAATATATATATATATATATATTGTAATAAAATACTCTTAGAATGACATTCTATATATCTATCTATATATAAAATACAAATAACCGCAAATATATATATATATATAATTACATATAATTACATAAAAGATTACATTAGTATAAACGTAGAATTGAAATACCTATAAATGAATATATATTAAAATTCTACGTGTATATTTAAGTAATCTTTTAACATAATTATGTGATTTGATTAATTAAAATTTGATTGACATGCCTGACAACACAGGAAGAAAGTCAGAGAATTTAATTTGCAAGCAATATATTTGACACTGTAACTCTCCAAGGCACCAAAAAACCTGTACATAGGGGGTACTGTTTTACTCGGGAGACTTTGCTGAACTCAAATATTTGTGTTTCAAACTGGTAAATTGTATTACCACAATGATATTTTAAGTAAAAGTGACGTTTTTTACATTTTTTACAAACGAACGTCACTTCTATGGACTATATTATTGTTGTCATATGTTTTACTGTTTTAAAACACTAATATTTGTGTTTAGTGAAGTCTCCCGAGAATAACAGTACCCCTCATGTACAGGTTTTATGGTGTTTTGGAAAGTTAGAGAGTCACATACAAGGCTTGCATTTCATTGTTTTGACATTGAAATTTGCCAGATTGATTATGTTGCCTTTGAGAGCGTATGGTAGCCCAGGAATGAGAATTACCCCCATGATGGCATACCATTTGCAAAAGTAGACAACCCAAGGTATTGCAAGTGGGGTATGTCCAGTCTTTCTTAGTAGCCACTTAGTCACAAACACTGGCCAAATGTTAGTTGTTTGCTTTTTTCACACAAAAACAAAT
The DNA here is from genome assembly GCA_933207985.1 of Pelobates cultripes. Classification (NCBI taxonomy): domain Eukaryota; kingdom Metazoa; phylum Chordata; class Amphibia; order Anura; family Pelobatidae; genus Pelobates; species Pelobates cultripes. Next base: position 146,736,337 of record OW240915.1, on the reverse strand, counting down.
ATGAACGCTAACTTTGGCCAATGTTTGTGACTAAGTGGCTTCTAAAAAAGACTAAACATACCCCACTTTCAATACCTTGGGTTGTCTACTTTTTCAAATGGTATGCCATTATGGGGGTAATTCTCATTCCTGGGCTACCACACCGTCTCAAAGGTAACATTACCAATCTGGCAAATTTTTATGTGAAAATGGAACGTTCTATATTTGACCCTGTAACTTTTCAAAACACCATAAAACCTGTTAATGAGACATCGCTGATTACAAATATGTGCATTTTTGTGCAGTAAAACTTAACATTATTATGACATTCACAGCTAAAATGTCAGACGGAAATACAAATTAAAAAAAAAAATCTTATTTTCTCACATTTTTTAAAATTTTGTTCATAATAAATTATGTTCCATATATGAATAGTTAATGATAAATTAAAACCCTGTTTCTCCTGAACAAAATGATATATAATATGTGTGGGTGCACTTAATGTGACAGCGGTGAATTACGGTTGAACAGACATATAGCGCAAATTCCAGTTTTTGTTTACGTTTTGTTTTGATCAGAACATGCACTATTGACTCTGTCCTGAAGAGGTTAATAAACCAGCAAAATTCTGTTACATGTTTCACAAGTTCTTTTTTGTAAGTATATTTCATGCAACAGCAGTGTGATGTAATACAAAACCATCTTTACATTTAGTAGAAACAGTGGCGTAGTAAGAGGGATGCAGGGGGGTGCGGTGCAACTCAGTAGGGGGATACCAAATACCACACTCTGTAACTCTTGCTGGTACAGACATAATCTCTCCCACGTGTCTCCGGCGGTCAGTTAGTGAGTCAGAGCACAAGGAGGGGATTTCCAGCCTGTGTTCTGACACACCGAGCAGCAGAGGTTATTATGGAGTGTACCAGCAGGGGGCGCAGAGCTACGTTGTTCTCCTACGTGACCACTCTGAACATGCAGGGGATCAGAGTCAGGCTCTCAAGAGCTGCTTGAAGGCTGAAAGAGCTGAGGCAACCCCTGCTACTCCTGCACTCCCCTGAATGGAGAGTTAATAATATTATACATCCTCCCTCCTCATAGCTATATAATTCCCTCCCTGCCCAATACCCCCATCCTCCTGCCATATATAGCCAGTCTCCACCTTATCATAACACCCTCCCTGCCACATACACCCCCACCTTGTCATAATACCCTACCTGCTACATACACCCCCACCTAGTCATAATACCCTCCCTGCCACATACACCCCACCTTGTCATAATACCCTCCCTGCCATATACCATTCTCCTGCTAGTAATACTCACTTAGATTTGCCTCCAAATCATCACATTCCCCCACGCAATATCATACACTAAGTCCCAGATCCCAATCTTCTCTGACCCACCCAGGCACATACAACTGTTCCCCCACTGTCACATAGACACATTATACACAGGCTCACATTCACAGATTACATATGCAGTCACACACATTGCACATACATACTTTGTCACAAACACACATTTTCACAAAAGGGACAAGGACAGATATATAGTGTGAGGCAGTGAAATTAAACATTCTTTATGGACTACATAGGAGTTTGTGCGCACCCTGCAGTTAGCTGGCAGCCGAGATATGATGTCATCCTGGCATCGGCATCACTAGTGGATGCGCGAGTAAGCTGTGCAGGAAGAACTCAGAGAACCCAATCCAGCAACAACCACTAGTTACCAGGGAAAGGATCCACTCCAGCCCTCCCAGAACAAGGTAGGGAGGTTAAGTGGACCTCTTAATTACTAAATACGTTTGTATGAAAATGATTTTTGTGTGTACGTCAGTAATTATGTGTGTATGTGATTGTGTTTGTGTATGTCTGTGAGTATGTGTATCTCTGTGGTTAACTGTGTGTTGGTTGTGATTGTGTATGTCTGTGATTATGTGTGTATTTATACACACACACACACACACAACCACAGATGTGCACATACAGACATACGTCTGAGTTTGTGTATATTTGTGGTTGTGTGTGTATATAAATGTGTATGTGTTTAGTAGATAGCTCCCTAATTTGGTGTCCTTAAATATGTCAATCCCACGTAATGATAACAACTGAAAGATTTAAATGAAGAAAAAGGCTTTTTACATTTTGATCTTTTAGCTGTTTAGTAGATAATCCCCTAAATTGTGATATTCCATATTTAAAGATGCCAAATTAGGGTGCTGTTTAGCAGATAGCTTCTTTATTTGGTGTCCTTAAATATGGCAATTGTAACGGAGCTCCCTGGACTCCGACCGAGTACCCTCCGTTGATGGACGCTTCCTAGCTTGCGCCGAGGACCACAAGCACCACACCGGAAACCACAACCACCACAGACTCCACAACCGCCGTAGCTTAACTGGAGTCTCGCCATCTTCTGTCCACTCTGGATCAGCTTCTGTCCTCCAGGACCGTGTGGGGAAGACCTCTCCTCCAGGAGAGCGTAACAGGAACAGCTCTTAAAAGAGCTAAGTGATTAAAAGCTCAAGGGAGTATGCAGAGCATAGCAATCCCCAGTGTGATTATAGCAGTTCCCTCCAATAACGAGACAACGCTACATATTGAGGGTCAAGAAGATCTGTATTACTTGGCACCAAAGGGCCTTCTTTTATGCAGGTTTTCCCTACATAGGACCACCCACGGGGTTTTACAGAAAAACCAATAGCATACTTACATTACAGAAAACACTCCCAGCAATTACCCACAAAAATCCTCCCCTCTGCCTGTGATCTAATTATGGCACACAATGCTTAACATAATTATCACAAGCAGGAAAAATACAGTTTTTATACATACACTGTAACTTTAAAACCATACATCCTATCTTCATAAAAATTACATATTATTAATCAGCACACTGATTAAATATAAACATAACCAAAAATCAGCCAAATCCATCCAGGGGTTAAAAAGTTAACTGGAGGTCCCTTTATGAGCACATTTTCCTGCCCAAAACAGTTCCCTAGATTTGGGCTGTGCGGTCGGTCTATTTCAGCCGAATGGGACTTAGTCTCTGCGGCTGAAAGTTCAGTATGGGAGAAGGTAAGGCTCAGCGGTGTTCGCGGAAATGTGTAGCCGATTTTAGTTCCATGAATTTGGCTACACATACCGCTGACCTCGTGCAAATGAACAAAGATGGCCGCCGCCACGTGTTGGTTTGCACGAACTGCGACAACCCAGTGTTCGGCAATTTACCTACAGCAGGCTTCCAGCCTGGGAGGTAAATTGCCTGCACTCTTCCACTTCTGGGTGGTCCGCCTGTGTGGTACTTGGTTCAGTAAGCCCCATTTACTGAACCAAGTGGGAGAAAGCTAGGGACAAGTTATTTTACAGGTCTGGGGACATTGTCTTAAAGGGGCATTGTTCACCAAAGTCACAATATGTCCCCAGATGATTCTTAAAGGGCCATACACACCCAATAAAAGTCCATAAGTTTTCACAATCTCCCAGGGGCCATAGTCATGTGGAAGGAGGCTTATCCACAACCCAGGGAAGCAGGGCATTATGCCATTTAAAGGGCCAGTTACAAATAGCAGTTTGTAACAGCAATCTCACATAAGGATAGCAAATAGGGGACCTATGTGCTAAACAACAATAGAAGTTAAGAGATGTCAGCCAGCCCAGAACAAGAAATCTGGGTGGCTAATGTGAGTTCTATGCAAATGTGTTGTCTGATGCCAGCATGCACAACATGCTGTCATCAGACGGCCAATGGCAGTAAATTACCCCATCCCCTAGTGAAAATGATAAATACCCCTCCCCCCAAGTTTTGACTGTGGTATCTTATGTGCCTCCCGCTATGTATTGTTCCTAGAGTCACCACAGCTTTAGGGGCCCAGTTGTGCGATCAGGCTTCTGTAATAATTTAATGGCAGTGCTGCATACATTAAAAAGATGCAGATTGCAAGTTTTTTTTTTAACATTTTAAAGTTGGGGGGCAGGGAGGTGCCAAAAAAAGGACCCGCCCCAGGTGCCAAATGCTCTAGGTACGCCCCTGAGTAGAAGAAACAATTGAAACAATTTAGTGAGGATGTCAGGTAAATAGAATGAAAACATGATAGATTGTTCCCCATGTCTAACATTGAAAAATCATGGAATATATACAAAAGGAACATGGGAGATTCAGTTTAGAAACTAAATGCTAAAATCAGCATAACATATAATGAAATCATTTTCTTATTCTTGTTCAGTAGTTTCTTTATGAAAACCTGCATTTTTGGTACACGTTTTAATGATAAAACATTATTATTTTCCTCTGGAAGACTGAATTGTCAGAAGTTGATTAAAGAAATAGATTATTAAAATAAATATACAAACGCATAGGAAAATGTGTGTTATTTATATTGGAATATTATTTATCATATTTTTCACATGGAGACTGGTCTTTTGCACATTTTTGTTCTCTTTTATTTTCTAGAAGATGTAACTTACTATATTGTTTTTATCTCACATGTATATCACTAATGTGATCTCCGTTTAGCACCAACAGCTTATCTAAGCTAATATAAATTTATAAAAGTTTGTATTATATTATTTAAAGTTCTCAGCTGCATTAAACAAAGCTAATAATTGCATTAATACATTGTATACATTTTTTCAGGTGCAATAAATAAATGAATAAATAAATAAATAAATAAATAAATGCACTATTAAGCATGTAAAATCTCTCACCTAATAGTTTGAATCTAATGAGTTCACACACATTCCAAAAATGAATGGCAGCAAGCAAATCTCAGTTTATCACAAATGAAAAAGAAATATTAAAAAAAAAAAAAAAGCTCACAAAGATTAGCGCTGGATGCATTTTTTAACTTATCTTTATAAAATGACCATATCAAACACAAAGCTGTTTCAGGGTTAATGCCCATTTTTCATATTGGCAAAATTATCAAATGTTTACCCATTACATTACACAGTTGATGCTTCTCTGTTTACAACATATTAATGCTAAAATTTGATGACAGATTTTTTTTTATCTTTTATTACTTTTTATGTTGTTTCATTATTGGATGTGCAATGTATTATTATTATTTTTACATGGTAAAAACCAGTCATTATTTATAGAAAACTGCATCAATTGAATTGTTTATAGTGCATTTAGTTAAAAAAAAAAAAATAGTACAAATTGACTTTTTCATTTTTATTTTTGTACTTATCAAATGTATAGTACTCACTTATGCCTGTTCTTTGTCTGCCTGATAACAAAATATTTTACAACACTGTTGGGGAGGCTTTAGACTCAGTTTTATGTTAGATTAAGCAATAAAGGTCAGCTAAGCACAAGAGTGTCACAAAGTCAACAACATCCGCCAAAGATCAGATAAGACACACAATGCATTTCAAATGTAATGTAAGATTGGAGGTGAAGTGGTCATATAGTTTAAGAGTTTAAGAAAAATAATAGAAGACAATAAAACAAAACAGTTAAGTAAAATATAAACAGTCCTGTAGAAATTATAAAAGAGATTCTTGGAAACAAGTTATTTTATAGAATAAATCACAATTTATTCAAAACCCACGGATGGCAAGGTTTGAAAAATAAGTTGCAGAGGGTCATTTTAACGGATTGTGAAACCTGGGGAAGGACATTAAAAATGATCACATATTCTCTTATATGATCTTTTGAATAATTTATAAGATGTATTGAGGATATTTTGCAGACTTCTATCATACTCAGTCTGTTGCTTTGTAAACTTTATTATAAGTAAACTGCATACAAAGTAAACTAACTAAATAAGTCGTGCAAACTAACTAGATTTAATTTAAACACAACAATGGAAGTATCAAGGCATTTGTAAAAACCTAATTGCCTACAAAATATAAAATGTAATTTGCCAAAAAAAAAAGAACACTCGCAGGTCAAGCTTGAAAAGTAAGGACTGGAATGATGATGATTATGTTTGAATAAATATCAATAATTTGATATTAACTGTATTAACCTGACTGCGTTGGGTTTGGACATTCTATATTTTACCCGGTGTCCATGACACACCATTCCCAATACAGTCAACTACACAGCTTACTTAAATAATAAATAGTAATAATAAAATGTGCATCAAACAGCACTAACACATCATAAACAGTAGACTTGAGCATTCAGAATCACAATTTAGTGGAATTTTGGCCTATAATTTTTTCAGCCACATTCCTTATCTCTGAAGAGCTATACAGACTTAACTGCCACAAACTTTGCAACTCACTTCACTGACAAGATCTCTACAATCAGGAAAGAGATCTCTCATTTCTCTCCATTCGCACCCATTACAGCTGAAGAGTTTTCTGATCTACTTCAGTCCTCCTGCCCCACCACCAGCTCTCTTGATCCTATTCCCTCACATCTCATTCATACTCTGTCTCCTTCTCTTGCTTTGCCTCTAACTAAAATTCACAATCTCTCCCTCTCATCTGGCATATTTCCATTACCCTTCAAACATGCAACTGTAACCGTGATTCTAAAAAAGCCCTACCTTGAACCTAACTCCCCGTCCAACTACCGCCCTATCTCGCTACTGCCTTTTGTGTCTAAGATCCTAGAATGACTGGGTGTATGTATGATTGACAGACTTCCTCAAGTCCTACTTAACTCCAGATGTGGCTAAGGTGCTGTCCATGCCACTGTCCTCTCTTACCTAGACTACTGCAATCTGCTTCCCAGTTGTCTTACGTGCTCCAAACTTGCCCCATTGTAGTTTATAATGAATGCGGCGGCAAGGCTTTTCTATAACATTCTGGTTCTTGCTTTCGAATCTCTACATAATGCTACTCCCACCTATCTATCCTCACTAATACACAGGTATGTCCCGTCTTGGCCCTGCTGAAGACCTGCGTCTATCCTCGGTTCGTATTCCCATCTCTGATGCTTGCATTCAAGATTTCTCTAGGGCTGCACCATTCCTATCGAACTTCCCTTCTCCGTTAGATGCTCACCCAGTCTCCACTCCTTCAAAACTTCATTAAAAACTCACTTTTTCACAAAAGCATACCAATTAAATTGTTAATTGCTCAAACAAAACTCCACACTAAGTCTTCATTGAGTACACTTCTACCAATCTACTTCCCTAATACTTCCTTTACCTTCTGTGTCACTTTACACCACTCCCTCTAGCATGTAAGCTCATTGAGCAGGGCCCTCAACCCCTCTGTTTCTGTGCGTCAAACTTGTCTGGTTACAATTACATGTTTCTTAGTCCACCCATTGTAAAGCGCTATGGAATATGTTGGCGCTATATAAATATAATAATAATAATATGTATAACTTGCATAAACATAATGCAATGTTTTTTGGACCCAGGACATACTGGAAAACGAGAGAAATCTCAATGTATCCATCCTGGTAAAATATTTTATAAATAAAATAAATAAGCATACGATTTATTATGTCATTAGATTCTACATTAAAATGACTGATGGGAAAAAAAAGTTCATTAATGGCTAGGGGCAAAGCACTTATTATTGTTTTTTTTTTTTGTTTGTTTTACTGTTTCTTCTCTTATTCCCTCTATTGGTTACTTTTATTCAATTGACCTGTAAGCCAAATAATGGGTAAGTATTTTCTATCGACACACTGCAAAATCTATATACATAATGTATTCCCTAGTACGTTCTTGTTCTGCTTCTTCAATTAGTCAGTTCCTCTGACTAATCATACTCATTATCAAGTATCTCCTGTGCCAAAAATAAAAGTGTTTTGGTGGTGACAACAGAATTATCACTACAAGATTCATAAATGCCACCACCACCAACACCAGACATTGGAGACACTACTTTGATATTCTGTCCTCACTAGAGAGTGACTCTGATGACTCCCACAAAATAGTCTCTGCTGTTTTCTCTCTTAGTTGCTTCTTGGGAGGGCACCTAGAAGGTATAATACTTAAACTAGCTGTTTTAGAAAGAGTTGCTATGTTAGTGGAAGCAGCACCACAATTTGTTGCATCATGAAAACGATAGGAAATAAAACAATTGCCTAGCTATAGAATCAGATAAAATGGACTTGCTGCTTATCCCACTTTCCTGGTGCTGAATACTTCTACACATAGTGGTGGCTTTGGTAGTGGTGGAGACAGTGGTGGTAGCAGTGTCATCATGGATGAGGAATAGGTGTTCTTACTTGCAGAAGCCATGGTATTACTGCTGATGGTAAACTGGGAAAAGGAACCCATCCCGTACTCTCCCTCAATTTGGCATTTGATTAGTATGTGACATTGATGATGGTGGGCTTGTTTTCTTATTACAATAAATTAAGGATATGAATGAATGCCTAGTGTGTAAACTAAAACAACTTTATTAATCAAAAATAGGTGTTTGTATTGTGAAATAGTACCTTGTGGATGAACCGCTGTACACTGGAAGGCTATTCTTGAACTAGGATCAATGACAAAATGCCTACCAATCTTATATCTAGAACCAAAGACCCAGACTAGGAAATATGAATATTTATTTCATTTGTTACTGAGCACCACAGTCTCAGAAGAAGGATTTTCTTTCCTCCATACAGTTAGCAACAAACTACAACATGTTTTTACAACTGTATATTAGTAACCTAGTCTCACAGTAAAACAATGCCTGTCAATCACTTATCTCCTATGCAAGTGTCCCTGACTGTAGCTACTAGCTAGATACAGCTGCTAGCTAAAACTGAGTGGCACACTAGACTCAATGACCAAAGCTGGTCTGTTAAATTAGCTAGCATGCCAAGTTTTGCAAAAGTTTAGCATTAAAACTATAATTCACACCTTGCAATATATGTTTTATAACTTCTAAAAATGAATTCAAATCTTAGAAACATTGAGCATTTTAACAATCATGCGTAAGTAGTGAATCTAATTGATTTATTTTCCCTTTAGTTGCACTTGTTGTGTAGAGGTTAATGGTAAAAATGCTTATCATTTTTCTTTTTCTTTTTATCCATATATAATATTGTGTTAATTATAGAAGTGGGTATATCAAAAGAAAGCCCCATTTCTATAAAGAGAAAGGGTGAAATTTTCATAAAAGTAATCCAAGGCAAAAGTGCCAAAAAGGCCCTGGTCATAAATGTGTCATATCTAATATTGTAAAGCGCTACGTAATCTGTTGGCGCTATATAAATGGCAATAATAATAATAATAATAATCTAAGAGTCATACACGCAACAAGTTCAACCTGTCACAAATCCCCTTTGTGTTGTTATTTATTCAGGAGAAAGCAATGCAGCCCCAATAAAAAGCTTTTTCCAAGTATATATCAAAAGGACAGACGTTCTTTCATGACTTCTTTGCAGTTATCTTTTCCTAAAGTTCAACATTTTACTTGTATTAAAATTAATTACATTGCCATTGTATACTGTGCTTCACTTCAAAGCTGTCTATTTGTTTGTTTTGTTTTTAATTTTTTTCCGACATAATACAGTGCACCCAGACTTTGAATACTATGGTGTCTATTCACTAAATAGCACGTTAGAATTAATAGCTTACCTGCTAACCGTACTGCAGGATTTTACCTAAATAGCCTAAATAGTTTGAAAACTTGTTTACATTTCACACAGTTCTCAACAAGATATAGCATAACAAATAGATTAGTATATTTCATTGTTTTGCTGAATAAAAGATTTATTTTGGTAAATATAAAATGTATTCTCAGAATATATTTTTCTGAAATAAAAGAGCTATCATTGGACAACAACATCCTATATCTCCCAAGAGTCCCTATTTCTGGTAAGATCCACTATTCTATCCTTCTTTTCTAGGAGCTCCATGTTGTTGGTGAGTCGGAGTCATTCACCAAGGCTCCACAGTACTTCAAGTCACATTAATGTGCCTTTAAACTACAATAAATGTGTTTAGAAATCCATATGTGTAAATAGCATGCATTGTTCTTGTTCTAATTTACATTTTAGTTGCATACATTGTTATTGGTAAGTTTTTTTAAATTTATCCTAACAGCCCTACCTCTTGTCACATCTCCATTCACACTCCTAAAATTAAAGTGTACCTTTTTGCGCATGTGAAATGTTGAGAGGTACGTTGGAAGGTAATATGTCATCCCACATGTATCTGCAATCGTGATTGCCCAATATTTCTACTGTAAAATAAACAAAAGATACACTGTAACCTCCTGAAAAGTGCAACTAGATTTTGCACACTTTGATATGGTAACAAAACTATTTATATGCATAGAGAACATAAAATATGTAGAACAGGTAAAGATTTTTACCTTAGGTAAGTTTTGTTTAGCATACAGATTCAACCTAGGCGAGCTCCACTATGCACAAAGACATCCCTGGCACATTTAGCCAAATGATGATCTGCTCCAAATAACTTAATTCCCATCTTATGTAAGCTAAAGGTTGTCCTTTTTCCAACAGATTACTTAAGGAAACGTCCATTGAATCAGGTTCTACAGGTAGGAAACGCCTGAAGCTATAAATGGTGCTTCGAAGTGTTTACATTTCTTTTCTTTTTTACCCCCCAATATATGATATTTATTGAGAATTTTTAGAAGTACATAAGTATAAACAATATTTAATAACTAATGTAGTGATGAAACAATTCCACATATAGACAATATATTCATAATCAACTATGCAGTCAGTGAGAGAACATAAGCTTAAACTGGATTTGTGCTTTTTGATTGAACAATCTTGATTTAGGAACATTATTCCATTGTCCTTTCATGTTTCTCCAGTTTTACACTCTAGGAGACCCCAGAGTAAAATCCCAATGTCATCAGCTATGTGCTTCGTCATCTTGTCCATTAACATATACACAATTCACCATTGTTCGCTACAAGACCAAGACAGGAAGTATGTATGTACCTGTCTTTATTAACCTGTACTGCCAGTTGGTGTGGAACTTATATAAAGTTGATAGATTTGCTTGGAAAATGCACATTATTTTAATTTATTCCTATTATGACAAATTCTTGCACTTGAGTTTTTTATTTTATTTTTTTATTGTATGTAAACTTTTAACTAACAGTTTTAATATGTTGAATATTTGAGATATGAACCAGCAAGGACAGAGTGCAAAATAAATATAGTATTTTATGCAAGGTACTGTACAAACTATGACACACACTCCAAGACTGGCATACTATCCTATTATGCTTTTTAAAAATTGTACTAAAGTACAGTATGTCCTCAAAAAACAGAATGATTACCAGTTACAAGAGTGTTGAGATGCCTTTATAGTTAGGATGTAGATGAAAAGGTGACAGAGTAAAGCCCAGTTATTATTTATTTATTTATTACTGGTATTTATAAAGCGCCAACAAATTCTGCAGCAATGTACAATAAGGGGAGAACATATAATATACACAGACAAATACAAAATGTAGAAAATTATTCCTTTCTTGCAACTGTCATTCGTCTAATACTATCCTTACCTTTTGTGTCACTTCACCCCACTCCCTCTAGCATGTAAGCTCATTGAGCAGGGCCCTCAACCCCTCTGTTTCTGTGTGTCCAACTTGTCTGGTTACAACTACATGTTTGTTCGTCCACCCACTGTAAACCGCTGCAGAATTTGTTGGCACTATATAAATAATAACATAACATAATAATAATAGTAGAACTTAGATCTAGCCATTGAAGCTCTTTTATACAAAGTGCTTAGTTAAATAGGCAGTGAGCTTTCAATCTAAAGGATATAATAAGTTATAATAGCTAGTTGTGTATGATCTCTGTCTTTATTATATTTTATACAAAATATAAACTGTGTGTGTGTGTGTGTGTGTGTGTTATAAGATGCTTGTAGTCATATAATAATTGTTTTAACAATCAACATTTTTTAATCAAATATTTTTGCTGAGATAAAAATATGTTTTACTAGTAAATAACATTCTTCTGAGTACATACAAGTATTCCATATCACTATAAATACATAATTTAACCTTTAGAAAATAATCTGTCTTCTGAGCATGGCTGACAATATGTCACAGGTTCAGTCACCTCTAGATATATCCAATAGCTACATGGTGATTTTTTACATGGCAGCATAAACTAGGAATGTGCAAAATAGCCACATGATCAGCAACAAGTCAGGCCAATTCCAGCTCCTGTAATACACTCCTGAGATAATGTAATTCACTTTACATTTTAAAACAATTCAATTTACTATGGATCTGAAAACGTTCAGGCCCATTAACTTGTTAATTTGCATTCTTATAGTAACTATCCTTCAGGAGATCTGATGGATCTCTATAGACCAATATATAATATATAGAGTGTAACTACCGCAGCTGATCACAAAAAAACAGCACAATCTATCAGTTTGTTATTGGAGAAAAATCTACTTTGGTTGACAAATGCTTTATTTGCATAAACATAAGCAAGTTTGTATATATTTTATTTTATGCTTAAATATTCATTTTATTATTTCTTTGATTGATAATATTTTAGCCCATCAACATCATGCACAGTTTTGATTTCTAGTAACTGTATTCCTAATCTATTAATAAAAAGAAAAATATTGGAAAAAAAATTACAAAAATAATATATATATATATATATATATATATATATATACAGACAAAGATTATATGCATATATATATGTATATATACGGATGATATGAAATATGAAGTAGGGGAAAAGTTATCTTTAGTTATGCAAATTCAAGAATAAAAGACAAATCATTTTAGGATGAAAAGTGTGAAAGATACAAGGGTTAAAATAAACAAAGTTTCTACTGGAAATGCTGATATAATAAGCTACTATTCAATAAAAATTATAGCTACTTTGAATTTTGCATGTTGATATTACTGTACACTAAAAAGTAATTATAGATTATGTTCTAATTTAATTAATGAAATTATTCTAGTTCCATACTCTTTGAGGAAAAGAAGAGAACATGATTGTGGTTGCAGAACAGATGAATATCATTAAGATAAATGATGTATTCAGGCTTTTGCTGCCACTTTACACACATCTGTATCAATACACACATACACTGAGAGGCACCACCAGTTCCTGGGATTGTGTACTAAAAGATCTGCACAGCATATAGACTGAACCTGCCTACATCCAGATGGAAGGTGCCACAGAGGGCAATTTGTGATTTCTGGGTACAGACAGATAAGTAAGTACTGGGCAACCAACATCATGGTGATATACTGCCATACCTCGGGGTGACAAACGGCACATGCAGGTTCCAAGGTGAGCTGTGTGGCATTCACAATGTCTCCGGTCCCGCATCGCTCTTACCAGGGTGTACACCACGTGCCTGGGTACCTCCAAGCCGGAGGTCACGCTGTGTTCTGATACTGCACATGCAGAATGTGGTCTGCACTCCGTCAATCTCACAAAGTTGTTGGATCTCTATCGCAACCTTGCGCCACTTACAGGAGACCTTAAGGACCTTATTGGTTTAGGTCTTTTGTAGTATAACAGGAGCCACAGTCATGTCCTAAGAGTATCCAGTCTCCTCCTGACTCTGCTCAGTCAGCAGGGCCTAGTCCTTCTATAAACCTAATGCCTAATTCAGCACATTGCAAGGGTATTCTACACCAGGTAGGGGTTCATTTCGAATTGTCACCCAGAACCTTTTCCTCGAATAGGGTTAAAATAGCATTCAATATGAACCTTCTGACAGACAAAGCGCTTAACTGGATTAACCCTTTATGAGAGAAATTTGTATTCATTTTTTAAAAGAGTGTTTGATCCTCCTAGAAAATAAATAAATATTGGCAAAGGATTTATGGGGATCAGACAGTGAAATAGATCCATGGTGGACTATGCCATTGAGTTTCGAACACTATCATCTGAGGTGTTAGTTTGTGCTAGTTTCTGCCTTTATGGAAGGCCTATCTAATACCTTGCTTGATGAATTAGCAGCTTCAGTTCTATCTGACCAGTTGGAGGAGCTAATTTCATGTTGATAAGAGAATTATGGAAACAAAGCAGAAATGTTTCCAGGTTAGACCCCATGTTTAGTAACCCTGCACCACTTGTTTTCCCAGCACCAGAACCAAAGCAGTTAGGTTCCATGAGGTTATCAGAGGAGGAAAAATCATATAGTGGAAGAGAGGGGTTGTGTCTTTATTGCAGAAAAAAAGTCATACCTGTTCATACCCTTAATGTACCTACAGCTGGTACGTTGTCTACCAGTTTACTGGCAGAGAAGCTCCAATCTCATCAGTCATATGACTGTGCCATTGAGTTGTTACCCAGTTCTATGCCTCCTAAGGTTAGAATCTATTTTCTAACTGCTCAGGAGAACAAGGTGATGGATCCAAGGCTTTATTAGAAGGTCCTCCTTGCCTGCTGGCACAGGTTTTTTTTCTTTGTATCCAAATCTTAGACCCTGTATTGACTACAGAGGCTTAAATCGTATCATAGTAATGAATGCTGATCTGATTTCTCTTGTAACAGAATTGCTCGAAATACTGCAAGGTTCTACAAAGTAGACCTCAGGAGGGCTTATAATTTGGTCAGAATTCATCAAGATGGCCTTTAACACTAAAAAAGGCATTTTGAGTACACCTTCGTGTCTTTTGGTTTATGTAATTCCCCGGCCATCTTCCAAGACCTAATAAATTACGTACTGAGAGATTTTTAAACAGTTTTGACATACTTATACATTCTCCAGATATCAAGACACAACATATACACGTCTGAAAAATGTTACATAGGCTCCTTGACAATGGTTTCTTTTGTAAACTTAAAAACGTGTATATTTGACCAGGAAAGAGTACAATTTCTTGGCTATGTTATTAACTCCAAAGGGTTACAAATGGATCCTAAGAAGGTTTCAGCTGTTCTTGAATGTCCCTAACCCTAAGGTCTTAGAGCCATCCAGATTCATTGGCTTTGTAAATTATTATAGGTTCATTCACAACTTCACAAATAAAGGTTTCTCCAAAGTTTGGACGCAAGAAGCACTTCAAGCATTTGAGGATTTTAAACAATCATTTTTCATGGTTCCTGTTCTGACACATCAAAATCCTAACTGCTCATTTGTCATGGAAATAGATGCATCTGAATTAGTGCTAAGTTCTATTCTATCTCAAAGAAAAATCCCTGAGATACTCCTTTATTCTTGTGTTTTTTTCTCCCGGAAATTGTCTTAATTTGGGAAAATTGTGATATTGGCAATAGTGAATTACTGGTGATAGTACTGCCCTTAAAAGAGTGGAGACATCACTTGGAAGAATCTCAAACTCCAGTGATGATTCTCACCGATGTTAAAAACCTCTCCTACAATGAAGATGCCAAAAGACTAAATCTCAGACAAGATAGTTTTTTTCTCTAGGTATAACTACCTTATCACATACAGGTCTGGTTCTCATATCGCCAAGGTAGACACTCTCTGTTGTATGTATGATGAGACTGTAAACACACACCTCAAGATTTCTTCAATAGTTCCTTCCAACAAAATCATAACCACAATTTACACAACTTTTCCTTCAACACTACTGAGTCTATCTAAGGTTTTTAATCTGAAGCTCCTCCTCAGACACCTCATGGCAAGCTCTTTGTTGCTCTAACACTTCAAAAGGAAATATTACATATGTTTCATGATGCTAAAATAGCAGGTCATCCAGCTATTTGAGACATTTCTGGGGACCTTCCATAACACAAGACATAAGAGACTACATTCTAGCATGTATTCACAAAATAAGATGTCCTATCATTTACCCACATCCCACTTGTATCATCTACCAATTCTAGATAGGCCATGGTCACATATTTAATTTGTTATAGTTGACTTGCCACCATCCAAAGGGAACACCTCTATTTTGACCATAGTTGATAGATTTACTGAAATGAGTCATTTTGAACCACTTCCTAAGTTACCTTCTTTATCAGAATTGGCTGCCATGTTTGCTAGAGAGGTGATTAGGTTGCATGGGAAAACTACTCATACAGTATCAGATCATGGTAGTCAGTTAATTTCCAGATTCTAGAGTAACTTTTGTTACTGGGAATTCATCTGGCTTTCCCTCTGTATGGTAGCATCCACATACTAACGTAGATGTCAATTAGTCCATGGATCAGTTCTTACGTTGCTTTGTTTCTTAGGGTCAGGACAATTGGAATGATTTACTCCCACGGGCCAAGTTCACAAAAAACAATGCTGATCACAATCCTCTTGGCATTTTCATTTTTTTTTTTGTCCCTTATGGTTACCAACCCACTATTCTTCTGGCTGTCTTTTTCAATGTGGGTAGGCCTATTATTTTGACTCTTCTGTCTACTGTCTGGGGGCAGGTCAAGTCCATTTTTAACAAGGCTTTCTCTTCAAATAAATACAAGGCAGACATGCGTCATCAGGCAGCTCCTACTTATCAGACAGGGGAGAAGGTCTGGTTGTCCACAAGGAATATTCACCTCTGTGTCCCATCCATGAAATTAGTTCCTCGTTTCATTGATCATTTTGATTCAAGATCATTTGCAAGATTTATCCTACAATAAAACAAAGGATTTGTAGCACTAATGAGTGTATTAGTAGACAGCTAAAACAGCCCAAACCAGAGTCTCTTCCTTCTGGTGAAAAAGTACAAATTGGTAAGGAAATGAGGGAGCGGTGCCTTGTATCAAATATGCAACGGTGATCCACTGCTTTCAAGTTTGGAGATACACACAATTTCTACTGCGATCAGCTCCATATACAACATCTGCCAAGCCCCTACAGGACTACCAGATCCCTAGGCAAGGGTTGTACAACCCAGGCGCTACCATCTGGAGCTGATCTATAGCTCCTGAAAATTGTGAGTGTGTTTTTATACTCTTTTCACCAACTGTCAGAAGATATTACACTATATTGTTTTCTCTTGGTTCTTTTCTCCTCACATATCCACTGATCATCTTTGGATTTGAGACTATCTGCAAGGCACTGCTCCCTCATTTCCATACTAGAGCTTAATCCTACTCTCTTGATTTGCCCTCAAACCTTCACATTTCTAATGTTTTTCACAACTAACCTTTTGAAGCCTCTAGTCTGTAATAGGTACACCTCTGTGTCTCGTTCCCCATTCTCAGTATTTCATCCTTGCGCCACCCACAGGAGTCCTTAAAGTTACAGGATATTTTTATAATAAAAAAGTGAAAGGACATAGTTGTTGGACACATCATCTACCCATCACACCTCCTGGTGAGGGTGATGATGATGTCCAATAGTATTTTGGTTGCCCCTATATATACTCCCCTCTCTATGAGGATCATTACCCTGCCGGTTTATTATAGCCCTAGAGTGTATTCTGATTACTTGATGTTTTCTCGTTACCTGCTCAGCTTCATATTGCCTATCCTGACTTCTTGTATCCTTGACCCTGGCTTGTTTAATCATGGTTTGAGTACTTCTGGCATCCTTGACTTTTGTTTTTCTACTGACTCTGTATTTTTGCCTATCACACGTTAAGCCTGGCTACTATAAGGTCTGGTATACGGATCTAGCTCTTTCTCTATGCTTCATTTTAGCTACTGTTTCCCTTTTCTCTGAGTGTAGGGATTACCCTATACTGGCATAGGCAAGAAACAGATTACTGTAGTGGTGGATGTGGAAATACCCAGTGACAATTAACATAAAGACGAAGGAGCATGAGAAGGTGGACACATTCAAAGTAATGAAAAATTAGCTAAAAAGGATGGGGAAAGTAAAGGCAGTTGTAGTGCCAGATAGGAGCACTCTGGGCTGCAACCCCTAAATTGGGAGGTTGATTTCAGCAGATTCCACTTGGGACATCTGAGATCTCTGTCCAGAAGAGTACAGTTCTAGGAAAGCTAAGATACTGCGCAGAACACTTAGACTCTCAGGTCCCTGGACGAAGACCCAAGATTGATGAATACACAAAAATACCAAGGGGTGAAAAGTCTATCTATCTGTAGCGGAGCTCCCTGTACCCCACCTTGGGACCTCCGCCAAGGATCGCTTCCTAGCTGTAACTGGGGAAAACCTCAGCGCTTCTGCCCCAGTCGCCATGGCTTGACTGGGGTCCTCCTGGAGCCTTTTTGTCCTGGAAAAGGGTAGGGACTAGCTCTATTCCCTCCAAGAGCATGACACACAGTCTTGAGAGTTCCTGTCCTTACAAGGACTTTCCACGTTGAATCCTCCACGAGCTGGAACAAGATGCCGATCACTGAAAAGCCCTCTCCCCTCTAGATGACACATAGTTCTGGGAGTACCACTGATTTTAATGAGCCAAACTCTTCCTTGTTATGCAGGGGGTCTCCAAACAATACAATGCAAACCCCCCCCCATTGAATCCCTGGGCCTGGGAGTTAAAGGAACACTGTATACAAACATGTATTCCTGACCCTATTGTGTTAAAACCAACATCTAGACCACCTGCCCCCCCCCCCTTGCCTCCCTAAATATAGTAAAATCATACTTGTATTCAAGTCTATAGCTGCTGTTCTGGCCAATCACAATGCTTCCCCATAGGATTGGCTGAGACTTTCAAAGAGGCAAATCAGGGGCAGAGCCAGCACAAGTCAAACTATAGCCCTGGCCAATCAGCATCACCTCATAGAGATAAACTGAATCAATGCATCTCTATGAGGAAAGTTCAGTGTCTACATCCAGAGGGTGGAGACACTGAATGACAGTGCTGCTTACTCTGCAGCACTGCCCAAGTAAGCAGCTTTAGCAGCCATCCTTATCACTAGGCTGTAATGTAAACACTGCATTTTCTTTGAAAAGAAAGGGAATCATTCTTCTCACCAGAACAAACACAATAAACTGTAGATGTTCTGGTGACTTTAAAGACCGGTAAGCTAATTATTTCCCAGGAACAGAGAGCCCAACACAAAGCATAAACACATAAAAGTACCCCAAAACATAATAAAAACATACAGTAACCCCACATATCATACATCCCCAAATAGCCCTGATCTGAGCGCCGAAGTTGTCCAAATAGCTCTCAGATCCATGCAGTGTAGGGGAAACGCCACTGTATCAAAGTTCTGACCAGCTGCACACATGGTCCTATGCCCAAAATAGTTCCAGGGCATTTGGTGCTTTGGCCAGTCAACTCTTGGTAGCTCCTGCGGCCTTAATACAGGGTGATCTGCCTGGCTCTCAGGTCGTGTTTGTTCCCCTTAGTCTCAGGCACCTTCCTTCCAAAAATCACTCTCCTATCGGGTTACAAAGGGGTTCAAACCCCAGACCAATTTGTCCAGGAATCGCAAGGTCATCTCATGCGAAAACAGTTCCATAAAATTCACAGCTAAGTACCGCTGAGGTGACCGGGAACCATAAAGTCCACATGCCAAAATTAGTTCCATAGCGGATGCGGCTAAGTACTGCTGAAGACTATTCGTGGGTTTGGTTCATGCAAATGGCCACCAGGGAGCTAGTGTTCGGTTCCATACATGAAGAGAAAGTGCCAAACCAGGGGCACTGAGGGAAAGCAGCTAATGGTAGCTGGGCAGGGTAACTCCCCAACGGGGTCTCAGACCTGGACCGTAGTAGGTGGGCAGGAGACCAGCTTCCACACTCCTCCAGGAGTTTGTGGCAAACGTTTGTGGGAAGGAGCGTTTGTCACACTATCTATCTATCTTTCTATCTTGCTGGCTTGCTATCTATCAATTTTTCAAGTAAATGAAGTAAATTTATACACATACACACAAAAACACTGATATATAATATATTTTTTTTTCTTTAATCTAAACGTAATACCCCATAATGACATAGCAAAAATCAGATTTTTGACACCATTGCAAATATATTTACCAGAAGAAACTGAAATATTATTATTATTATGTTATTTATATAGCGCCATTGAATTCCACAGCGCTTTACAATGGGTGGACGAACAGACATGTAGTTGTAACCAGACAAGTTGGACACACAGGAACAGAGGGGTTGAGGGCCCTGCTCAATGAGCTTACATGCTAGAGGGAGTGGGGTAAAATGACACATAAAGGAAAGGGTAGTATTAGACTAGTGACAGTTGCAGAAGAGGAATCAGTCAGGAGCTATTAACAGTTTAATTGATACGCTTTTATGAAGAAGTGGGTTTTTAATGATTTTTTTAAAGGAGTGGAGACTGGGTGAACATCTAACGGAGGAGGGAAATGAGTTCCACAGGAATGGGGCAGCCCTTGAGAAACCTTGAAAATGAGTACGGACAGAAGATAGACGTAAGTCTTCAGCAGATCGTAAGGGCCTAGACGGGACATACTTGTGTATAAGAGAGGATAGATAGGTGGGAGCAGCATTATGTAGCGATTTGAAAGCAAGAACCAGAATTTTAAACTGGGCTCTATATTTTATAGGAAGCCAATGTAGGGACTGACAGAAGGGTGAGGCGTGGGAAGTGCGGGTGGACAGGAAGATGAGCCCCGCTGCCGCATTCATTATTGACTGTAACGGTGCAAGTTGGGAGCACGTAAGACCACTGAGAAGTGGATTACAGTAGTCAAGACGAGAAAGGACAGTGGAATGGACCAACACCTTAGTCGCATCTGGCGTTAAGTAGGGGCGGATGCGCGCAATGTTTTTGAGATGGAAATGACAGGATTGGGCGATAGATTGAACATGAGGCTTGAAGGAGAGGTCGGAGTCAAAGAGAACATCTAGGCAGCGAGCCTGTGTGGTGGAGCTGATGGTAGTACCGTTGACTTGGAGGGAGACAGACACAGGAGTAACAACTCTTGAGGGAGGAAAGACTAGAATTTCAGTTTTGGTCAAGTTTAGTTTAAGGAAGTGGGCAGCCATCCAGTTAGAAACAGCAGAGAGGCAGTCAGAGACACTAGTCAAGAGGGATGGGGAAAGATCAGGAGAGGACAGGTAGATTTGCATGTCATCTGCATAGAAATGATATTGGAAGCCAAAGGAGCTAATGAGTTTACCAAGGGAGGCAATATAGATGTAGAACAGTAGGGGACCAAGGACTGAACCTTGGGGGACACCAACAGAGAGGAGTTGGGGAGAAGAAGCAGAGCTAGAGAAAGAAACACTGAAAGAGCGCTGGGAGAGGTAGGAGGAGCACCAGGAAAGAGCAATATCTTGTAGACCGATATTGCGGAGGATGAGAAGAAACTGTTGATGATCAACAGTGTCAAAAGCCGCAGACAGGTCAAGGAGAATTAGGATAGAGTAGTGACCACGAGATTTTGCAGCGAGTAGATCATTGGATACTTTGGTCAGTGCCGTTTCCACAGAGTGCTTAGCGCAGAAACCAGACTGAAGCGGGTCTAGCAGAGAGTTGGACTCGAGGAAGTCTGTCAATCTCGCATACACAATTTTTTCAAGGATCTTGGATGCAAAAGGCAGTAGCGAGATAGGACGATAGTTGGATGGGGAGTTAGGGTCAAGATTGGGCTTCTTTAGAATTGGGGTTACAGTTGCATGTTTGAAGGGCAATGGAAATATACCAGAGGAGAGAGAGAGATTGCGAATTTTAGTGAGAGGTGGAGAAAGAGAAGAAGAGAGAGTATGGATGAGATGCAAGGGAATTGGATCTAGGGAGCAGGTGGTGGGGCGGGAGGACTGGAGCAGAGCAGAAACCTCTTCCAATGTAGTGGGTGCGAATGAACATAGAACACCAGAGGGAGTGAAGTTAGGGGAAGTATTGTAAGGGGAAGAAGAAAGATGAGAGATCTCTTCTCTGATTGTAGAGATCTTGTCAGTGAAGTGAGTTGCAAAGTCTGAGGCGGTCAAGTTAGTAGGTGGAGGAGGAACAGCAGGGCGAAGAAGAGAGTTAAATGTGTGAAATAGTCGTTTGGGTTTGCGGGAGAGTGTGGTTATGAGGGTATTGAAGTAATTAACTTTTGTTATAATTTTGAAACATCACATTGATGTAAATATTCAGAACCTTAACTTGCTGCTTGAAATAGTTGAAGCACCTATTAAAACGATATCGCTTTTATAACCTCAAATTTAGGTAGTTTCTGCCATTTGTCTCTGCAGATCATCTCAAGCTCTGTCAGGCTTGATGAGAATCGTCAGCGGACAACAATTTTCAGGTCTCTCCAGAGATATTTGATTGGGTTTAAGTCCGGGATCTGGCTGGACCACTCAAAGACATTCACAGAGTTGTCCCCAAGCTTCTTGAGTTGTCGTAGCTTTATGCTTAGGGTCATTGTTCTGTTGGAAGGTGAAACTTTTGCCCAATCTGAGGTCCTGAGCACTCTGGATTATGTTTCATTATGCATATCTCTGTAGGTTTCAGCATTCAGATTTTCCTCAAACTTGATGAATCTCTAAAAATGCCACTACCAAGCTTTTCCATTCGGATGCTATCGGGTACGTAAAAATCCTGACATGATGCTTTGAGTTGAGGCTAAACAGATCTATATTCAATTCATCAGACCAGAGTATTTATTTCTCACAGTAGGAGAGTCCTTTGTGTTTTTTTTTTTTTTTTATTAAACGAGCTTTCGTATGTCTTGCAGAGAGGAGAAGCTTTAGTCTGGCCAGGTCAGTGGAGTGTTGCAGTGATGGCTGTCCTTCTGCAAGTTTTTCCAGTCTCCATACATGATCTCTGATTCTCACCCAGAGTGACCATAGGGTTCTTGATCACCTCTCAAACCAGGCCCTTCTCCCCTGATTGCTCAACTCGGGGGTTCCCCGCTCTTGGAAGATTCCTGGTTGTTTCCAACTTTACCATTTAAGAATTATAGAGGCCGCTGTACTCTTGGGAACCTTTGTTGCTCCATTTTTTGCAAACTTCCCTAGGTTTGTGCCTTGATATATTCCTCCCCCTGAGCTATGCAGGCCATTTCTGTCAGAAATATTGAGAGACCCAAAATTCAGTGTGTAATAGCCACCAAGAATAAACCTTTACCAGACCTTAGAGTGGCCAGCTTTTACGTTAAAGAAAGAGAGAATGGCCAGGGACAAGCCAGAGTCAGGAAAGCCAGAAATCAGGGATAGCAAGGTACAATCGCCTAGTTAAGGATTGTAGAAATGA
This sequence comes from Pelobates cultripes, assembly GCA_933207985.1. Classification (NCBI taxonomy): domain Eukaryota; kingdom Metazoa; phylum Chordata; class Amphibia; order Anura; family Pelobatidae; genus Pelobates; species Pelobates cultripes. The sequence goes on along the minus strand of OW240915.1, from coordinate 146,713,488 downwards.
GAAGAGTCAGTATAGCCAAGATCAAAAAACAGAAATACACGAGAGAATATAATACGCCATTGGATACCAAAAGTATAGCCACAACAGGGGAAGGACCTAAGCCGTAACAACTTTTTTTTCAATACTATTATGCTTTAATTTCTATAGCCCCCAAACTGTTTGAATTTGATTGTTTTAATGGACTGTAATGTCATCAGCATGATGAAGTCAGCGTGCACACGCTGCATCAGAAAATGGGGCAGAGCCACAGTGGCCGCACCACTAGTTGGGAAGGACTGGAACCTTGGGGAGGACTTCCAAACCCCTGAAGTGAACCCATTTGACTTTATGGATTGGTTTTTGCTCTGAAATGCATTAACAGCCGAGAGACCTTATAAGGTCAGGTGTGTGCTTTCCAAATTTTGACCAATCAGTTAAATTTTCCACAGGGGGACTTCAATAAAAGTGCAGACAGGTCGCAAAGATGATCCAGAGAATTTGGATGGATCTAAGCTAAATTTCTAGTGTCATAACAAAGGACGTTATACTTGTGTCAATATTTTTGTTTTTTCTTATTAACGTGTTTTCAAAATATTAATAGTTTTTGCTCTGTCATTATGGGGTATTGAGTGTAGATTGATATAAAAAAAATAATTGTAACATTTGCCTTTAACATAAACAAATTAAGTAATCTAAATACTTTGCAAATATAGCATACACAAATATGACCCCCTGTATCAACATTCATTAAAACAAATTACACACAAAGCATATATACATATATACATACGTAATAACACAACAGGTGAAGTGAATAACATTGATGGCAACTTTCAAGGGGTGGGATACATTAGGCAGCAAGTGAACAGTCAGTTCTTGAATTTCTTGTGTTGGAATAAGGACTGATGGGCAATATAATGTTCTGAGTTACTTTGACAAGGGCCAAATTGTGGTGGCTAGATGGGTCAGAGCATATCCAAAATGGCATTGATGGGTGTTCCCAGTATGTAGTGGTTAGTACCTACCAAAAGTGGTTCAAGGAAGGTCAACTGATGAACCAACATGAGGGTAATGGAGTCCAAGGTTCATTGCTGCATGTGGCAAGCAAAGGCTAGTCCACCTGGTTCAATCACACAAAATTGATACTTCAGCTCAAAAAGTGAAAAACCTTAATTCTGGCCATGACATAAAAGTGTCAGAAAACACAGGGCATCACAGTTTGCTGTGTATGGGGCTGCATAGCAGAAGTCCAGTCATGGTGGCCATGATGACCTCTGTCTACCGCTGAAATTGCCTTCAATGGATACTCGAGTGTCAGAACTCGACCAGGAAGCAATGGAAGAAGATTGCCTGGTCTGATGTATCACATTTTCTTGTAGATAAGGTGGATGACTTGGTGCATGTGAGTAATTTACCTGGGGAAGAGATTGCAGTAAGAGGCACTATAAGAAAAAGTAATTTCATGGAGGCAGTGTTATGCCCTGGGAAATGTTGTGCTGGCAAACCACATATTCATGTGGATGTTATGTTGACAAATACAACCTACTTAGAGATGGCAATTGTATTCTCTGATGGCAGTGGCTTCTTTCAGCAGGATGTACCCTGCCACACTGCAAAAAATGTTCAGGAATGGTTTGGGGCATATGACAAAGAGTTTGAGGTGTTGCCTTCACATCCAAATTTCCCAGATCTCAATCTGACTGAGCATCTATGGGATGTGCTGGAACAATAAATCCGATCAATGTAGGCTCCACCTCCCAATTTGCAAGACTTAAATGATTTGTGGCTAATGTCTTGGTGACAGATACCACAAAACACATTCAAAGGTATTGTGGTGTCAATGTCTTGATGCATGTATGCTATTTGGCAGCATAAGGGGGATTCACACAATATTAGACAGGTGGTTTTAATGTTGTGACTGATCAGTGTATTTAGAAAATAACTATTTGCTATATTTTTCAGTAATGTGTGGTGCAGGTACTGCTATGTGTAAATGCATATGAATAACTGTTTGTTTTTGTAAGTCACATAAGTGTGTTAATGTAAATGAACTCATATGTAATGTATGAATTCATAAGTCATATATCTCACAACTGAAACAAACCCATATTGTATAGTTATGTTCGTGTTACGTTTTTTCAGTGTAACATGTACCAATGCTTGTAAAAAAAGGTGAGTAAGTTGTTTGCAGAGAGATTTATGAACACGTGTACTTACATCTAACAATATTTAAATAAGCCTCTTATATGTGTATGCAAAGTTTGTGTGAATAGATAATAGAACTCAAACGGTGTATTTATCAAACACCATATTCTAATGAACAGATGAACTGAATTGCAAAATGTAGGCCGCTCTATATTTTTTCTTTCCAAAAGAATACTTTTTCCTAAATTGTGTAATTCGGTTTCCAGTTCATGTCAATTACGTATTTGCGTAATCCACAAATGAAGATACACTATTGGGATTTTCTACTCTGTTGTAAGATAGAAATAGTTATCTGCCTTTTACATACTTTGAAAAAAACATGTTATTTTCACATAAGCTGACTTCAACTTAAGCATTGCTCTTTCTTTGATAAATTGCTTAAAGAAGCCTATCTCAAATTCAAGCTATGTGTACATATAAAAAACAATATAATACAGAGCTAATTACTAAATATATCCCATTTATTGTGATTTCCAACCTAGTAATATGGGATTTTATTCAATGTAATAAGTAGGGTAATTTGTATAATATGGTTGTGAGTTGATTCTATTATGCATTATGTATTCTTTTTTTAGTTGACTGTTTCAGCAGCACTTATTGTAACATTCAATTATGTATATACAAGGTTGTGATTCTGACTCAGTGGATTTTTTGAAAATAAATACTGTAACTGTTTTGTTTTAAGTGGTGTTTCAGAAACACATTGGCAAAAGATTACATTGACACACTTGCCTTTTATCATGACAGTCTAGGTATCCTTCTAAGTCAGGTGTCTTAAATGTCACACAGCGTAATCAATCCCATCAATCCTAATATAGACTTATCCAGCCAAAGCTCTCTACATGATATATTCTGACCTGATGGCATGTAATGGGTATGCCAATACCTACTCCACTTTTATATAAAATACAATAACCCAGTGCTGACCTTACAGTAACTTAAATAAATCTTAGAAACAAACACATTTGCAGTCTAACCATCAACTGCAACCACTTATTGAGCACCTATATTATATAATATTAAAGATTAGCTCAACAAATTCTGATATACACTCAATATATAACTACACTAAATTTTATAGATATGAATCTGTTAAGCTGAAAATAGCCAGTTGTGCAAGTAAAATGAAACATGTATGCTGGATGCATTTAAAACGTGAAAATATTGTTCTGTGTGTATTGAACAAGCCAATAAAAAGAAAGACAAAGAATGCACATCAGTAGATAAACTGTAGAAATGAACGCAGATCTCAGTGTTTAAATCTTTTAAATCTTATTTGTTTGTGAAATAATATTAAATATAATGCATTATGTGAATTTAAATTTAACAATCAGAATGAAAAAAAAAGAAATTATTTTATGAAAAATTAAAAAAACGTTTGTTTTTTTAATTTGTCGTGATTTACTTTGTTGTTTCTTTTTCTCACATTTTAGTTATCAGTATATTCTCTTTTACACTTCTGCACTTTCACAAATTGTCAGTTGGACTCAGTTAAACTATTTGGGTTGACAAACAGCAAAACATATAATTCATTCAAGTCAAACAGAGAACTGGAAATCTCCAATTACTCGACTAAGTCACATAAGCAGCTTGCAAGACGAATAAGTTACTTACACCTAATGGCACACACTGGGGGTGGCAAATTTATGAAAGGTCATAGTACCTTCATATGCAAAGCATATGAGAATGGTACGTTTTGTCTCTTTGTACATACATTGATAAGTCCCTTGACAATGCTGCCATCTGATGGCAGGATAGAATATTTAGAAACACACTGTCTCAGTATACAAAATATAATTTCCCTTGCTCTTATTACAAAATAGAGTGCTTTTGTTCAATTTTTCAATGTAATAATAATTTTCATAATTTAATGACATAATCAATAGTTGATTTTTATATATTCATATATAAATCAATATTCAAGGCTTAGTACTAATAAACAAGGGTCAGACACTAGAAACAGAACAATTTCAAGGATTTTCTGAGATATAAATAATGCTTTCCATGGTTGTGTAACTCTATCCATGAAATCAGTTCTAGAGGTGACCTGTAAATGAATTTAAATGAGATTAAGGACATAAATAATTGAAAGAAAATGGCAAGGGAATAACACATGTTTCATGTTTAAAACTTGTTGTGTTGGGTTTCATTTCCTAAAAACATAAGAAGAGAGGAACGTTGCTTGCAAACAGCGCAATATTTTATCTGTAATATATTTGCTTGTTCATAAAATAAACAGGCTACCTTTGCTTACAATACACTTCATTTAATTTTAGTTACCTCAGTGCATTTTGCAAAATAGCTATTGCCTAATTAGCAAAAGTGCTTTAAGTAAATTAATTAATTTGCTGCAGATAAGTGATTCGTTGGGTGCCCAAGTGTACACAATTCAGCTTATTGCTTAACTGACACATTGTAATCCATATAGAGTGCTGTGTTGGGCTATTAGCCTTCTAAGCAGAATTATTTAGTGTTGTAATGGAATGCAGTTATTTTCAAACAAATGCAAAAAATAACAACAATAATACAAGCTGGCGAAATTTAGTTATGATTTGATGTTATTGACATTGCCATTATTGATAAACTCAGATTTACATTAGATCAGTACTAAGGTCCTTTGTTTTTTATCTTTTATTTTAATCATTCTTTACTGCGAGATATACATTAACCCATAATCACAATATGCATGAGTTGAGTTAATAATTATATTTGTTAAAAGGTCCCATTAGTTCTCATTGGTTTCACATTATCTATCCACTGTTCGTCTATAGAACCATTAATACATGAAAACAGATTGTGTATTTGCTTTGTACGTATTTCATTCTTACAGCACACATTATTACTTAACTGAGATGTTTGTTGTTTTCAGTCTATTATTATTTGTCAAAAAATATTGTACCGATATCCATAAACATTTATTTTAAGGCACCACAAATCAGGCAAATGTAGGGGGAGAATGAGAAAACTAGAAATATGTTTGTGTGAGCAAAGCATCTTTTCTTTTTCCACTAAACATTGAACTGTAGTGAGCTGAAAAGCAAAGTGCAAATCTTAGATAAAACCAAAATGGTGGAGGAAAAGTCCTTAGCTATATTCATAGTCAGAGCATAGCTACTTTAGTCTGAAGTTTGCTCTTCACTATAGTTTGCTGAATGCTGAAAAGACAACCTATTTCTTAGTTCTCCAAAAAGATCCATATGTGTATTTTTCTTGTACAAAGTGTCACCATTTTGTTGGTACACCAATACATGCACAGCCTCACAGCAGTTACAAGTGATATGAGTCTGAGAAGACATGGTTCTGGACAACCAAACAGTAATCCATAGGTCAAGCTCTTTAAAATTTTCTGTAACTAAAAGTGTTAAATACATATATATATATATATATATATATATATATATATATAAACTTCTTGGCACTCTCCTTGCTTTTCTTCAATATAAATATGCCTCGGTGCAATCCTCCATAAAAGATAGATATAGGCAAATGAAAAGGAGCACTTGCAGGTCTTCTTTCACTGATATTTAACTCCTTATGTGCAGAGTAACATAAAGTTTGAGACCAACGTTTAAGCCCTTCAAGGCCTTTCTCAAGATATATAAAAGACAACCAATAGTGCTCTCAGTAAAATAAAATATGCAGTAAACATAAATAAAAATATACTCACAAGTGAAGTGCAGGCAAACTGCACTGTGTTGTCAGCGTTGTTGGTATGATCCCCACCTCGGCTGTCTATTATATATTCCTCTCCTAAGTGTTGGATACCATCCCTCTGGAAGACTTCCATCACATATCCTTTAACCCCTTAAGGACACATGACATATGTGACATGTCATGATTCCCTTTTATTCCAGAAGTTTGGTCCTTAAGGGGTTAAAGCGGGGATTATACCGCTGTACGTCCTTCACACCAGAGCTGGCTATAGCTCTTTTAAATGTGAGTTGAGTGCACATATTTGTTTATTTTACCCATATTGGCTTTTATATACTGCACCATTGGGTCTCCTCATTTTTGTCTTGCATATAAGCGGGACAGTTGGACCACTAGGGACATTGAGGACTCTACACCCAAAACCAGGCACCTTATAAAGATATTTCTGAGTGAGACCTCAATATTATCAGACTTTACCTTCATTTACTCCATCAAAACTTTAGTCTCAGCATATCAGTGAGACCAACTACGTTATATTGCCCTACCTATTCAGACAAACTATTGTACCTTTTAACTATTGGCACAGCCCTTTTCCTGTATTTCTTTGTGTTGTATTTCATCATGAAGTTGGCTGTTGCTGGATGGCTCAAGTATCCTTGCAATGGGTTTCTGCTGCCAGTGTCATAGTCCATGCAGCAAGACTGCAGGCAGTCTCTGTACCTGGTATACACCATTAATCACATATACTGGATTCTTGCTATACTGTTTTACAGTCACATGAAATTCAGATCTTTTATTCAGCTACATTCCTGACTTGATTATTTTGCCTAAAATGTAGCAAATATATATTTCTTTTCACTATAGCTATCTTTTTTGGGTAAATATTCCACTAACTCACCTTCTGTAATGCTGATTTTATTTTTTTATTTTTTGGCTGCATGATGTTGTGGGAAGTTTATCCATTGGTAAGCAATTGGTATAATGTAATTCTAGACAAAAACCTTTTTCAGTATGCAAACAATCTGGGGTTTGGTGTAGAGGGACAACTTACAAAAAAATACTGACCCTAGATTTGAATTTACATTTTATATTTCAACAACAAGCAGTAGAGTTACCAAGGGTAGTGTAGTAAATATTCAGTCTTCCCTGTCTCTTGGAAACTGTTAAATGGTTCAGAGGTTGTTCATCAATGGTTTACCGATTCATCACCACTCTTGCAATGACCTACACCAATTGGATACATTAGACATTGGTAGATCTATTGAATCCTACTGTTTCCTTTATGGAAGTACTGTAAAAGCAATTACCTCCACATTATGTGCTATACATGAGGAATGATTCAAAAACATTTTTTTGCACTTTAAAGCATTTCTGTTAATCTTAATTGTCCAAAGAACAGAAGCTTCTTTATACCCACAAATAGTGTAAAGATAGAATAGGTGAACTGAGTGATAGAAAAGCCCACTGTATAACTTACCCTTAAACAATAAGGGAACAATACGATCTAACCGAATATACTATGGAAAAAAATAAAATACACAATAGTGCGATACACCCAGTGATGGGTGATGGATACACCCACATGGACATGAATGATGGTAAATTTAGATAATAACAGGGCCTCTTCTATATCTCAGGCAAGGGAGCTCAGACAAGAAGATAAAACAGAGAGGGAGATACCAATCCCTGTGTAAAAACCTTTTACAATTTTTAGTAAATGCACACTTAAGTGAACTGCTCACCTTTTTCAGAGCCCAATATACCTGGCTCTAAGTATGTAGGCTTATGTGCCAATAGAGGGGACACACCCTTCTTTGGATGAAATACAGTGAGAGAAAAAAAGTCTATAATTTTAAGGGTAGGTGTATTTTAACAGTGAGAGAGGGAATAACAAAAAAACAAAAAAATCCAGAAAAATGCATGTCAAAGTATTAAATATACATCCATTTACACTCATTGGCGGAACTATCCGATTTTCATCCAATTGCCTTGCACCAAACGGGAGGGGGGGCATTCTCGTAACATGCTTTAGCTTTAGCTTTAGCTGTATCCCCTTTGGAGTGGAAGCGACGTGGCGAAACCCACAAATGTGTAAAGTGTATCTGACCATTTTAATTCATCACACTACATTATGGGGAAAATTTATAATATATAACCTAATATGTAAGAACTAGTCTAGATCATTTGTTTTAAGATAGATGAATAAGAGATAGGTTTTCAGTAATTATCCACCCAATATTTCTTTAAAACTAATAAGAACATAAAATAGTTATACTTAAAAACTTGCTAAAGTTCAATTTATGTAGCACTGCTTTAAAAACACAAACTATAAATAGTTTATCATATTTTTATATTCATTTTGTATTATTTTTCACAGGTTAATCACACATGTAAATGTTTGTTCTAGATCATATCAGATGTTGAATGGTGTGTTTGATTGTTGAAGTTGAATGGTTCAAAATTTTCATTGAGGTTTTTTCCTGTAGCAGCCAAAGCAGATTTCAGAATGCTATTATGTATTTAAAAATTAAGTAACAAAAAAAATCTTCAAACATTCTGATTCAGTTAAAATGCAATGAATTTTTCAGTTTTTCCATTGAATTAAAAAACTGAGTCTTTTATGCATAGAAGCAAAATCTTGTGACAGAAAACACCAGGAGAAGTCATGGAGGCACTTTATCTGTCCTTTTTTTTTTTTTTACAGGTGACCTTGAAAATGCTTTGATAAAGCTAGAGAGAAAAGCAATTACATTTTTGAAATTACACACCACTGTTCCCATTCATCTTGATAAGCACTTTTAAGGAATCCAAAAAAGAAAAGGTTAGAATATTGCTTTTCTAAGGACTATAGAGACCTAACTTGTGCAGAGTCAGTTTTCAAGTACTGTATATTTAGGTTTACAAAGATGCTTTCAGATTTTGTTCTCGTCACTAAATTGGCCACTTGACAAAAGAAGCTAGACGCAAGAAATATACAGAATTCTACTTCTGCTTTTTGTCAGAATAACCAGGTGCTATCAGGAGACAAATCTAATCCATAATTTGGAAGATCTGAAGAATGTGTATTCAGTTCCCTTGGTTAAGTTACAGATGCTGTTTTATTTTATTTTTAAATACAAAAAACAAAAGTTATTGTACTTTTCATGATCTGTTATTGGTTCAGTGTGTTGTTTGTGCAAATTAATTCAATCACCTTTGTACTGTATGCTGTCAGTGCATGAAACATTAAAGTAAACATAATTAACAGTACATTGTTCTTTAATTAATAACAAATGCATTTAAATTAATTTCTAAGACTTTTAAACATAGGCATTGTGAACATTGGACACAACAAATTGGTTTATCCAATAGCAGTAAAAATGGTTTATTTTAACATTTTATTTTATAGATCAAAACATTGTTTATATTTTTTCTCTTTGAAATTTTTTAATTATTAATCTTCTCATACTTACATGGATATACTTGTATGAATACATTATGTGCACTCAGAAGTTTATTTAGTAGATACTTTTGAACACCTACATGTTAATGAAAAATCGAATCATCATGTGACATTCACTGCCTAACTCCTTCCTGACAGCCAGCATGAGGGCATTTTTTTTTACCATTGTCATCATAACCTGCACAGCTGCAATTTAAAATGTATGCAAAAAGTCAGTCTCCACCAGGGTGAACCTGCCAGAATTGCAGATTTAGACCAGTCTTACTTGTAATTGGTTTAGGTTCTCTCTATAATAGCACACAACGAGTTAAAACTAGCTTTAGAAGTGAGCAGGACTCACTGAATGGCACACTATTTGAGTTGTGTTGTCCATTCTAAGTTTTTTCGTCTGCTCTGTTTTAGTTTGTTTGCATCCTGCTAGCTAGTGTTTCCCTAAGGTGAAAGTGTAATCCAATCCTGCAAGCATTTCAGATTTTGACTACATTTTGGGTTGTATCAGTCTAATATTCAAATAGCTCAGGTTCTCTCAGCACTAACACAAGATAAACTAGCTTTAGAATGGAGCAGAAACCCTACAAAAAGGTAAGATATTTGAGTTGTTGTCCATTTGGAGTATTCTCTTGTGCACTGTTTTGGTTTGTTTACAAATTGCCTAGTGTCTCTATAGGGTAAAATTGTAATCCAGATATTCACCATGCCAAGAGGAGTGTCAGCTACATCTTAATGATAAGACAAACAAATAAACAAAGTATGTAAGGTAAGAGAGCTCTAATGGGTGATAACACTCCCCACCATCTAAGTATATGAAAACTCTTGCAGATTAATAGAAGGAATACAATATAATGTAAATGCCTTAAGCATGCATTATGTGGTACTGCAGAGCCTTAGTTTTGAAAAGCACAATTTAGAAATCATAGAAACATAGAATGTGATAGCAGATAAGACCCATTCAGTCCATCTAGTCTGCCCATTTTTCTAAATACTTTAATTAGTCACTGGCCTTATCTGATATGTAGGGTAGCCTTATCCCTATTCCACTCACTCATTCTTAAACTCCTTGCGTTAAACTCTACCACTTAAGCTGGAAGGTTATTGACAGTGAAGGTCAAAAGGAAGCGAAGAGAAATAATAATGCCCTTAAAAATATATAACAGCCCAAAAAGGCTTGTAGCATAAGAACAAATAATTAATTTATTCACAACAATTCATCTCTGTGTATCACACTCACATTTACAAGCGCACTACAGAGAAGTGCAGTAAGAAGCATATAGTATAAAATGCAGATACAAATCAGCAAAAGCCTTTCATCCAATGCGTTTCGTCTATGGAAGACATTTTCAAAGGTATACATACATTAGATATATGGGTCTAATTTATATGCTCCAGGTTTGCTGTCTGATTTTCACTGTGTTTCCTGAAAACCAAAAGGAGGATGTCCTTAAAGCCTTTACCCGATATGCATTCCAGCTTGGAATGCAGACCTCTGGTTTTAGAATATATTTCACCACTTCACTTTCTTCAATATCCGGTTATCAACACCATGGAAACACCTACAGGCCAATCATCAAGTTCTACCAAACTCCATATATCATGGAAAATGCATATAAATGTAAATACTATGATCTCCATAGTGTCTAATGTATACCATACAGCGGAAAACACACTTGAAACCTATTGGCGTAATGTGCGTGTACCTTGAGTGGAAAGCATAAATGCAATTGTCCACCAATAAACATAAAGACAGCATAAAATGATTACAAATATCACATATATATTCTTAAGATGACCACCATAGCGAAATGTAGGTTAGTATGTACATAATACATTGAATAGGTATACAAAACAGTACCACTATATATAAATAATTAGGAATCTTATACTGACACAAACTATAGAGAAATTAATACAAATGTATAAAAAAATAACAACGAAAAGATAAAAAAAGTAATAAAAAACAAGTATATGAAAATTACAAAAAAGAAGAAACAGAGAAAAATAAAAAATCAATATAAATCAAATCTAAAAATGAAAACATAAAAATATTAAAAAAGTAAAAAATAAAAAAGTTAAAAGTAAAAATCATCTTTCAATAATAACAAAAAACAAAAAAAATTAAAATAATAATAAACAAACACAAAGTAACAGACTGTGCCTAATGCTAGAAAATCAATAGAACATATATATATATATATATATATATATATATATATATATATATATATAAATATATATATATATATACATATATACACATATATACACACATATATATACACGTACACACAGTTACAGGCAGACAGTTACACACATGTACACACAGTTACAGGCAGACAGTTACACACACGTACACACAGTTACAGGCAGACAGCTATACACACACACAGTTACAGACACACACAGTTACAGACAGTCACACACACACAGTCACACACAGTTACAGACAGACAGTCTCACATACACAGTTACAGACAGTCACACACACACAGTTACAGACAGACAGTCACATACACACACACAGTCACACACACACACACACACACACAGTTTCAGGCAGACAGTTACACACACACACAGTTTAAGGCAGTTACACACACACAGACACACACTTTTACTTACAGACAGTGTGGGCTGGAGGAGTGGATTCCCTGAAGTCCTTCCCTGGAGCCTGTTAGGTGGAGGTGCAGGGATTTCTTCTTGCTGCACCTCCATGTGCAGCAGTAACAGCAGCTTGTAAGGGCTGTGTTATGCCCTGCCCCCACTCAAGCTCCACCCCTAAATGTCCGTAGCCCCGCTCCCTTCCTCCCGTGCGGCCAGTTAAGCTTGCTGGTCTCCGTGTGAGCTGTGCGACACCCCAGCTGCCATGGGGCACAGCTCACACATCCCCCTCCAGCCCCAAGACCAGGGTCGAGGCACCCCCCTACCAGGTGGCACCCGGGGCGGACCACCCCCTCCGCCCCCCCTTTAGACCGCCACTGGTCACAGAAGCCCTGAGGCTACAAGAAATGCCTTACAGGTGGGGCCATCCGGTCCGCTTACTCATACATAGAAACGGGACTCTGCATACTATCAATACCCCAGACGAAGGGAGGAAGGCCCTAAGAAACTGGGGCATCCAAATGAAAGAACAAGACACGCTCGCGAAACAACCAGCCAAACTTCAGCCGAAATGGATGAAAGCCTACACCTAACCGACATATAAGATCTCCTGTGATCAGGAAGATGAACACCTTGCCTGGCTGCAACCTTTACCTTGCTAAATGGTGGCTAACCACCCAAACGAGACACATGTTGTAGGCTAATGACTATATTTCGGAGATATCAACTATACCATGAGTGCCATGACGCACCCTCCACGGGCACACAGATGTGCCTGGGGTGGAGCAATGGTTCTGATGGGGCACCAATATCGCTCTGAAAGAGTTGTTCAGGGTGCTGTTGGCCCTCGATGCTTTGTTACAGTATGTTCATAATTGACAATAACACTGGACACTGTGTGAGGAAATATTGCACTGGTGGGCGACGCTGAACCACAGAGCTACCTCGCTGGTCGCCACCACACTGTACATATAGAAGAGATCGTAATAAGGAAGTGTGGCCTCTTAACAACCACACCAATTAAGGGGAACGTACCCAGGGCTATGTTAAATGTTAACTGTTAAATGTTATCTGTCAAATGTTAATTACTTATGCCTATGTCATGCTATACCCTTGCCATACATGTTAACAGTCACAATACAGATTATATTATACACAGGTGAGCCGGATACGATATTACAGCGCTACTCAGTACAAGGTCAAAGCACGAAAAAGGGCCGTGAAACCCTCACCATGCTCACAATAGGAAAACCACGCTCACGTTTAGTACCAATGTATAAACATGTTGCCCGAGGAAGGGCTTCAGTGGCAATGTCCACATCCACCGTACTATTTCAGTACAAATCTCCCCAATCTCCCCATTCCCCCCACCTACACTTCTCCTCAACCCTTCTTTGGAGGAACACTTTAACGCTTTTACGATGCGTCAGGATCCCTCATGCGATGCTTTCAATCCCAAGCAGCCTTAGCACTGACTCTAGGAAAGGTCTATCCCCTGGAATCATACCAGTGCAGCGACCATCCACCCTCATTAGCGAATTAAACAAAACTACCCTAGTATAAAAATATAAAGCCACAATGTTAGGGGTCTCAATACCCCATACAAAAGACACTGTCTATTTAAAGACATTAAGAGGACACAACCAGATGTGCTGTGCCTCCAGGAGACTCACTTTAGGACACCGCCTAATATGAAACCATCCCAGTTCCCCCACCAATACCATGCTACGTCAGGACGAAAAACCAGAGGAACGTCAATCCTAATCAGCAACACCGTATCCTTCCAACAGCACTCAATACACACAGATACTGTAGGAAGATATCTCATAGTAATATGCACCATTAATAATACCAATTATACGATAGCCATCGTATACGCCCCAAACAAGTCACATGCAGGTAGGAAGAAACTTCCTACACAAAATTCTGACCCTTCTAAGATCACTTCAAGACGGCATACTAATCTTATGTGGGGATTTCAATCACATCCTTGACCCAAAATGGGACACGACAACGCAAACACCCCAACCGACTAGGTCCAGACAACACAAAGCATGCACAAACTTCCTCAAATTGCAACCTATATGACGTATGGAGCGCCCTCCACCCACAAGAGAGGGACTACACATACTTTTCCCATATTCATAATACATATACAAAAATTTATAGATTCCATGTCGAGGGAAGATATCTAGACCAGATCATGGAGTGTTCCATAGGTAACATATCATGGTCTGATCATGCCCCATGTATCCTAACCCTCAAAGACACTTATGATTACAAAGACAAAAGCCCATGGAGGCTCAATGAGTCCCTCCTAAAAACCGTAGATTTGGCAATCAACAAATTCTTTACAACAAAAAAACCTGAGGACACATCGATTAGCAACACATGGCATGTACACAAAACAGTTATCAGAGGGCTCCTTATCAAGCAAGCCGAGCCAAATGGACAATGTGGCACAAGCAACTGGCGGACCTCACAAACAAAAATAAAACACAACCAACAACAGAAACCCAAAAGGAAATCAAAGAGGTTGCAGACAAAATCAAAAGACACACACTACAACAGGTGGGCTATAACCTCCACAAACTCAAAGCCACCCATTACACTCAGGGGAATAGAGCCAGCAAAGTTCTGGCAGCAAGACTGAAAAGGGCAGAAGCAATTGCCAAAATTCCATATGTGTACACCCACAACAACACAAAAGTGATCTCACCCATAGACATCAGCAATGCATTTGAACAATATTACGAACAACTATATAACCTTGAAGGGGCGAACTCAATACACAAACCCACAGATCAGGACATCACAGCCTACCTCCTCGACACCCCACTACCTCACCTTACAATAGACCAGGCCGCCATTCTATGAAGGCCCATCACATCCACAGAAGTAGAAGACGCAATTAACTCCTTACCCTCCAACAAAGCTCCGGGCCCAGACGGGTTTACTAGCTTATACTACAAGAGATTTGGAACACTCTTGGCCCCACGTCTAGCACTACTCTTCAACTCGGCCACTAGAGAGAAAACACTACCCGAAGAGCTGCTGCTAGCGCACATTATAACACTCCCGAAACTGGGCAAAACACTGACCCATTGTCCCAACTTCAGGCCCATATCCTTACTCAATACCAACGCCAAACTATATGCGAAGATATTCGCAAGACGATTAAGCGCCATTCTGCCTTCACTGATACATGACGACCAAGTGGGATTTGTAGCTGGCAGACAGGGAGCTGACAACACCCGCAAGGTCTTGAACCTGATACATAGTATCAGACGGGCAGGCATGGGAGGCCTTCTGGTATCATTAGATGCAGAGAAGGCCTTTGATAGGCTGAACTGGAGATTTGTATGGGCGGTCCTGGTCAGATTCGGTTTCCCGGTCCAATTCATAAATATGGTAGAAGCCCTATACAGCCACCCAGCAGCAAGAGTAATGAACGCGGGTTTCTGTTCTGACAAGTTTAAAATAACAAACGGCTCAAGACAGGGATGTCCACTATCCCCACTACTCTACGTCCTGGCACTGGAGCCCCTGGCGGCCAGAATCAGAGCAGACCCCTCCATATATGGAGTCAAACTGGGTCAAAGAGAATACAAGTTGAGCATCTTTGCGGACAATGTCTTTCTAACTCTAACTCAGCCCCTCATATCCCTGGCGAATCTAATGAACCACATCACGACATATGGCCACTTAACACACTACAAGCTGAATGTCACTAAGATACAAGCAATGGGAATAAACACACCTAATAACAACCTAGAGCACCTGAAGCAGACATTCCCGCTAGACTGGTCACCTGACCTTCTTAGGCATCAAAATGACAAAAAACCCAGTCTCCTTGTTTAAGGCCAACACATTCAAGACCATCCTGGACTCATGGGAGGGGAAATACCTGTCCTGGGTGGGTAGAATAGCGGCCATCAAAATGTCCTTACTACCCAAGTTATAGTACCTACACAGAACGCTACAAATCCCCTTGCCGGCAACCTACCTTAAATCCCTGACAAAACAACTGATGGCCTTCACGTGGCAACCTAAAAAACCCAGTGTAGCAGCGAGACTGCTACAGAGAACTCCATCACGGGGAGGATTGGGCCTCCTGGACATATCTGCATACTATAGAGCAGCAGCTCTGACAATCGTACCACAACTAAAATCAAGCTTCTTATCACCACAGTGGCTGAGTATAGAAAACCACTGGGCGAAACCCCTGACACTACACACCCTATTTTGGACCCCAGATGCTTACAGACTGAATACCTCGCACCTATTGCCCACGTCGCAACACACACTGCACCATTGGGACACCTCCAAACACCACTTTCTTCCAGTGCCCCTAGCCACACCACTAGATGCGTTAGCAAATGTAATTCCAACACTGGACATACAACCATGGAAACAAAACAGTATAACAGAAATAGGACAGCTCTACAAGGAAGGAAAACTTAGATCCTTCACGGACATCCAATTAGACCACGACCTACCTCCCAGGATGGTCTTCTCATATCTTCAACTCAAATCATACTTAGCCCAGACCAAACCAAATGCCCACAACACCAACCCCCGAACACATCTCTCCGAATTTGAACTCATGTGCACACACAAAAAACACTCAAGAAGTCAATCTCAATTAGCTATCAACTAATCCTCCACAAACCAGACCTAGTCGCTGACACACATGTACAATCGTGGCATGAAGAAATAGGGAAAACCATAGACAAAACAGAATGGGACAGGGCATACACATCACTCGAAGGGGTGACCTCATGCGCCACACACCTAGAATTACAGCGTAAATTGCAATATCGCTGGTATCTGGTACCGGCCAGACTCCACAACATATGGCCACGATCCACGGACAAATGTTGGAG
This sequence comes from Pelobates cultripes, assembly GCA_933207985.1. Lineage (NCBI taxonomy): Eukaryota > Metazoa > Chordata > Amphibia > Anura > Pelobatidae > Pelobates > Pelobates cultripes. Next base: position 146,696,730 of record OW240915.1, on the reverse strand, counting down.
ATGTGGGCTCCACAGAGGCACCATGACCCACATGTGGTGGACGTGTGACACACTACAACCATTTTGGCACATGGTGCAAAACACAATCTCAGATGTCATTCGTACACAGATAACCCTCACCCTAGAGTTATGTATTCTATTCAAATGGCCGAAAGAAGGCGATATAAACCTTATTAAACTTCTATGGCTGAACATGGGCTGAATGCATGCACGGAATATACCAACAGGCCGAATGAGGACCCAATGTAATGATTGCAATACATATAACCAAATATGAACTATGAAAACATGGTATATGGCTGAATTAGTGCCGACTATGCACAATACCAAACATACTATGTGGCCAAATATGCACAACACCAAACATACTAGATGGCAGACTGAGGATCCAATATGAACAATATCAATCATATGTTTGAATGAGGGCTGGAATCAAACAAAGCAAACATACTGAGTAAGGGGCGAATATGAAGCATTCAAATATACTATATATCCAAATGAGGGCCGAATATGCACAATTCAAAACCTTATTATACTTTTATGACCGAACATGGACTTAATGCATGCATGAAATATACCAACAGTGAGACCGAATGAGGGCCCAATGTAATGATTGCAATACATACAACCAAATATGAACTATGCAAACATGCTATATGGCCAAAAGTGGGATGAATATATTCCATACCAACAAACTATATAGCCGAATTAGGACCTCCTATGAAGAATTAAACAAGTATGCACGATAAACTTACATAAGTGAGGGTAAGTAGGAACACCTATAGATGCAATGAATAGACTGTAATATATGTTAAGATTAAGGGCACAAGTAAAACTGTGAATTGGAGAATTATGTACATAATGAGAAATTATTCCTGCTTGTAATTTATTCTGTAGTTAGAGAAATATGTGAGGAGAATCTTGTTGGTGAGAAACGGATTAGCCTTAGTATTATACCAAAGCAATTCCCTTCTATGTGTAGAAATGAGATATTAGGGGACAGAAAAATCGTCTATAATTAATGCATAATAACAGCCATGAAAACACTTGTAATTAAGGTATGCATTGGTAAATCGAAGGAAGTAGCACAAAACAAAACCAGAAGAACTATTTAACAATCACCTGCCTCCCCACAACATGAAAAATTCTGTCAGGCATCATAGCCTCCAAGATCGACTTAATACATGATCAATACTAAAAAGGGTATTGGAAGAAACACAAGAGGATCAAAACACCAATTACTGGTAGACTATGCAGTTACATGAGATTCTAAAACCAGATAGACCAATCTGTGCACAGCCTGGATTATCTACCACAAAGCTTATGACACAATACCACACACATGGATACTTGAATGATTGGCTCGATGCAAAGTCAAAAATAAGAGACTTCATCAAGATCTCAATGAGCAAGTGGAAAACAACTGTAGAAGCCAATCTAGGACAATAACACAATTGAGAATCACACAAGTGTTATCACCAATGCTGTCCTGCAGAGGCCTCAATCCATTTAGCCAGATCACCATGAAGGGCGGTTATAGTTCAAGAGTGGAGTTACCATCAGCCATGTAGTTAATTCTACATCAATGACATCAAGCTGTATGCCAAGAGTAAGTGGGACATTACTCACTGATTCACTTAATTAGGATATGCAGCAAGGACATCTGAATGTCATTACGACTAGATAAGTGTGGGCTTATAATAGGAAAATTAGATGATCTAGATAAAAAGAGTTCAAGTACCAGAAGGCCAAATAGGAGATTTAGAGAACAGCTACAAGTACCCGGGGGTACCACAAACACATGACAACCATGAGAAAGAGACAAGAAGAATAGCAACCTGCAAGTACCTTTAAGAGAGCAAGACAGATCTTTAAGTCCCAGCTCAATAACAAGAACAAGATCCAAGCCATCAACACATATGACCTACCAGTAATCAGTTACCCAGCAATAACCTGGCCATGGATATCAAAAACCCAGAAGGTTTAGAAAACCAATTGTATATATAAAATTGATTTTCTCATCCCTCCTGGGTGGTATGGGTGATATGTTTATTCCTCATTCTCTGGTCCTCTACCAGAGGCTTGGGAGTTTGAGGGTTCTGCGCAGTATCTTAGCTGTTCCTAGAACTGCACTCCTCTGGACAGCAATCTCAGATGTTCCACCTGGAATCTGAATTGAAGCCACTCACCCAACTTGGGAGTCACAGCCCCGAGTGCTCCTATCTGATCAAGTCTAGTAGCCACTGGGCCTTGATGTTATGAGATGCGTCTTCCTCCCAGATATTCTTCCAGTATTGTTCAGTCTCAGCTCTTGGTGGGTCTTGGAGGAGATGTAAAGAGGATGTTATTTCTCTCATTTGGTTGAGCCTCCAGTCTATATAAATATTCTGTAGTATTAATATTTATTGTGTTACCTCTTTTCTCGTTATCATTTCTGCCATTGACATCATTCTGGGGATTGTTCTGTATACTTATAAACTTGGACTTTTTCCAGTATATGAATATATTTTATATCTGGTGGACTGCATTCTTTTCTATATATTATTAGGTTACAACTACTACAGTTTCTTTGTTTGCTTAACCATAATCTTGATCTATATTTAATTTTTGGGACTACACAGCTAGAAGATGAAGAAGATCCTACAGAGACAGCCACCACTGTGGTCACTACAAGGTACAGCTTCAAATAAGTAAAACCTACCTTTCACTATGCCCACAGACCACTGCACAGCAAGCAGTAATGTCACCATCATGTCTTTACAAAATATACAAAGATCTCAGCCGGTTACAAAGCCGCTTTAAGCAGCCAGTCTGACTTTACATTAAAGCCAGATTTTAGCAGACTTCGACCAACTTTCCGTAAAAATAGTAAAGTAAGACATTTAGAAAACAAACAAGTTGATATTACAGTTCGTGTTTTGCATATTGGTGACTTTTTCTATTCTATCAGTCTCACACATCCTATCAATTTTTAGTTTTGCAGTGAATTTAAGAAATATATGACTAATTTAAAAAAAAAAAAAAACAGTGTTATCAATTTGCCTCAGGACAAATTTTATGCAGCTATTTAATACATTATTCAATTATAGAAATATAATTTAGTAAGCAAATCAGAACCATAATGTCCTTAAAGAGAAAGCTCTGATGACACTTTTATAATTTATTGCATATACAAGCATAGAATTCTGAAAATACAGTTAGGATTTCCTTACAGGCTCAATTGACTGAATACTGTAAACAAACTCAGCTTGAAAATGATGTTATTTTCAGTATGATAAGCATCACTTACTTTTGTTTACTGAAAACATGATTATTTTTCTAAGTAAATATACATAATTGGAGTCATTCAATTATCTGGTGAATTTAGTCTGTTTAGAGCCAAACAAAATGACTAAGGCATTTTATGCTCACTTACCCTCTGTGCTAATGACTTCAGCATACTAGATTTAATAACTGTAAAACATCTGGGCACATATTTAGTTTAGGTGCTATGCAAAGCACGATTTTATTCCATTTCATTATTGAGAGTTGTGGAAATGGCAGGATTTGGTTGCTCTCACTGTAATTCTCCATTTAAATTTTAATAGCAATTCTCTACTCTAACAAGGGAGCTTCCATTGCCATTTAAAATTAAATGTGAAATGAGAGACAATATAATAGTATTTAGACACTGTAACATCTTTTCTAGAACAGATTTTTTAAGGATCAAATTGAATAATTATTACTATTTATCATGTAGGTTCATTATAGCTGTACATGGCATGGGAGTCAATTTTATTTAAGCTAATATAGAGAAATGATGAACTTGACATGTTTGTTTATTAAACAATTGGTTTGGAAACATCACACTGTATCTAGTTATTGCTTCAGATACATTGATGTTCCCATTTATTTGCATTAGCAATAACAGTTTGATTGAAGTTTTAAATTATTTTACCAGCTATCAACTATATCTACAAAATGAGTGCAATGGTCATTTCAGAGAAGAAGTTAAATAAAACCAGATACATTTAAGACTAATGTATGTGGTCCAGTGCTAGCAGCCAGTGCCTGGAAGTAGCCAGGATGAATGAATGATGACTAATAAAACAAGGGGCTCCTGGCACATATCAGGATATACAGTATCTCACAAAAGAGTGTACACCCCTCACATTTTTGTAAATATTTTAATATATCTTTTCATGTGACAACACTGAAGAAATGACACTCTGATACAATGTAAAGTAGTAAGTGTACAGCCTGTATAACAGTGTAAATTTGCTTATTTCTCAAAATAACTCAACACACAGCCATTAATGTCTAAACTGTTGGCATCAAAAGTGAATACACCCCTAAGTGAACATGTCAAAAGTGGGCCCAATTTGCCATCTTCCCTCCCTGGTGTCATGTGACTCATTAGTGTTACAAGGTCTCAGATGTAAGTGGGGAGCAGGTGTGTTAAATTTGGTGTTATCACTCTCACACTCTCTCATACTGGTCACTGAAAGTTCAACATGGCACCTCATGGCAAAGAACTTTCTGAGGATCTGAAAAAAGAATTGTTGCTCCACATAAAGATGGCCTAGGCAATAAGAAGATTGCCAAGACCCTGAAACTGAGCTGCAGCACAGTGGGCAAGACCATACAACGGTTTCACAGGATAGGTTCCACTGAGAACAATAGAAATAATCCCAAGCACAAGATGGGTGTTTTTTTGCGGGGATGATGAAGGGAGTAAAGGTGGTCTGGCAAAGTGAAACTGCGAATGCCGCAGCATTGTTTTAGGAGTAGCGGATGAACAGCGTCTACATCATTGATATGAGTGTGGGCAGCTGAAGCAGTGAAGCGGTGAAAAAAAATAATACATCCCTTACAAACTGATAAGCAGGAGGGTGAAAGAAACTCTAATACAGGGGTTCTCAACGTTAGTCCTCAGGACCCCTTACCAGTCCAGGGTTTAGGGATTACCTGGGTGTGTCTAAGGTGTTTAGAAAAAGAAAGGTGTTTTTTTCCCTTTTTCTAAACACCTGAGACACACCCAGGTAATCCCCAAATCCTGGACTGGTAGGGGGTCCTGAGGACTGGGTTGAGAACCCCTGCTCTAATACATAGAGGAGCATAAGTACTTCAAGCACTTTATAGCTGAGGAAAGGATCTGGCAGACAATCCAGGTGCTCGTAATCTCCCCTAACCTATCCTGTATGAAAATACCAATTTAAGACTAAGGAAAAGGGTAAGAGTTGACTGTCACATATTCATCCTCACATTGTGATATCTTCGATAGTAATTGCCATCCTGACAATAACGGAAGTGCCGCTCAGCAGCCCTATGCCATTATACCTGACTCTTGCAACATGTTGATGGACGCCAGCTGCTGTGGATCCACACCATTTTATAGCCCGACGTCTGCCCACAGTAATGACAATGTCAATGTGAGTGTGATGTCACGCAAAAGACGCGCACGCACGTTCTGGGGTCAATGGCCGGTTACGGCCAATCGGTTCTATAGGAGGCTTATTTAAACAAATTTTTTACTTTTCCTCATTGCCCTGTTGTGGTTTCACTTAGATGGTTATCCGAGAGTGCGTTCCTGATCGTGTGTTTCTGGTTATTGACGTTGGCTTCGTTTTGACTTCCCTGACTTCTGGTATCCTTGACTATTGGCTTTCCCTTATCGCTGTGTCACTTTCTGTGTCCCTGACCTCGGCTAGTATATTGACTTTTCTTAGGTGCGTTAAGTCAGGCCATTCTAAGGTCCGGTTAGACATTACCCTTAGTCCTAGGTGTGGCATAATTCTGCTGGATCAACTGTAATCCTGACATTACAACATGGCCATAGATCCTGCAGAATTTTTCAGCACATAGCAGCTTGTGAAAGAAAGCTAGAGGAGAATAATCACCATATGGATCAGTTTGCCCAGGCTTTCAGTATGCTTCTTACTCGGACAGCTCATTTACAGCCTGAGGTCCCTCCGATTATCTCACCTTCGCCTAATATACCTCCACCTATAGTATATAAGGCACCTGCTATCTCCCTAGCTACTCCCGTGCATTTTGATGGTAATATTCAAGAAAGCCAGGGATTTCTCAATCAAATTGAGTACCACTTTGAGGCCTCACCAGGGTCTTTTCCCATGGATAGCGCTAAGATTGGGTACTTGATGAATCAACTTAAAGATAAAGCCTTAACTTGGGCCTATTCATTATAGGAAAGTACTGCTTCTAACTACCTGGAATTCCTTACGGAATTTAAATTAACATTTGAATCATTAGGCACGGAGGATGACGCTTCCACTGCCCTAAAACATATCAAACACGGGAACCGGTCTATCAGATTATGCCATAGATTTTCGCACCTTGGCTTCTGAGGTAGACTGGACGAATAGCGGTGTAATCTCTACATTTAAAGAAGGATTATCCAAGGCAATTCTTGATGAAATTGCTGCCAAAGATCTACCTAAGTGGTTAAATAAGTTCATCACTTATATGATGCAAAGTGATAACAGACTTAGGACCAGGGAAATTACCAGAAATAGAATCAGATGCATGGCTATGTCACTGGCACCTTGTTTCTCCAAACCTATTATTCCTGACTCCGCACCTAAGAACCTTAAGGGGACAGGTTTTAGGTGTGATGGATACGTCCTCTGGTAAAAAAATATTAAAGAGAATGGGTACAGATCTAGTTCTAGTGCAGATACCTGAGGTACCCCACTGGTGACAAGCCCAAGCTTCGAATATACTCCATTGACTACAACCCTCTGTTGCCTGTCACTCAGCCACTGCCTAACCCATTCAACAATATTGGAATCCAAACTTAAAGATTGCAGTTTATTGATAAGCCTTCTATGTGCAACAGTGTCAAAAGCCTTACTGAAATCTAGGTAAGCAATGTCTACTGCACCACCCTGATCTATAATTTTAGTTACCCAATCAAAAAAATCAATAAGATTAGTTTGGCATGATCTCCCTGAAGTAAACCCATGTTGTCTCTGATCTTGAAATCCATGTGTTTTTAGATGTTCAACAATCCTATCCTTTAACATGGTTTCCATCACTTTCCCCACCACTGAAGTAAGGCTTACTGGCCTATAGTTGCCCGACTCCTCCCTATTACCTTTCTTGTGAATGGGCACAACAACATTTGCTAACTTCCAATCTTCTGGGACTACTCCTGTTAACAATGATTGGTTAAATAAATCTGTTAATGGTTTTGTTAGTACACCACTAAACTCTTTTAACAGCTTTGGGTGTATTCCATCAGGTCCCATTCACTTATTTGTCTTTACTTTTACAGTTGAAATAGAACCTCTTCCTCTGTAAACTCACAGGTAATAAATGACTCATTTATCCTTTTTCTTAACTGAGGTCCCTTTCCTTCATTTTCATCTGTAAATACAGAACAAAAATATTCATTGAGGCAGTCAGCTAGACCTTTATCCTCTTCTACATTTCTTCCTTCTTTTGTTTTTAATCTAAATAATCCTTGTTTTACTTTTCTTTTCTCATTTATATATCTAAAAAATGTTTTGTCCCCCTTTTTTTCTGACTGTGCTATTTTCTCTTCTGTGTGTGATTTGGAAGCTCTTATAACTTGCTTAGCCTCTTTCTGCCTAATCTTATAGATCATTCTGTCTTCCTTACTCTGGTTTTTTTTATAATTACTAAATGCTATTTTACTATTTTGGCCACATCTGCGGAGTACCACAGTGGTTTCTTGAATTTTTTACTTTTACTGACAAGCCTAATGCAATTTTCTGTTGCCTTCAGTAGTGCAACTTTTAAATAATCCCATTTCTCTTGGACTCAATTTAAATTGCTCCAGTCTGATAATGACTCCTTTACACATATTCTAATTTTAGAAAAATCTGTTTTTCTAAAGTCTAAAACTTTAGTTTTTACGTGGTGTGACTCAGTCACTGTTCTTATATTAAACCACACTGACTGATGATCACTGGATCCTAAACTTTCACCTACAGTAATATCTGATACCAAATCTCCATTTGTTAACACTAAATCTAGTATGGCCTCTTTACGAGTTGGCTCCTCAACGACTTGTTTTAGAGACAATCCTAGTAGGGCGTTTAGAATATGTGTGTTAATGGCACAAGCAGCTATTTTTGTTTTCCAATTTACATCAGGAAGATTAAAGTCACCCATGATGATAACTTCCCCCTTCATTGTCATTTTAGCTATTTCCTCAACTAGTAGATTATCTAACTCTTCAATTTGTCCTGGGGGCCTATAAATCACACCTACACGAGTTACTGTGTGATTACCAAATTCTAACGTAACCCAAACGGACTCTATGTTTTATTATGCTAGATTTTATGCTAGATTTTATGCTATCCTTTACATACAGGGCCCCTTTCTTGCCTTCCCTGTCTTTTCTATATAAAGAGTACCCTGGTATTGCTATGTCCCAGTCATTTTTCTCATTATACCATGTCTCAGTAACAGCGACTAAATCTACATTATTAGTTGCCATTATTGCCACAAGTTCATGGATCTTATTCCCTAAACTGCGAACATTTGTAGACATGACTCTAAGCTTATCATTTTTTAACACACTTGATACAGGCACCTTCTGTCCTTGTTTTGGTTGACAATTGAATTGATGTTTTATCACTCTTTTGCCCCCCCCCCCTCCTAGTTTAAATGCATCCTAGCAAAAACTCTGAACTGCTCACTGAGAACATTTGTTCCCTTTTGAGAAAGATGCAAACCATCTTTTTTGTACAGTTTATTTCCATTCCAAACAGAGCTACCATGAGAAATAAAGCCAAATCCTTGCTCCCGACACCATTCACCAAGCCACAAATTAAAGTCCCTAATACGCATCCGCCTGTCGTTCTGAGTGTTATGCACAGGCAGAACTTCAGAGAATGACAGTGTGGAAGCAACCTGCCGTATATCATTGGCAAAAACACTAAAAACTTCCTTAACCTCTGAAACCTCATTGCAAGCCAAGTCATTTGTCCCTAGATGGACTAGTACATCCAATTCCCCTTCCTTCTTTGCTCGCTTAACAATATTACAGATATGTCTCCTGTCTCTGTGAGCAGTAGATCCGGGAAGACCACCATTGTCCATCTCCACACCTCTTATGATGGAATCCCCCAACAACAACAACTGCTTTCTATTAGGCCTTACCATAGTTCCCAAGCCTGTCTCCACAACACCATTAGCCTCAGTGTCTGAGCCTGTCTCCACAACACCACTACCCTCAGTGCTTCTCTCCACAACACCACTAACCTCAGTGCCTCTCTCCACAACACCACTACCCTCATTGCCTGTCTCCATAACACCATTACACTCTGAAAGTGCAGAAAATGAATTATGTAGAGCAACAGACTGTGCAATAGGCCTTTTATCCACAACTCTAAGTCTACCAGATCCTACAGTAAGCCATCTGCCATTGCTAGTATGTCTCTGTGGCAGTGGCTTTTTTCAGCAGTTCCAGCCTGAATTTGTTTACCAGATAATTTACAAATCTCAGACTTCAAAAATACAATCTCCTGCTGCAAGATAGAGAACTGTCTACAGATTAGACAACAACCAAACCTCCAAAAATGGAACGTGAAACAAATACATAGCAACTATTACACTGAACTAAGTCTGCCATTCCAATGAGGTGAATAATTTAAATCAAACAAATCTTAACCTTTTATTTATCCTCCTGAATACCTCAGATTACCTCCAGTTTACCTCCAGAATATCTCCAACCACACACTTAGAAGCAGCACTCTCCAGAATATCTCCAACCACACACTTAGAAGCAGCACTCTCCAGAATATCTCCAACCACACACTTAGAAGCCACACTTAGATGAAGCAACCAAGCTATATTAGCCAAGCTAATGACAACAACCCTTATATAACTCCTAAAATCACCACCCACTAGGAATGTTTAACACCTGGGTAGGCCTCTGCTTATTTGCAAACAATAGCTAATTAAACAGCAATCAATAGCAAGTAGCTACAGGAAATCAAACCTTGTGTAATCAGTAACTTTTTCCTACAGATGAAGCTTACTTGTAACAGTAGAAAAGAAAACTATTAGCACAACTCTTAGACAGTTGAAGCTTCTGTAAAACTCTCCAGAATATCTCCAACCACACACTTAGAAGCAACACTTAGATGTTGAACCTGACGGCGTACTGGTTCTCTGGACATTGGAGGGATGACAGCGATTGGAGGCCCCTTTGTTCTGTTTTCCTCAAGATCGCGGACCGGAAGGGCCCATTCACAGTGTACCTCTTCGCCTACAGGATGCACTACCAGGTCCCAACATTCTTCAGTTGGCTTCCAGACCCGGCATGCACGGCGGTGGTTGTTTTTCTTCAGGTTTGGCCATCACGGGGAGCTTATGCATTTCCTCCATTTGCTATAATCTCCAGGGTCCTGCTACAGGTGCGACGTCAATGTGTATCCTTGGTATTGCTGACTCTCCTATGGCAGAGTCAGGCCTGGTTCTATTCCATCAGGATGCACTCCTTCTGCCATCCAGATGGACGCTCCTCTCAGACTCTCAAGGCATTCCTCACCCCCTCATGGTGGACAGAAACCTCCGCTTAGTGGCCTGGACTCTTTCAAGGGAACCTGAGATGTTGAGGCATTATCGCAGTCTGCTAAAAACCTCCTCTGGGACTCCTGGACTCCTGGAACTAGGAGATGCTACTTGTCAGCATGAAACTTTTGGTATTGTTGGTGCCCGGAAGACCCCTGTGGCCTGTGGCCAGTGTTCTGAACTTCCTCTTGCACCTATTTGACCTGGTGCGCTCATATCGTTCCGTTAACGTGGCAAGGTCAGCGATCTCGGCAGCTCATGTACCACTTCGTGTTTTCCCCATTGGTCAGGACCCGTTGTTCCTCAGCCTTCTCTGGGGCATGAGACTGTCTCGGCCTCCGATGCCTTGGTACTCCTCCCTCTGCGTGCGGTTTTGTCATTTTGTCTTTCCCTCCGTCAGCTTTAGGCTAAATTTGCTCTCCTATTATGCCTAATTTCCTTTCGTCAGGTCTCCGACGTCCGGGTTTTTTATGTTGACGCTTTTTCCTTTTCTCCGGATGGGGTGACCTTCTCTGTGTCCAGAGGAACTAAGTCGGACTCGACGGCTATCTTCTACCCGTATTTCCGTGATTCGCCTACACTCTGCGTGGTGACGGCTCTGTCTTGTTATGTGATGCTTACTTCTCCACTTTGCCCTTCCAGTTCCGGTCAATTATTGATCTCTTATGTTAAACCTCACAAGCCGGTCTCTTCTTCTACCCTGGCACGACGGATTAGATGGTTGTTATCTTGGGCGGGTGTGGATTCGACCTTCGGCATGCATTCGGTTAGAGGCCTTCTTCGGGGGCTCCTCTCTCCAGGACATCCTACGTTTGGCTGCCTGTTCTTTTTTTTGTCATTAAATTTGACTGCCTCTGGTTGATTGTTCTTCAAGCTTCTGATTAGGTATGTCACATGTTTATTTACTTTCTGCAGATCGGTCTGGGGTGGGATTTCTATTGGTATTGTACTGTATTTTGTTATGGGAGCTTCATGTTTTTCACAGTCCATTTCATTCTCTAACCAAATCTTTCGACTCTCTCTTGTTTCAGTTTAATGGTTCATCTACGGATCCACGTTCAAGTTCTTCTTCTGTATAAAGGTCATCCGTTGGCCTTGTTTGACTTCTACTACTGCTACTGCTATATGTATATGATTGTTTCTTTTCTTTGTTTTTGTCGCAGCTTGAAAGAGGAAGTAATTGGTTGGGAGGGGACTTTTATTGTTCCTTACTTTTTTCTGATTGGTTGTTTCTCTCTATGTTAATGTGCTGCTGTGGAGTTCTAGTAAAGAGAGACTTAAGCAAATATTTGCCTCCTGTCATTAATTAAAATTAAGATTATAGTTACACTAAAGCTAGTATAATCTACAATTTATGCTTACTTGTCAGACACTTAAACTAGACTAAAAGTTCAAAGCATAACATGAAAGTAAAAACATACTGGACATCCGGTCATCTGTAGCTTGAGCCTGGGGTCAAGGTCCCTTCCATTACAATTCCCCTCTTTTTGACACCCAGGGTGTCTGAGGTATGTCCAGGTATGCTAGTCAAAACCTGTGGGTCTTTTTATTATGTCTTCATCACGGTTCCCTCACACAGGGAAAGCCTGGGGTCACAGGAGGAATGTTCCTTCATCAGCTGTATAGCGCTGCAGGTGTCAGAGGTTGAGGAAGCTGGCATATAAATTATAGTCATAGAAGACAGGAGAAGAACTTAAATGTCAGAAAAATCATAATTTTGACAAAGTAAATAATACAATATTTTCTTAATAAACATACTGAGCCTTGTATCAAGACCAAAGGTCCAATCCCAATCCCCAAAGAACCCTGTATCTTGTTTTATTTCCTTCACTAGATCGTGCAGATTCTGTATATGCACATGGATCATGGTCCCATGATCCAAAAGATTTAAGCAACACATGTCCTTTACTGCCTCACACCCTAAATCATGTTTCATTAAGAAATAATCAATAGCTCCCCTATTTTCAAGGATTGCTTTCTTATTAACCTGGGTATCCATTAGAAGTTCCTCCAGGGCCTGGGATGTCGCATTTAAACCTTTGGCGAGGGAACAGGGTAATTACTCGGGTATTATTCAGTGCTGAGCCTGGGACTCCTACCATAGAGTGCGCAAGGGCAGAGTATTCAGATTTAGATAAGAGAGTGATTTGAGTGTTACAATCTGAAGTAAGGGTGTTTTTGACATCTCTCCTGTCTCTCTGTGGTTTGTGTAGCTGGGTGGTTTCAGAGATCAGGTCAGATTTGGAAAACATGGTCATGGTTAGGCGTGAGATTGCACATGGGCCTCCTGTAATGTTACCTAGGACATAAGCATAAGTAACATTTCCACAGAAGAAAGTCCATCCTTTATGGAGATAGACATGGTGATGGTAACTCATAACTTAGTGAGTTTGGGTACATTTCATAGTGGTGCTCAGGGCTCTACAATTCATGGTATATTTCCACCATGTGGGGCAAAACAGGGATTTAGTATTAGGGTCTCTTGACCAACATAGCTTAGCGGATGTCACATTAATTGTCTTCAGAGCTAGGGGGGGCTTGCCTACCAGTGGCTTGAAAGCATAAGAATGTAGTTGTAGAGTTTTATGTGGTCTATAAGACAAAATTGTATGGCGTTTTCAGTACTGAAGAGAGGGTTGAGGCAAAAGGAGGTTAAATTAAAAGCCTTTGCTATCTGCATCCATATATTTCCCTGCCATGCATTATTATCTTCTGGTCTCAAGTCAGAGTAGCATATCTGAACAGAGCATACAATGGTAAAGGATAAGAACAGCTTCATTTCAGTGGATCATTTGGAGTGACTTGTTTACAGTGACTGGTGTGTATCCATGTGGCTTTTCTTTCTAGTTTCACTGAGGTGGCTGTGGTTAGTAACACTTGGAAGGGAACATCAAATCTTGGCTCAAGCCCTTTTCTCATGTGTCTTTTTATCACTACCCAATCTCCAGGTTGTAGTTTATGAGTGGTAGAATTGGAGTCTGGATCTGGAACACTTGTTTATGCACCTACCCTAACTTCTTATGGAGGGCCTGGACATAGGAGGTCATGTTACTATGTTGTAATTGGAGTGTCTGGGGGAAATAAAGTCCTGTCTTGGGGGCACATCCAAACAAAATCTCAAAAGGGGATAGGCAATTTCTTGGCTTAGGGGTGAATCTCATAGAGAAGAGTGCTAGGGGAAGGCATTCAGTCCAAGGCTTCCCTGTCTCTTGTATGGCTTTTACAATTGTATTCTTTAGAGTGCCATTTGCCCTTTCTAGTTTCCCAGTACTAGGGGTAATACTGGGGTATTATTTCTTGAATAGTGAAATGGCTGCCTCAGGCCCACCTGAAAAGAGACCAATGCACACCAACACATATTCAAACACTCTTACCTTAGGCAGTCTCTGAAATTGGTAAAGTGGCCTTGGGATATGTTTACCTGGTGTTTTGACAGCCTGTCTGAGGTTATTCCTAGCACAAATCATGCAAGCTTGGGTTGCATGCTTAGCTGCTACAACAGTAAACCCAGGTGCCACCCAATGGGTATTCGCTATGCAGTTCATGTTTATCTTGGATAAATGTGTGTGTCCATGGGCAACTTGAGCCATCATAGGGTACAATACTTGTGGTAAATGAGTGGTAAACACAGTCTTTTACCTTTTCTCCATATCTTGTCATCATCAGGTTCTGCATCTTGTTTCCTCCAGATATCTTGTTCTTCTTTGCTTGCTTGCTTCTACAGGCTTAACAATATATTGTAGTCAACAGTCTTTTCTAGAAGGACCACCTATAGGAAGGTATTACCTGTAGAAGGATGAAGTTGGATTGCTGCTTGCTTGGCAGCTTCGTCTGCTCTGTAGTTTCCTCTTGTGATTTAATCTGTGATCTTCACATGAGCTGCCACCTTGATGATGCCTACTTGAGTAGGTAGCAGGATAGCGTCCGTAAGTGCACTCATGGCTTCAGAGTTCTTGATTGGAGTTCCTGCTGAGGTGAGAAAATCACAAGCCCGCCATATAGGCCCAAAATCAAGGGCTATACCGAAGGCATAGTGAGAGTCTGTGTAAATATTAGCTGTCTTACCAGACTTTTTTGCACGCTACAGTGAGTGCCTTCAGCTCAGCCTCCTGTGCAGAGCAGTGAGTGGCGAGTGATTCAGCTTTAATTACCTCATGTGCAGAGACTACAGCATATCCAGTGTGGAAATTACCCTTCTCATCAGCATATCTGGAGGCATCTACAAAAATCTCAAAGTCTGGATTAGACAATGGAGACTCAATTATATGTGAAAAACCTGCTGTCTCTTGTGCTATTAATGCTGCCCAATCATGGGGTACCTGGGCTTCAGCTAACTCGTCTGGTGACAGGGACTTTACAAATGAGAATCACCACTACTCCCCTCTTTTAAATCCATGGGAAGCAATGCAGTTGGATTTATCACCATACATCTCTTTAGGGTAACATTTGGAGGCACGAGGAGATTACACTGCATCCTGAGATGCCTTGCAGTATGTATGTGTTTTGGCTGAATTTGTGATAGAATGCTGTTAATGTAATGCGGGGTGTAAATGGTAACAGGATTGTCTAAGAAAATGTCAGTGGCTTTGTCCAGTAGGGCAGTAACAGCAGCTACTGATCTTACATAGGAAGGGGCACCTCTGACAACAGGGTCTAACCTGGTGAAATAATAAGCAATGTCTAGTAGTCTAGTAGAAAAGGGACTATTCTATTACCTTTCCTCTGTGTCCCACCATGGTCCTGAGTGAGGACAACTGTTGCATAACCAGCCTGCCTGGTGCAAAACAGGGCAAAGGGTCTTCTGTAATCTGGGAGACCCAGCACTGGAGCTGATATGACCAGCTCCTTAGGAGTGTAAAAGGCTTCCTCTGCTTTAGGAGTTAAATTAAAGGGTACATGGGTGAGGCAATCAAACAAGGGCTGCATGTAGATTGCCGCAGAGCGAAGCCAAGGGTGACAATAGGAGATTAGACCCAGAAATGTAGGCTGCATGGAGGGTTAATTTGTTCAACAACATTGTTCCTGTCTTTCGTGAGATGCTTTGTACCATGAGAAATACAGTGTCCTAGAAAAGTAACAGTGGGAACTATAGTTTGGCCTTGGTAGCTTTGCACTCTGCTTGTGCCAAAAAATCTAACAAAGACAGGGTGTGCTCAGTACATGACTCCTGATCAGGGCAGCACAAAAGCAAATCATCAACATATTGTAGTAACACAATCTGCCCTTGGCCACGCTTCTAGAATTTGGGCCATTGCCATGCATAGTAGGTGAGTTCTGAGCACCTGTCCAGGTGTATTGTTTGTGCTTGTGTGTGATTGCAAAAATGTACTGACTGTCTGGGTGCAAGGGAACAGAAAAGAATGCATTTGCCAAGTCAATTACAGTAAACACCTTAGAAGAAGGTGGAATCTGTGACAACAGTATATGAGGGTTGGGAACATTGGGGGCAATTAGTTTGGTCACGACATTAATTGCCCTTAAACCATGTACCATACGATAAACCACAGGTTTTCCTTTCTCCTGTTTCTTTTTAATAGGGTACAATGGGGTATTACAAGTCAAAATAGTAAGGACAATTACTCCTGCCTGCATTAGCTCTTGGACAGATTGGGAGATGGCATCCTCCTGTGCTGGGCTGAGAGGGTACTGTTTCTGACAGGAAGGGGTGTCTACTGAGAGGAGATTCACTTTGACTGTGGGCACAGAGAGTCTGCCTGTGTCTGTCTTCCCTGTTGTCCATAGAAAGTCAGCGACTGAGGTCAAGTCAATGGTAGGTTCTGTCACCTGGTTGGGAACAGTGAGGGTTGCTAGTAAATTGGCAAGGGGTATCAGGTGATTGTCCTCTAGGGGCAGGGGCAGTGATACCCCTCCAGCTGGATTAAACTGAACGTTGGCATTAATAGCAGACAAAACATCACTGCCTAGCAGATTAACAGAGGCATTAGGACTGACAAGCAGTCTAGTTACAAGGGAGGTGGAATCATGAAGTTTCAGATTCATTTTGTGGGTGAGGGGGATGTTGCTAGGGGTCCCATCTATCTCCACATATGACAATACATCTTCAGATTTTTCATAAGGAAAGACATATTTTTCCTGCACCACAGATTGGACTGCTCCAGTGTCTAGTAGAAAAGGGACTATTCTATTACCTGGTAATGTAACATTAACAGTAGGAGAGGGTCCAGCTACATTAGGAATTGTTAAAGCGTGCAGGGACAATGGGTTGTCAATTTCCTATTGGGGTGGGGGGGGTGCAAACTGAGTGTCATGAGAGATGTCAGAATTGTTCTGCTGGTTCCTATTTTTAGGAGGACATTTACAGTTGCGCTTAATATGTCCCTTTCTCCCACAATTCCAACACTCAACCTGTCTCCTTTCTGTACTTCTGTACTTGATCTGAGGGCAGTCAATGCCATAAGTGGTGTTGTTCTACTCCTATTATTTAAGTTGTCTTCTACTCCCATAGCCACTTTAACTAAATCATTGTAATAAAGGCTTCTGCATTCTGGTTTAGCATTCTGGAGTCCTGTTCTTATAGGAGCATGGAGAACATTCACGAAACAGTTAATCAGTAGCCGGGTAGAGGTTACCTCAGTTTCTGTATAGCCCAATGACTCCCAAGCTATCTGTAACCTGACAAATAATGTTTCATCTTTCCCCTAGCCTATAATGTCTCCTAGCTTGTGGGCCAATTCCTCAGTCTTTACTTTTGCCCAATCTTTAAGGCCAGTTACATAGGATTTTCCTTAAGGCTGCTTTAGATCTAAACCATTGGTCTGTTTTTGGCAGTTGGCCTTGTCCACCTTTCCTCAAATTCCTCTCATGGGCATCCTGTAATGGGCAATGATTCGAGTGAGGACAGGACCTGCCTTTAAGTTAATTATTTGCTTTAGGTCTGCACAAGTGCATTGGCAAGTAGCCTGAATAGTGGACAGGGATTGAACTAAAGCTAAAGGAGCTTTTCCACACCTGGCAACTGTTGAATTAAAGCTGGTTGTTCACTTGGTGTCCATGGCTTATACTCTTCCCACCCTTTTTGACCTGCTTGAACAACTAATGGTCTACTTTTATTTAAAGTGTCCTGCCTCTTTTTCTTTTTATCTTTCTTCTTTTGTGTCTAACTTCGGGTGGTTATACTATCCTTCCTCTCCCCCTGCCTCCTCCTCTGACTCTTTGTCCTCTTCAGGGTTCTCCATAGGACCCTTGAAGATGACAGGAAATAGATTCTGAACTCCCTTTGTGCCTTCTTTAGTTCAGAATCTATTTCCTGTCATCTTCAAGGGTCCTATGGAGAACCCTGAAGAGGACAAAGAGTCAGAGGAGGAGGCAGGGGGAGAGGAAGGATAGTATAACCACTCACTATTTCTCCCCCTAACCCCTTTGTGCATTGTTCTCCCCACAGCCCCTCTGTGCATCTTTACCCCGCAGCCCCTCGCCCTACTTTGCAGGGGAACCCACAGCTTCTACATTTTTCTTCCTACCATGGGTTTGTCCATTCACAACGTGGACAGATCCAGTATGCTCTTTGGGAAATAGGATTTACAGTGGATGCAGGGACTTGAGATCTAATTTTCTCTTTAGGGATTGATTTACGCACGGTTCCATCCTTTCCCGGGTAAGAGGGTGGATTTTTAGGTCCCCTTTTGGGATTCTTTTTGTTGCAGGACCCTAAATATCCAAAACATTGATAATAGGGTATTCCTTTCCTAGTAGTTTCTCTACAACCACATTTAGTTAATTCACCTACAGTATCATGCCATTTCTGAGCAACTTCTACTAAATCATTATCTTCTAACCATCCTCTATAATTTGCCATAAATTCCTTCTATATCTGGGTGCCCTCTGAGGGCATGCCAGCTTTCTTAAGTAATTTCTTTATTGCCTTAGTAGCTCCTTGTCCTTTATGATGTTTGACTATAGTCAGAGCTGGAAATTCCTCCTGGGCCCTTTGTGAGTTAACAATCTCTAACACCTGTAAGTAGTGATGTCCCGAATGGTTCGCTGGCGAATTGTTCCTGGCGAACATCACTTGTTCGCGTTCGCCACGGATGGCGAACATATGAACTGTTCGGTCCACCCCCTATTTGTCATCATTGAGTAAACTTTGACACTGTACCTCACAGTCAGCAGACACATTCCAGCCAATCAGCAGCAAACCCTCCCTCCCAGACCCTCCCACCTCCTGGACAGCATCCATTTTACATTCATTGAGAAGCTGCATTCTTAGTGACAGGAGGGACAGTGTAGCTGCTGCTGATTTGATAGGGAAATTTATAGCTAGGCTAGTGTATTCAGTGTCCACTACAGTCCTGAAGGACTCATCTGATCTCTGCTGTAAGGACAGCACCCCAAAAAGCCCTTTTTAGGGCTAGAACATCAGTCTGCTTTTTTTTTCTGTGTAATGTAATTGCAGTTGCTTGCCTGCCAGCCTGTGTGTCAGGCTCACAGCATATACTGTGCCCACTTGCCCAGTGCCACCACTCACTCACTGGTGTCACAATAGCTTGCATTTAAGAAAACCAAAACTTTTTGGACTGTAATATAATAGCAGTCAGTTTCCTTCACTAGTGTGCGTTTCAGGGCCTGCCCAGTGCCACCACTCACTCACTGTTGTCGCAATAGCTTGTATTTAAAAAAAAAAAAACTTTTTGGGCTGTAATATAATAGCAGTCAGTTTCCTTCACAAGTGTGCGTTTCAGGGCCTGCCCAGTGCCACCATTCACTCACTGGTGTCCCAATAGCTTGCATTTAAAAAAAACAAAACTTTTTGGACTGTAATATAATAGCAGTCAGTTTCCTTCACGAGTGTGCATTTCAGGGCCTGCCCAGTGCCACCACTCACTCACTGGTGTTCCAATAGCTTGCATTTAAAAAAAACTAAACTTTTTGGACTGTAATATAATAGCAGTCAGTTTCTTTCACGAGTGTGCGTTTCAGGGCCTGCCCAGTGCCACCACTCACTCACTGGTGTCCCAACAGCTTGCATTTAAAAAAAACAAAACTTTTTTGACTGTATTATAATAGCAGTCAGTTTCTTTCACGAGTGTGCGTTTCAGGGCCTGCCCAGTGCCACCACTCACTCACTGGTGTCCCAACAGCTTGCATTTAAAAAAAAAAAAAAAATCTTTTTTGACTGTAATATAATAGCAGTCAGTTTCCTTCACGAGTGTGCGTTTCAGGGCCTGCCCAGTGCCACCACTCAAGCACTGGTGTCCCAATAGCTTGCATTTAAAAAAACAAAAAACTTTTTGGACTGTAATATAATAGCAGTCAGTTTCCTTCACGAGTGTGCATTTCAGGGCCTGCCCAGTGCCACCACTCACTCACTGGTGTCCCAATAGCTTGCATTTAAAAAAACAAAACAAAACTTTTTGGACTGTAATATAAAAGCAGTCAGTTTCCTTCACGCACAGGTGGATCAGTGGCTGACTCCGCACCAACTGGAGATCGGCAAAGTGGTTTGTGACAACTGAAGAAATTTGTTGGCGGCATTGCATTTGGGCAAGTTGACACATGTGCCGTGCATGGCACTTGTGTAATCTGATCGTACAACGCTTTGTGCATAAGTACCCAGGCTTACAGGACGTCCTGAAGCAGGCCAGGAAGGTGTGTGGCCATTTCAGGCATTCCTACACGGCCATGGCGTACTTTTCAGATATCCAGCAGCGAAAAAACATGCCAGTGAGGCGCTTGATTTGCGACAGCCCGACATGTTGGAATTCAACACTCCTAATGTTTGACTGCCTGCTCCAACAAGAAAAAGCCGTTAACGAGTATTTGTATGACCGGGGTGCTAGGACAGCCTCTGCGGAGCTGGGAATTTTTTTGCCACGTTACTGGACGCTCATGCGCAATGCCTGTAGGCTCATGCGTCCTTTTGAGGAGGTGACAAACCTAGTCAGTCACACCGAAGGCACCATCAGCGACATCATACCATTTGTTTTCTTCCTGGAGCGTGCCCTGCAAAGAGTGCTGGGTCAGGCCGTAGATGAGCGTGAAGAGGAAGAGTTGTGGTCACCATCACCACCAGAAACAGCCTTATCAGCAACGCTTGCTGGACCTGCGGCAACGCTGGAAGAGGATTGTGAGGAAGAGGAGTCAGAGGAGGAATGTGGCTTTGAGTAGGAGGAGGAAGACCAACCACAACAGGCATCCCCAGGTTGCTCGTTGTCACCTATCTGGTACCCGTGGTGTTGTACGTGGCTGGGGGGAAGA
This sequence comes from Pelobates cultripes, assembly GCA_933207985.1. Lineage (NCBI taxonomy): Eukaryota > Metazoa > Chordata > Amphibia > Anura > Pelobatidae > Pelobates > Pelobates cultripes. The sequence continues at coordinate 146,675,967 of OW240915.1, read as the reverse complement.
ACATACCTTCAGTGAGATCACTGAGGACGAGGAACAGGACATGAGTAGCTCGGCATCCAACCTTGTGCAAATGGGGTCTTTCATGCTGTCGTGCCTGTTGAGGGACCCTCATATAAAAAGGCTAAAGGAGATTGACCTGTACTGGGTGTCCACGCTACTAGACCCCCGGTATAAGCAGAACGTGCCTGAAATGTTACCGAATTATGGCAAGTCGGAAAGGATGCAGCAGTTCCAAAATCAATTAAAAAGTATGCTTTACACAGCGTATAAGGGTGATGTCACAGCACAACGGGAATCTAACAGGGGAAGAGGTGAAAGTAATCATCCTCCTCCCACGACCACGCCGGCAAGGACAGGATGCTTTACAGACGTGTTGTTGATGGAGGACATGCGGAGCTTTTTAAGTCCTATGCATCGCCACATCCCTTCGGGGTCCACCCTCAGAGAACGACTCGACCAACAGGTAGCAGACTACCTCACCTTAACTGCAGATATCGACACTCTGAGGAGCGATGAACCCTTTGACTACTGGGTGTGCAGGCTTGACCTGTGGCCTGAGCTATCCCAATTTGCGATAGAACTTCTGGTCTGCCCCGCTTCAAGTGTCCTGTCAGAAAGGACCTTCAGTGCAGCAGGAGGTATTGTCACTGAGAAGAGAAGTCGCCTAGGTCAAAAAAGTCTAGATTACCTCACCTTTATTAAGATGAATGAGGGATGGATCCCGATGGGACTGACAGTGGGCGATACATTCGACTAAAAAAGGCCTGATGAGGGGGACATAACAGGGTGTCGCAGCTGCCGGCCGCCGCGTGATATTTAAATCCGTAGCTCACCCCAGTACCTTGCCCTATCTTGGTTTCCTGTTCCTGGTTTCCTGAGAGTGCTTTATCATTGTGAATCTGATTTCCTGGTATCCTGATCTTGGCTTTTCCCTGGTTATTCTGAATTCTGGTTTCCCTGACTTGGCTTGTGTAAACGGTATTGTGTATTTTCTGGCTTCCTTGACCTCGGCTTTCCCTTTGACCATTCTCTGTCTCTAGCGTATTAGTCCAGCCATTCTAAGGTCCGGTTTATGCTCTGTCCTTTTATTTTCCTTTTCTTGCCTATGTATATGTTTACATAGTTTCTGTGTGCTGGACCACACTAGTAGTCGTGACATTGGGATTAAACTGATAAGAATAGTACTACTTAACACACCACTCCTATCTGGTGGCACATTAGATTGCACGCGCAGTGCCCCACATTTGAAGAAGAAGGACCGACCAAGCATCTTTTTCCATCTCCCGGTTCCTAAAATCGATGCCATATACACGCCCCCTGATATGGGAAGTAACAGGGATTAAACTGATAGTGAGTGCAACCTTGTGCAAATGGGGAGTTTGCAGTTGTGCAAATGGACTTTTTGCAGTTGTTTGCGGTGCGTTAAACGGGGAGTTTGGTCTGAAGTTTTTCAAATATAGATGCGGAAGGGGTACAGAAAAAAGAGAAGGGGTGGGTTGGGGTAGGGGGTAGGGGGTATGCATTGGTGTTTTGCGATACATGACAGCAGTATTCTTGAGGCATACATTCTAAGGTCGCAATTACATTAGAGTATATTTCAGTATTTGAGTTGGATGGCAACCCTTGGGGAAATCTCCCTGCGTACTTGACATGGGTAAGTTTCACCGAAAAACTTTCTGTGATATTTTCAGTATATTGTATGATATTTTTAAGACATTGTCCCTTGTTACATTCTCCTTATATGCATGTTACAGTTTCTTTTTATGTTTACATTTCATACACCCTTACCAGATCTCTGTGTCATGCCAGTGCCTCCTTAGATTGTCTGAGGTCAATAGACTCGAGGTATATTCTCTGGTATAATAAGTCAATGAGCAAAGGATGTGTTTTCAGCTTTTGATTAGAAGAAAAAGTTGGGGGAAGCAATGTGGTCTGATGGGTCTGTTATTCATTTGGGGGCCAAGAGTGGTGAGAGAGAGGGGCCACTATTGTTTCAGGACAGTGGACCGGGGTCTGTCAACACACGGAGATGGGTTTATATTCAGTGGGTGATGGTCTATGATGGACCCTTAGCCCTAGGTGTTCTGCAGGGTGCATTGATGCATGCCTTTAAGGTTCCTGGGGTCGATTGGCCACCTGGGGGTCTGCTCAGATTAGCTAGGGTGCATTTGGGAGGTCTGTGTATTCCAATATTCTACCCATGATGCCCAAGAAGTCCGGAAGTGTTCCCTTTGTGCGGCAGTCTTAGTGGACATGCGTTCATATATGTAATATTGTTGAATTTTGGATAGTAGTTGGAGTGTGGAAGGGCAGTGCGGTTGCTTCCACTGGTTCACGATTAGGTTTCTAACCGCCAGTGTAACAATTGCCATTATACGTTTTGTGGGCACTGGTGTTTGTCGGGGACAGGAGAGGAACAACCCAGTGTGTATGTCAAGGGGTGGTTCAGTGATGCCAGTGGCCTGCAAGGTATGCTGCACCTGTTCCCATAATTGATGTATATGTGGGCAAGTCCACCAAATATGGGTCATTGTGGCACTGTAAACCCCACATCTCCAGCAATATGGCAAAACTGCCTTGTACATCTTGTGGAGCCTGTGTTAGGTACCACCTGTAAATTAACTTCTTGTGGACCTCAATGTGGGAGTAACAGTGTGTGAGACCTTTGAGGACGGTAAGGGATGACAACACTTTGTTGTCGGACGTAAGCAGGTCGCATTCCACAAGCCATTGGGCCATGAATGCCGGAGGTTGTGATGGTGTTGTCTGGAGAATAGTTTTGTAACACAGGGAGAGGGATTTGGATTTGGTTGGCGCCTTACAGCATCTATCATACAATGCGTCGAGATCGACAGAACTTGAGTTTCCAGTGACAGTACAGGTAGAGACATGTGAGGGTATTATGCTATTGAGTTGTATATATGGGAACACAGAGGAGTTAGGTAGTTTAAATTCTCTCTGCAGGTCTGGGAATGGCTTGATGCGATTGAGGTGCATAACCTGGTCTAGCATGGATATTCCCAGTTTAATCGAGGAGTTGAGTGAGAGCCAGGGTGATACTGCTCGAAGGGCTGTCAGCAGGGAACGTGGGTGGAATTTGTATGTGGTGTCTTGCCTATGTCACAGTGTGTCCCAGTGGTGAAAAGCTAAGGTAGTGGTGGGGAAGAGGGTTCTATCTTTAGGACGCAATGTCTTGCGGGTCCATAAAATATTTACCAGGGGTGTGTTAGTGGATTTTGCGTTCTCCATGTCTACCCATTGCTATACACCTTTAGGGGCATGTAGTCTCACTGCTGTTTCCAAATTGGCTGTTTTATAGTAGGTGTAAATGTCTGGGAGGCCTACCCCGCCCTCATTCGCCTGCTTGTGTAAAAAGCATTGGGAGAGTCTGGGTTTGCAAGAGTCCAAAATGAAGGAGGACAGAACCTGTTGGAGCTTCTTAAAAAACCTTGGTGGGGCCTGGATGTGTAGTAGAAGGAATATGTACAGTAATTTTGGAAAGAGAATAATTTTAATGGTGTTGATTCTAACCAGACATGATAACTTTACTGGTTTCCAGCATAGGCATTCTGATTTGCAGAGGTTGAGTAGCGGTTTATAGTTATAGTAGAATACTTGATTCATGGTGGGTGCAATTTCTACCCCTAAGCAAGTGATATAATCGACCCTCCAGTCAAAGTTATACGTTCGTGAAAGGTCTTGAATGAGGGTTTGCGGGAGAACTTTGGGTAAGGCTTGTGTTTTAGTTTGGTTTAATTTATAGTATGCTAGTTTACCATATGTTTCTAGGAGCTGTAATAACACAGGCAGCGTTGTGGGCACTTCGCCCTGTGTTAGCAGAATATCATCAGCGAACATGGGGAGTTTGAATTCGGTCAAGCCTAGCTTGATGCCTGTGATGGTGAGGTGGTGTCTGAGTATGTACGCCAGTGGCTCCAAGGACAGGACAAACAGTAATGTGGACAGGGGACACCCCTGTCTTGTACCATTAGAAATGTTAAATGGGGTGGACAGGAAGCCTGCATTAGTTACCTGTGCTGTCAGGGCATTGTAGAGGGCCACAATACCAGAAATTATTGGTGGGGTGAAGTCAAAAGTGTGCAGGATGTGTTGCATGTAGTCCCAATTGAGTCTGTCAAAGGACTTCTTTGCGTCGAGCGCTAGGAGAAGACCTTTGCTTGTGTGGTGTATGTATGTGCGAGGATATTTAGAATTTTCCTGGTATTGTCTGAGCCTTGTCTTGTTCTTATGAAGCCTGATTGGTCATTGTGTGTTAATCTTGGGAGGATATTGGACAATCGGTTTGGCATGGGGTTTAACATCCCCATTTAAGAGGGAGATGGGTCTGAAATTTTGGCATTGTGTTGGGCTCTTGCCTGGTTTCGGTAGAGTGGAAATGTGGGTCCTTACATTTCTGGGGGTAAGGTTCCCTTCGAGAAGCATTTGTTGAAAAGCATAGTCAGGTGTGGGGATAGAATGTGTGCGTAAGTTTGGTAGTATAAGTAAGGGTAGCCGTCTGGGCTGGGTGCTTTGTGTTTGGGTGGTTGCTTGATTTCTTTCTCTATTTCTTGGATAGTGAACGGCGTGGAAAGGGAGTCAGTGTCTTCAGGAGATAACGTGGGGAGATCCACTCGAGACAAGAAGTCTTGAATGGCATTTGTGGGGGGTGGTGTAGTTTCTGGGTCCTCTTTAAGGTTGCACAATGTGCTGTAGTAGGAGGCAAATGCATTGACTATGTCTTGTGGGTTTCTAAGTTTCTGTTTGGAAGCTGTGTGAATCTACGCTATCTTTGAGTGAGTGGTGTGTGCTTTGAGCTGTGCGGCTTGTAGTGCTCCTGCTCTATTTCATTGTGTAAAAAAGTTATACTTGTAGCATCAAAGCATATGAGTTGTTTTCTCTTACTCTAGGTCTCGGAGCTTGGTTTGTAGCACAAGGAGCTTATGTTGAAGGACCTGCGTAGGAATCTTTTATTCCTATGAGTGAGATCCATTATCTCTGATATTAAGTCAGTGTACGCTTTAAGCCGTTGTTTTTTGGTGTAGCTGCCTGTTTTGATTAGAAGGCCTCTTATGACAGTTTTCTTGCAGGGCCAGAGTTATCGGGTCATGGTCGGACCAGGTGAACAGACCTATACGGGCCTTCTGTACCTTGTGTAAACCTGTCAATCCTGGGTTATGTGTTATTTACTGGGGAGTGAAAGGTGTTGTCCATTTCTATGGGGTGGGGGACCCTCCAGGGGTCTAGGAAGTTATGTTGCAGGATTTGGTTACGTTGATCTGCTTTGTTTGCGTGCAGGCGGTTTGGCTAGCTTATGGGTGGACGTAGAGTTAATGGAGCAGTCTAGGAGGAAGTTAGTGTAGCCCCAGTGATGACTTCTCCAAATTTATAAATGGTGGCCAAAGCAAATATTTTTGAGGAGAATTCAGTTTGGTTTGTGTATACCATACATGTTAATGAGTGTGTATGGCGCATTATTGATATAGCATTGGATCAGTAGGTACCGTCCATTTTTATCGCCACTTTTTTTGACCAGTGAGAATAACCCCTCTTTCCCTATAAGGATTGACACACCCCATTTTTCCGTCTTATAGCATGAGTGAAGATCATGGGGGAACTTTTTGGAACAGAATTTGGGTTTGTTTCCCCATTGAAAATGCGTCTCTTGGTAGAAAGCTATGTGGTCCTTGTGTTTCCTTGCCTCTTCCAATGCCAGCTTGCGTTTATTCGGTGAGTTTAGGCCCTTAGTGTTGAGGGATAGTATATTGAGTGTCATTGTGGAGGGGGATGTTAGGCAGCCAAGTTTAAAAGGAGATAGTTTGAGAGGTCCACCATACTATCTGGTCCCGGTATATCACTTATGTCATTATGCGGCGGGGCCCCTTTAGATAGGGACCATTTGGCCAGGTACTCCTCCCAGCCAGTGGCATTAGCATGTGGCAGTATGTGGCTGTTGGGCCTGTCATGTACCTTAGCAGAGAGGCAGAAGGGAGTTGGTCCATATTGTCTTTTTAGGGGATTAGTGCAAGTTGGGGGGCCATGGCTCCTACAATGTAGTGTAAGGGGTGTGTTGTCACGACCATAGAGTACTTTTGTCACTCGTGTAACCTTATGATGTGGTTTACTCCAGGAGTTCCTCAAGAGCGGTGTGTGGGGGAGGAGGTAGAAGGGGGACAACATAAGCATACCGTAAAATAAAACAATTGAGCGATCAGAACTATATACAGAAAACCGGCAGTTTGAATGCCTTGTGGCTTTGACGGTAATGACATATCTCTAGTGAGCCTAGTGGGGTGGTGGCTAACATCAGATTACTTGACCCTTAGTATCCTAGTGGGTTGGTATGGCCCGGTCTTCTGCGTCGCCGCAACGGCTGGGCCCAAGCCTAGGGCCCAACGGTGCTACAAGGCCTAGTACAGGGTTTTAAGCCTTGTAAAGTACAGGAACAAGAAATAACTTAGGGAAAACATTCAGTAACCTCTGCAGATAAGAATAATGGGTTAACATTATTATCAAAGAGCTTGCTATATATTTCAGATATTCAACTAAATTTAATTTCAAAGTAGTAAATTATTTTAAAATGTATTTTCTATCCCTTACTAAAACAATAGAACATCCAGGTTTTGTGATTATGTTTGGGGGATCTGTCCACCCTCATCACCCCAGAAAATGCTTAATACTGCTCTGCTAATAATTCAAACACCTTGTTAAATATTGCAACGTATGCACCACATGCTTAAAAAAATATATATATTTTTAATAGAAAAAGAAATTGTTAGAGGAATTGTTAACTAATGTTTATAAGACATATTTTCTGTTTTATTTATATATATATATATAAAATATCTTTAGAAATCTCTAATTACAAATACCGTATATACTTGAGTATAAGCCAAGTTTTTCGGCACACTTTTTGTGCTGAAAAAGCCCCGCTCGGCTTATACTCGAGTCACTGTCTGTATTATGGCAACTTACATATAATGAGCCCGGCAGTCCTGTTGGGGGCCGGAGCAAGCTGTTACTTACCTAGGTAGCAGCTCCAGTCAGCTCTGGTCACCTTTGTTCAGCTCCCCCGTTCAGATCACAGTGTAAGTCTTGCGAGACCCGCGGCCGTCAAAGCATTGCCACGGTTTACCGTGGCAAGGCTCCGCATGGCACGCAGACCGCGAGACTTACACTGTGAGCTGAACGGAGGTGACCGGAGCTGCTACAAAGGTAACAGCTTGCTCCGCCCCCCCTGCACAGCCCATGCCACTGGACCACCAGAGAATGAGATAGACCCCTCCCTGGCCAGGTAACAAGCAGGGACGGAGGACCAAAAAAATAAAATGAAACAAATAAATAATAAATATAATAAAATAATATTAAAATAATATTAATAATAATAAAATATTAAAATAATATTAAAAAATATATATTAAAATAATAAAAATGCCCTCCCCCCACCCAGTTTACACACACACACGCTACACTACACACACATACACTCTGCATTATATACACACACACTGCATTATATACACACACACACTCTGCATTCATTATATACACACTGCATTCATACAAAAACACTGCATTCATTATATACACACACACTGCATTCACACAAACACACACATTCTGCATTCATTATATACACACACAAACACACACACACTCTGCATTCATTATATACACATACTACACAAACACACACACACCACACACACACAGTATTCCTTATATACACACACTGTAAATAAATATTCAATGAATGTAATTCTGTAGGCTTGTAGGCTTATTCTCAAGTCAATAAGCTTTCCCAGTTTTTTGTGCTAAAATTAGGTGCCTCAGCTTATATTCGGGTCGACTTATACTCGAGTATATACGGTATATATATCTTTTGAAATCTCTAATTACAAAGAAAAATGCATTGATACTATTATCAAAATGCATTTACTATAAATAGGAAATCAGCAATTAATCCTTCAGTGATATGATATGATAGATATACACTACTGAAAAAAATAAAGGGAACACAAAAAAAACACATCCTAGATCTGAATGAATTAAATAGTCTTCTGAAATACTTTGTTCTTTACATAGCTGAATGTGCTGACAACAAAATCACACAAAAATTAAAAAATGGAAATCAAATTTTTCAACCCATGGAGGTCTGGATTTGGAGTCACACTCAAAATTAAAGTGGAAAACACACTACAGGCTGATCCAACTTTGATGTAATGTCCTTAAAACAAGTCAAAATGAGGCTCAGCAGTGTGTGTGGCCTCCACGTGCATGTATGACCTCCCTACAACGCCTGTGCATGCTCCTAATGAGGTGGCGGATGGTCTCCTGAGGGATCTCCTCCCAGACCTGGACTAAAGCATTTGCCAACTCCTGGACAGTCTTTGGTGCAACGTGACGTTGGTGGATGGAGCGAGACATGATGTTCAAGATGTGCTCAATTGGATTCAGGTCTGGGGAACGGGTGGGCCACACCATAGCATCAATTCCTTTGTCTTGCAGGGACTGCTGACACACTCCAGCCACATGAGGTCTAGCATTGTCTTGCATAAGGAGGAACCCAGGGCCAACCAAACCAGCATATGGTCTCACAAGGGGTCTGAGGATCTCATCTCCATACCTAATGGCAGTCAGGCTACCTCTGGCGAGCACATGGAGGGCTGTGCGGCCCCCCAAAGAAATGTCACCCCACACCATTACTGAACCACCGCCAAACCGTTCATGCTGGAGGATGTTGCAGGCAGCAGAACGTTCTCCACGGCATCTCCAGACTCTGTCACGTTTGTCACATGTGCTCAGTGTGAACCTGCTTTCATCTGTGAAGAGCACAGGGTACCAGTGGCGAATTTGCCAATCTTGGTTTTCTCGGGCAAATGCCAAACGTCCTGCACGGTGTTGGGCTGTAAGCACAACCCCCACCTGCAGACGTCGGGCCCTCATACAACCCTCATTGAGTCTGTTTCTGACCGTTCGAGCAGACACATGCACATTTGTGGCCTGCTGGAGGTCATTTTGCAGGGCTCTGGCAGTGCTCCTCCTGTTCCTCCTTGCACAAAGGCGGAGGTAGCGGTCCTGCTGATGGGTTGTTGCCCTCCTACAGCCTCCTCCATGTCTCCTGATGTACTAGCCTGTCTCCTGGTAGCACCTCCATGCACTGGACACTACGCTGACAGACACAGCAAACCTTCTTGCCTCAGCTTACATTGATGTGCCATCCTGGATGAGCTGCACTACCTGAGCCACTTGTGTGGGTTGTAGACTCCGTCTCATGCTACCACTAGAGAGAAAGCACCACCAGCATTCAAAGTAACCAAAACATCAGCCAGGAAGCATAGGAACTGAGAAGTGGTCTGTGGTCACCACCTGCAGAACCACTCCTTTATTGGGGGTGTCTTGCTAATTGCCTATAATTTCCACCTGTTGTCTATCCCATTTGCACAACAGCATGTGAAATTTATTGTCACTCAGTGTTGCTTCCTAAGTGGACAGTTGTATTTCACAGGAGTGTGATTGACTTGGAGTTACATTGTGTTGTTTAAGTGTTCCCTTTATTTTTTTGAGCAGTGTGTGTATATATATATGTATATATTATTTTTCAGTTATGGTTCAGTGCTTCATTCTATGTAATGATAAAACTGCAGTCAGAATAACACATCATGTAACAAGAATAGTGTATTTAATTGTAGAATATTACAGAGGTCAGAACATGTCTTCTTTCTTGATGACCGTATGATTACCATTTGTGGTATTTAGGTTAAGAACTGACTTCAAGAGCCTAATTTTCAGCTTGAATAAAAGTGTATCTAGTTATATAAATTATAGAGTATAAAACATAGTTTAGTTAATGTGGTATGCATTTGTGGTGGCCTTTCAGATCTTCACAACAGCTGTATAATAAAGCAGTATATTCTTTCATTGAAAGAGTCTATCTACACATAATACTGTTATGATTATCATTTCAGCAAATCTCGTCCCTGGCAACTGTCACTGGAAACCCATATTTTTATACTTTGAAACCTAAATGCTGTATTTAATATCATTATTTAAATGTATGTTTTTATTTGGTTTATTCATGACTGATAACATATCATTATAAATTTTGTGCTTTTGACAGCACATGAAGCATGAATTGGATACATGTTAACTCTATGGAATGATGAAAGTGATAAATTAAAATTGGCAAAAATGTTTACGATTTGAATAGCTATGTTTTTTAGAATTGTGTAACTGGATTTTTAAAAAAGCTCTATCATCATACTTTTTTATCATCATATTGCCTTTTAACTCCTTAAATGCTAATTCCATCATAATTAACTAGCAACTAGATTGACTAACAACCTCAAGGAACTCTTGTTGCATTTCAAACCCCCTCCACTCCATATATATATATTATATTTAAAATAAATTTATATTTTAAATAAAATAATTATTTATATCTGAGATTTAAATAGAAGCATCTAATAGTGTGCTTACTGCGCAGTTGTAAACATTCTAATTGTTTTGCTGCTAATCTGCTAAATATTTAATTTTGGGGCCTGTTCTTCATATCTGAGAGTCAAATCAAAGCGTCTAATACTGAGGTTACAGCGCAATTGTAAACATTCTAATTGTTTTGGTGCTATACTACTAAATAGCACATTTGCGGACTGCACTTCATATCTGAGAGTCAAATCGAAGCGTCTAATAGTGCACTTACAGCACAGTGGTAAACTTTCTTATTTTCTGGGTGCTAATCTGCTATATAGTACATTTTGGGGCCTGTTCTTCATATCTGAGAGTCAAATAGAAGCGTCTAATAGTGTGCTTACTGCGCAGTTGTAAACATTCTAATAGTTTTGGTGCTGTACTGCTAAATAGTACATTTGCGGACTGCACTTCATATCTGAGAGTCAAATCGAAGCGTCTAATAGTGCGCTTACAGCGCAGTGGTAAACTTTCTTATTTTCTGGGTGCTAATCTGCTAAATAGTACATTTTGGGGCCTGTTCTTCATATCTGAGAGTCAAATAGAAGTGTCTAATGGTGTGCTTACTGCGCAGTTGTAAACATTCTAATTGTTTTGCTGCTAATCTGCTAAATAGTACATTTTGGGGCGTGCACTTCATATCTAAGAGTCAAATAGAAGCGTCTAATACTGTGGTTAGAGCGCAGTTGTAAACATTCTAATTGTTTTGCTGCTAATCTGCTAAATAATACATTTTGGGGCCTGCGGTGCACTTCATATCTTAGAGTCAAATAGAAGCGTCAAATAGTGCACTTACTGCACAGTGGTAAACATTATTTTCTGGGTGCTAATCTGCTAAATAGTACATTTTGGGGCCTGTTCTTCATATCTGAGAGTCAAATAAAATCGTCTAATAGTGTGCTTACTGCGCAGTTGTAAACATTCTAATTGTTTTGCTGCTAATCTGCTCTTCATATCTGAGAGACAAATAGAAGCGTCTAATGGTGTGCTTACTGCACAGTTGTAAACATTCTAATTGTTTTGCTGCTAATCTGCTAAATAGTACATTTCGGGGCGTGCACTTCATATCTGAGAGTCAAATAGAAGCGTCTAATACTGCGGTTACTGCGCAATTTAAAACATTCTAATTGTTTTGGTGCTAAACTGCTAAATAGTAAATTTTGGGGCATGCACTTCATATCTGAGAGTCAAATAGAAGCATCTAATACTGCGGTTATAGCGCAGTTGTAAACATTCTAATTGTTTTGCTGCTAATCTGCTAAATAATAAATTTTGAGGCCTGCGGTGCACTTCATATCTGAGAGTCAAATAGAAGCGTCAAATAGTGCACTAACTGCGCAGTGGTAAACATTATTTTCTGGGTGCTAATCTGCTAAATAGTACATTTTTCGGCCTGTTCTTCATATCTGAGAGTCAAATAGAAGCGTCTAATAGTGTGCTTACTGCGCAGTTGTAAACATTCTAATTGTTTTGCTGCTAATCTCCTAAATAGTACATTTTGGGGCCTGTTCTTCATATCTGAGAGACAAATATAAACGTCAAATAGTGCGCTTACTGCGCAGTTGTAAACATTCTAATTGTTTTGCTGCTAATCTGCTGCTTACATTGGAGTTTTAAAAAGTCTATTGTTTTGGGGGGGGGAGCGCTAAATAGTATATTTGGGTGGTAAACTCTCTTCTTTTCTGGGTGCTAATCAGCTAAATAGTATATTTGGGGTGTTCACTTCATATCTGACAGTCAAATCGAAGCGTAACTTTTATTTGAATTTACTACATCGGTCACTTGTAATATTGTTTCACACCTACAACACTTGTTACACAGATCTAAGTGATAGAAAACAGATTGATATTTTCTACACTAGAAACTACCAGATAACAAGCTGCTCTATTTAAACCAGTGATCAATACCTAAGAGGTACTTCAACAATATTGTAATTCTGGGGCAATACCCTCCCAAGTCAAACTGAGAGGTCAGTTCATAGGAAAAACTGTTGCCTGGATACAATTTAAAACAATTTCCATATGTCCTTTGCAGACTTTACATGCTGGAAAAACACAGGTGCCAACTGCTGTGGCTTTCTGCAGTGTGCATACCGGCAAGGAGGGCAGGGTTGAGGAGTGGGTGGAAGATGATGTGTGCTAATCTGCTAAATAGTACATTTTGTGGCCTGCTCTTCATATCTGAGAGTCAAATAAAAGCGTCTAATAGTGTGCTTACTGCACACTTGTAAACATTCTAATTGTTTTGGTGCTGTACTGCTAAATAGTACATTTGCGGACTGCGCTTCATATCTGAGAGTCAAATCGAAGCGTCTAATAGTGCGCTTACAGCGCAGTGGTAAACTCTCTTCTTTTCTGGGTGCTAATCAGCTAAATAGTACTTTCTGGGGCCTGTTCTTCATATCTGAGAGTCAAATAGAAGCGTCTTATAGTGTGCTTACTGCGCAGTTGTAAACATTGTAATTGTTTTGCTGCTAATCTGCTAAATATTTCATTTTGGGGCCTGTTCTTCATATCTGAGAGTCAAATCAAAACGTCTAATACTGAGGTTACAGCGCAATTGTAAACATTCTAATTGTTTCGGTGCTATACTACTAAATAGCACATTTGCGGACTGCACTTCATATCTGAGAGTCAAATCGAAGCGTCTAATAGTGCACTTACAGCACAGTGGTAAACTTTCTTATTTTCTGGGTGCTAATCTGCTATATAGTACATTTTGGGGCCTGTTCTTCATATCTGAGAGTCAAATAGAAGTGTCTAATAGTGTGCTTACTGCGCAGTTGTAAACATTCTAATTGTTTTGGTGCTGTACTGCTAAATAGTACATTTGCGGACTGCACTTCATATCTGAGAGTCAAATCGAAGCGTCTAATAGTGCGTTTACAGCGCAGTGGTAAACTTTCTTATTTCCTGGGTGCTAATCTGCTAAATAGTACTTTTTGGGGCCTGTTCTTCATATCTGAGAGTCAAATAAAAGCGTCTTATAGTGCGCTTACTGCGCAGTTGTAAACATTCTAATTGTTTTGCTGCTAATCTGCTAAATAGTACATTTTAGGGCCTGTTCTTCATATCTGAGAGACAAATAGAAGCGTCTAATAGTGCAGTTACAGCGCAGTTGGAAACATTCTAATTGTTTTGCTGCTAATCTGCTAAATATTTCATTTTGGGGCCTGTTCGTCATATTTGAGAGTCAAACCAAAGCGTCTAATACTGTGGTTACAGCGCAATTATAAACATTCTAATTGTTTTGGTGCTATACTGCTAAATAGTACATTCTCCCTGCACTTCATATCTGAGAGTCAAATCAAAGCATTTAATAGTGCACTTACAACACAGTGGTAAACTTTCTTATTTTTTGGGTGCTAATCTGCTAAATAGTACATTTTTCGGCCTGTTCTTCATATCTGAGAGTCAAATAGAAGCGTCTAATAGTGTGCTTAATGCTCAGTTGTAAACATTCTAATTGTTTTTCTGCTAATCTGCTGCTTACATTGGAGTTTTAAAAAGTACATTTAAAAAAAAATTGGGGGCGCTAAATAGTATATTTGGGGTGTTCACTTCATATCTGAGAGTCAAATCGAAGCGTAACTTTTATTTGAATTTACTACATCGGTCACTTGTAATATTGTTTCACACCTACAACACATGTTACACAGATCTAAGTGATAGAAAACAGATTGATATTTTCTACACTAGAAACTACCAGATAACAAGCTGCTATATTTAAACCAGTGATCAATAGCTAAGAGGTACTTCAACAATATTGTAATTCTCGGGCAATACCCTAACAAGTCAAACTGAGAGGTCAGTTTATAGGGAAAACTGGCGCCTGGAGGAAATTCTAAAACAATTTCCATATGTCCTTTGCAGACTTTACATGCTGGAAAAACACAGTTGCAACTGCTGTGGCTTTCTGCAATGTGCATACCGGCAAGGAGGGCAGGGTTGAGGAGTGGGTGGAAGATAATGTGGAGGATGATGAAGTCCTAGACCCCACATGGAATCAAGGTCATGCAAGTGACTTGTGCAGTTTGGAGGAAGAGGCATGGTTACACAGAGGCACCAGCACAGCATAAGAGGGTGTAGGGTGCAAAAGCGGAGTGGCCGTCCCCTAGCGCTCATCGGCATGTATTAGCTCGAGAATTACCAGTTATCCGAGTAATACATGTAGCGATCAAAGGATCCATAATAGACCAGATATAATGATCCATTCGTAGTTTCACAGTCAGGTGGGCAGTCTGGTGACCAGGACCCACATACTGTCTGGGCGGCGGTCGGATGACCGGCGGCGGTCGGACGACCGGGACCCAGTATGTTGAAGTTAGGAGTCACAGTGTGGAATGGATTAGCAAGGTCTGGTGCAGGGTAACCGCACGCCCCCTGGTGTTGAGCACGAGCGTTTGTGCGGCCACATACCAGAACCCTTGTTGGGGATAAAATCAGCCCGGGCCCTTTGTGGATGATGGATATTTGCCAACTCATTCAGAGCTCTGGAAATTGGAAATGAATAACAGAGACATGTTCAATAACCAATTCAAATTTTATTCCTCAGTCAGTTATAGTAATACCCCATTTTCATAGCAGGATGGGAGGGGGGAAAAAATGAACATATGGGCGTGGCAATGACATAGATTGTTTTTCACAAGTTATGAGCAGCTGTTTCTTATTATAATTCTACGTTATATAACGCATGCATTTTTGATCAAAACCAGATATTTACAAATACCAAAATCTTGGACAATTAACAAGAACATTTCGAAATCACTATGGTCATTCTCGTAACTGATATTAGATAAATTCTTCCCAGAATCGAAGATACAATTCCAAATTTATTCTTGGTTCACATTAACCCTTATATGAACAGCTAGGATATTAAGCAAAATGGATATTAGTATCTACAACCCTAATGCAGCTTCAGTAAAAAGAGTACTGGATACCAGAAGCCATCACCAGACTGATCCGCATCTTGGAACAGGATGTGACATTCACTGTATCAGCTGTGCACGCTTTTGGCATTCTCATCCTGCTGCTGCTCACCTGTCTGCGCTGCAGTGTAACTTCGGCCTTCCCGCTTACCGCCTCATGAGACTGTGCGAGCAGCAACAGGCGATAGTGGAGTTTCAGCTGCAGCACGCACGGGTCAGTGGCTCTGCACCAGACTTCCCTCCAAATGATCAGAGTTAAAGGATTTCAAGTGGACTCATTACAATTACAGGGCCTCTAAAGAGTCCTGTATTGTTATTTGTCGTCACTACCTTCCCGCGTCGTGAGTGGGTCATTTGCGCGCCTGCTGCCTTCCTTGCATGTGGTAGCCATTTCTCAGGGTCCCTGTATGGACTGGAACCCTGATTCCCCATTACCCATGGTCACCATGGTAGGCGCAGAAACTGGCATCGAGAAGTTGATATGGATGACATCCCCATGCAAAGTCGCCGCCACAGGGATGTGCGATTTGCCCGAGGTTCTCTAGAATCAACAAAGATCCTGCGCAACTATAATGTCAACAGCTACTCAGCGGAAAAGAGTTGTCTTGTTTTATATGTCCCAATATTTTGGGGGCTACCCCAATTAAAATAAAAATATATATATATAAAAAACAGTTTTGGCCACGGTCACCGCCTCCTCAACCTATGGGTCACTTAGTATAAACAATGTACACATTAGCAGAGGCTTGTGAAGGCCTTTTCTCCATGCATCAGGTGTTGAGCTCAGTTTGAACAATGAAAGAGAATACCCTGCACTCCAACCCTCTCTGAAATGGATAAATCTGGTGATCCTCCTGATAGCCATGCTTTAGATTTTGATTTATTTTTCTTCCAAAGCTAATATCAAAGATTCTATCTAGTGCTATTTTATGGCTCAGCTGTATTTTAAATTTTTCTTTTATTTTAAGTGATTTCCCTATCCACATTTGTTTGCAGGGCACTTGTCCTACTCTTACCCCCATTTTACTTGCTTTTGCAGCTCTGTAGCTCTTTCCAGGAAGTTTTTAGATGCATTTTTGTGCCCAAATGTTCAGGTCCCCATTGGCTTCAATGGGGTTTGGGTTCGTGGTCAAGTTCGAGCCCGAACCCGGACTTTTTTTCAAAGTTCAGCCGAAGCCACAGGACCCAAACATCCAGGTGTCTGCTCACCTCTAATTATGAAGTAAGCATCAAACAGTGGTGGCTGGTGAATTTTAAAGATGGTAGGGTGGAAATGTACTCTGCCCAGAGACTTGTTGAACTCTGCTCATTTAACCTCATTCTCATGGTGAACCCTGACTAACTGAGAGGTTGTGCTGTGTATCTCATGTACATGAATTTGGCAAATGGTTACCTCTTTAAATAGGTCCAATAGTGTACTGGGGGGGGGGGGTAATTCATCATGGGTGAAAGGAGGCAGGGGTTGCACAGTGAACCCTCCCACCACAGCAGGCCCCTCAAGTATGATGCTTGTGGGAGTGCCATGTGGTGGATACCTGCTCTGTACTGAGGTAGCTGCTGGTATCACTCTGCACTGGGGGAGCGGGGTGCCAAACTACATTTCCGCCCCAAGTGCCATGTGACCTTGTTATGCCTCTGCCTGAGTCTGGACCATGATTGCCTTATTTAATGACAACCCAATAGAAAACCAAGTGATGAAATCAGAAATCCTGTTAGAGCAGACTAAGCATGTCTCAGGAGTATTTACCTAGAGAAGACAGCATTTGTTTAATAAAAATTCCTCTACAGCCATAAATAAGGGTATGGACTGCATAACTAATTGTGACTGATTCAACATGTTCCTTTCTAACACACACTTATCAGTTCTTACCATTCCAAAAAGATATATCATTTATTATTAAATGGGAGGAGACACTGATGCAGCTGCCCCTATGGACCCGCCTCCACTGAATCAAACAAGACAGCTGTCAAAGGACCACTGATAATATAAACTTCCATTTATCTGCTTTGAGCTAATGTGGCCTCGTACTCCCTAATAATTACTCCAATAACGTGGCCTCGTACTCCACAGAATTAAATACTATAGAAGTCTTCAAGGCAACATTTATAAAAGGCATGCATAAAACACACACACTCATATAAATGTTTGGTTTAATTATTCAACATTTCATGATTTTCCCTTTTAGTGAACAATGTTTTAAACTGCATATACTGTCAAAGGATGCATGCAAAAATTCAATTTCAAAACTGACTTAATTTGTCATAATTTACAGGGACCACCTGTAAATAAGATGTCCTTTAATTTCAGTAACTTTGTGTTTGGTATCAATTATTTGCTTAACTTGTTACTTAAATGTAACATAGCAGATACATTCCGATCCTATTTCCTATATATTGCAATGAGTAAAGCATCTTTGCACAGCATTAATCTTTTAACCACTTGAGGCTTTCTGAACATCAACTACACTATACTATTGCCCAGAGGTGAGATTTGTGAACTGAAGCTGATGACAGGCATCTTGAGCTCAACATTGACATCTTACATGGAGATCATGAACAATCAATCTTCTTCAGGTTCTGAGGGCAAAATTTATTCGAAAGGCCATCTCAAAGCATTTTGTGAGTGGATTTGCAGCCGATGCTAACTTGTCTCTCAATAAAGCTACTGGAATCATCACTGACCTTACTATACTTTCCATGTGCCTCTAAAACCTACCTTAATAAATTGTAATACAAGATATTAAAAAAAGAAGGCTTTTCTTGTAACTATGTCAGCAATGTTGTCTCTTTGACAAAAAAAAAAAGGAAAGTCAGTTATATGTTCTAACATGAACACAGAAGTTAGTGTCTTTTGTAACTGCAAATATTTGAAAAGAATATAGAACTACGTAATGTATTTATAGCCTTTAAAATTGTTGTCCTGGCAGCAGAAATATACCCTATGTATGAATGAGATAATACCATTCTAATTGGAATCAGCATCATTAAAAGGGTGCGAGAATGAGCAAAACATTATGCTGCAAAATATACATACACATAAAGGGTGCGAGAATTAGCAAAACATTATGCTGCAAAATATACATACATATAAATATTATTTATACGCTCATTTTTCTCACACTTTTAGTTCCTCTGAATAGCTTTCCCAAAATCATTTGCATGGCCAATATTCAGACAAGCGGAAAAGCCACATTGACAAAATTTGTTTGACCAAATTAAAATTTTGTCATTGAAAGTGATTCGGCTTAACTGAATTTTTCTGCCGTGCAGATGTCTCAAAGGAGTGCATTGTCTGGGTGTGTACCTCCCACATATGGGGATATGTGTGTCCTGATACTGCACTTTGTAAGAATCTTTAGACTAATTTTTAAAAAAAAGTATCTTTATATGGTTTATAATCCCATAATATATACTTCAGTGTAACATCAATGTAAATATATATTTTTTTGCATCACATTATTTTTCATGAGCGTTTATAGTTAAGTATACCTACAATGAGGTTCTAAGTTGCTAACTTAAATCTCCTTGTTTCATTAAAAAATATATGCAATCGGTAAACTATATTGTATTTCTGAGTTTTATAGTTGCATTTATGAGCAAAATTTGTATGTACTGCTAAAATTTATTGATGCGTTAAAAAAATCACAGAAAATAGTATACATTTGAAGGTGCCCATTTGCGTGTAGACTGAAAAATGGGACAAATGGAACATGTGATATATTTTTACAATTATTCTAATAAAATAGCAATATGTATTAATATGAATAAAATGCTGTTAAAATTTCATAAGCAGAAATGGAGCTGTAGGCTAAAACTATTTTAATAAATATTTGTTCCTAATTATCATAAATAGATAGAAGAGACAGAAGACACATTTCAAATCAACCAAAACACTGATTTCTGCAAAAGCTCTACTAAGACATTATCTGTTAATTAACTTATGAATATGTTTATTCATGTTTAGAGGACAGCTTATTTAATTATAAGTGTCCTTTTTATCTCTGAGGGTAAGCTTACCTAACTGTTTCTGTAAAAGACCTTGATTGTACTGTCAGTAATTATATGCGTTACTTAGTTCTAAAGATATCATGTTGGTTTGTAACAGCATGAAACACAAGGAAGTGTTTCACTCTTCTAGTTCCTGTAGATTTAGAACATTGCAAGACAGCAGTGCCCTTTAAGAAGCATTCTGATTCTGCAAATGATAAAAATAAATTAAGTATGAATGCGTATATTATGAATTTTCCAGGAATTTAGCAATTGCCCTGTCTTCTATGGTGAGACAAATGCCAGAAAATTGAATATATTCAGAAAGCACTACAAATACATCATGTTGGCAGCTTTTTTTCTTAATAAAATCACCAAAAACCCCTCCCCAATTCTGTTTTTAAAGAACGTATATATGTTTATATAGATGAACTTAAAGAAACACTATAGTGTCAAGAACACAAACATGTTTTCCCGACCCTCGAGTGTTAAAACCACCATTAGGTGGCTTGCCCCTCCCCTTGCCTCCCTTACCTCATTTCCAGGGCTGCGTGAGTCTGCACATGCTGACACTTACCCTGATTTGCCTCCTTGGCTGAGATCATCAGAATTGAGTATCTCAGCCAATCACATGACTTTCCACTAGGAAAAAGTATTGGATTGGCTGATATCACTAAGGAGGCAGGCGTGGGCAGGGCCAAGTGCCGGCCTGGCCAATAAGCATCTCCTCATAGAGATGCATTGAATTAATGCATCTCTATGGGGAGCATTCAGCATCTCTATGCAGAGCTAAACGTCATTGCTGTCTGAGTAGGGGCCATTAGAGGTGTTCCTAGGCTGTAATGTAAACTCTGCTTTTTTTCTAAAAAGGCAGTGTTTACATGAAAATGCCTGCAGGGACAGACTATATTCACCAGAACAAATTCAGTGAGCTGTAGTTTTTCTGATTAATATTCTTGTGCTGGATTCATGCATGTAGTCATTCTGAAAATGTGGTGTTGAGACAGTGCACCCTGCTCTTCTGATTGCTCTACCTGGCGACATTAAGGGCATAGTAGTAAATTTTTCTTATATTTTTGCTTTCTTCGTTAAAGTTAAAAATGTAATGTAATTTTTAACTTTAACGAAGAAAGCAAAAATATAAGAAAAACTATCACAAAACACTGGCACATTTTAAGACATGATGATATTTTAAACAAACTACTCCCTGACAAACCCAGTATAATATTTAGAGGAGCCCCCAATACAAGAAGCATCCTCACAAAAAACTACACTAAAGATCCTGTTATTAACACCCCATCATTTCTCTCACAACCTAAAGGTTTTATAAATGCAACAAATGTATAGTATGTAGAACAACAGATCCAAAAATCAAATCCAAAACCACACACTTCACTTCTAACAATACCACTTATCCTATTAAAGATTTCATAAACTGCAAAACAAAAAAAAAAGTCATATTATTTATATATAATTTATTATTTATTTTTAAAATATTTTACCAGGAAAGATACATTGAGATTTCTCTAATTTTAAGTATGTCCTGGGTCCACAAATCATTGCATTGTTACATTACGATACAATAAAAAGCAAAAAAATATTAATACACAATATATACAAAATTTAACATAGAACAGTATATACCTTCTATAGTGCCCATGTGGTCTCCAATACGTGAGTATGACATCCAGATGCCTAAAAATAAGACTAGCAGAACATTGCCACAACCATGGGTGTCCACAGAGGGAGGGCAAGGGGGGGCACTTCCCCTCCTCCCCCAGATTTTTCAACTTGTTCTGCTAATTTTCGTGTGAGATTTAAAATACAGTGCAATACCAGCGCTGGCCAGGCACTGTGTATGGAGAGAGACAGGGATAGGAAGCTGCATCTTATCCCAGCTGCTCCCTGCTGACTGAATCCGCAGGGGAGCAACACATACAGCCAGAGATAGCCTACAGATCAGGTAAGTGAGGCATATGGGGGGTCAGAGATAGCCTACAGATCAGGGAAGTGAGGCAAATGGGGGGCAGAGAAAGCCTACAGATCAGGTAAGTGAGGCATATGGGGGGCAGAGATAGCCTACAGATCAGGTAAGTGAGGCATGTGGGGGCAGAGAAAGCCTACAGATCAGGTAAGTGAGGCATATGGGGAGGCAGAGATAGCCTACAGATCAGGGAAGTGAGGCATATGGGGGGCAGAAATAGCCTGCAGATCAGGGAAGTGAGGCATATGGGGGGCAGAGATAGCCTACAGATCAGGGAAGTGAGGCATATGGGGCAGAGATAGCCTACAGATCATCAAAGCGAGGCATGGGGGGGCAGAGATAGCCTACAGATCAGGGAAGTGAGGTATGGGGGGGAGACAGCCTATAGATCAGATAAGTAAGGGATGGGGGAGACAGCCTATAGGAAGGGTTAGCAAGGACCAGGAATGTAAAGTAGCAGAAAGGAGAAGGAAGGAACAGAAAGGAGAATGGATAGAAATTAGCAGAAAGGGTAAGCAAGGAGCTGGAAGTGTCAGCAAGGAGCTGGAAGGTAAAGCAGCACAAACGTAAAGTAGAAGGAGCAGAAAGGGTCAGCAAGGAGCAGAAAGGGTGAGCAAGGAGCTGAAAATGGCAGCAAGGAGCAGGAAGGGACAGAAGGAGCACAAAGGTGAAGTAGGAGAAGGAACAGAAATGAGCAGGGAGGGTCTGCAAGGAGTAGGAAGGGTCTGCAAGGAGAAGGAAGGGTATGCAAAGAGCAGAAAGGGACAGAAGGAGCACAAAGGTAAAGGAGCAGAAAGAATCAGAATGAGCACAAAGGTAAAGTAGGAGAAGGAGCAGAAAAGGGTAACAAGGAGCAGAAAGGGAAAGCAAGGAGCACAAAGCTAAAGTAGAAGAAGGACCAGAAAGGAATCAGAAAGAGAAAGGAGCAGTAGGGGGAGAACAATAAGTAGAAAGTAGCAGAAAGGTAAAGGAGCCAAGGAGGAGAGAAGACAGGGTCAGAAGAAAAATAAGACTGTGTTAAATGAAGGAGAAGAAAGGGAGATTGGAGCAGGAAGGACAAGTGAAGTGAACCCTCTACTTTATTCTGGACACCACATCATAAGGCTTTGGTACCTGGGCCTGGCAGGGAAACTTTGGACCTTCCCATCTCACCAGGTAAAAAAAAATATCAGTGTTAATGTGTTCACTTTTATTTACTGAGTGTCAGGATGAATAGAGGGTTGCTGGGGAGGGGTGTCGCTGATTGGCTAGAGCGGTCAGCTGGCACTCTAAGCCAATCAGTAGCTCCCCATTCATAAAAAAGTAAAAAAATTTATGAACCAGGAACTAGCGATTGGCTTAGAGCGTCAACTAACCACTCTAGCCAATTTCTAGCACCCATGCCTGACGTCAATCTGCACTTCCTGACACTCCATTTCAGATGCCAAATACCACTGAGCAACCTGGAAATCTGGAGATGGAGGAAGCCTTTGGGGTTAAACCATTTGAGGGCGGTTTAACCTCTTAAAGGAAAGAAAGCACCCAGGGGCTTCCTGGCATCATAGCATTTTAATTTAGATGAAGTTGTTATGGTGACCAGAATGTTCCTTTCATTTGCTTAAAGGAACACTATAGTGTCAGGAATACAAACATGTATTCCTGACACCATAGGTGTGAAAACACTATTCACCCTGGCTTTATGTGATAATGACTATGCTCCTCCCCTTCATGACACTGTCAAAAATGGACCAAGCATGGATGTCATTCCAATTATGCCCCACCCATGGAAAAATTCCCCGGACGCCCATGGCCACAACATCAACAAAGGATTGCTCAACCATTCTGTATCAAAACATTTTATTACACACAACACAAATCCAAAATACTTAAAATGCATTTGTATTAAAAAATTTAAAAAACCATGGAGAGGTGGTGATTTAAAAAACTTTTAGGCAAAAATGAAATCAACTGAGTATTCCTTCTAAAAACTCTAGAACCAGATGGTCTCAATGTCGATTTTGATCTTTTTATTTTCAATAATAATCTTAATCTCTTTTTCATAATAACTGGAGCATATGTCTGTCATTTTATATTACCTATGTTTTTTATCTTAAGACTCTACCTTTATATTTATTTCAATTTGTTATGCCTCTTACTATTTACTGTTATTGCATTTCATTGATTTAGCCATTGTTTTCTGGTTTTACCTATTCTATAAGTCTGCTTCCATTAATGAGCTTCCTTTATTTATATATATATATATATATATATATATATATATATATATATATATATATGTATATATATTTAATTTCCTTTTCTCCCCTCTACCCTCCCCTCCCTGAAGATGGCCATACTAAAACCTCCATAATGCCCGGCTAATATGGTCGCGATCACGTGACCCGTTCACCCTCTACTTATCACTCACTCCCTCCCCTTATGACGCCGCATCTAAGCATCCATGCCTATCTACAGTCAGGTCCATAAATATTGGGACATCGACACAATTCTAATCTTTTTGGCTCTATACACCACCACAATGGATTTGAAATAAAATGAACAAGATGTGCTTTAACTGCAACCTTTCAGCTTTAATTTGTGGGTATTTACATCCAAATCAGGTGAACGGTGTAGGAATTACGACAGTTTGTATATGTGCCTCCCACTTTTCAAGGGACCAAAAGTAATGGAATAAATTTGGATATGTGGTTCACCCAGATCCCCCGGTTCCGAGGATATACTTTTATGGGGTTATTGCATGTTTTGGGGTCCCTGTGATATGTTATATAATACTGTATTTCTCAGCCTGTAATAATCATATTAACCATTGTGTTCAGTAATCATATCACAGGCAGAGGGGAGGATTTTGTATGGGAGTGTCTGTGTGTATTGTACGGATTGATTGGTTTTATTTCAAAAACCTGTGGGCAGTACTATGTTTGTGGATTGTGAATAAAAGAGGCTGTATGTGCCAGCACAGTCAGTTATGCTTGACCTCAAAACGAACTGTTGTCTCTTTATTGGGGGAATTGGATTGTATGCTGATTGCCAGGAGTGTAAGCTGATTGTATGTTTTTCCTGTTCAGCTGCTTATAACATTCATATGCTTGAGAGCATTCGTATGCTTCTCCAGTTCGGTGGTTGTGGTGTCTGCTGCAGTGCTTGGAGTCCTCAAGAAGCGCTAGGAGCATCCTTCAACAGAGGTACACAGTCGGGGTGCCAGGTGATCCGTTACACAAACCCATTGTGTTGGTGTATAGAGCCAAAAATATTAGAATTGTGTCGATGTTCCAATATTTATGGACCTGATTATATTTTGTTATAATGACGATATCACCAGCCAAACTACAACCGCCATGATGCAATTTTTTTTTTAAATGGCTGTTGATCACATGATTGAAAATTTGGTCTAATCTTACTTCCTTTGTCACCCTCGTTTTTCACTACCACATATTTATCTGTTCTGTCTACAATTTATTCTTTCTTGCTATACAGCTATATATGAATTTTTAATTTTATTTTTAATCATCAATTAAGCAAATATGACGTCATTTTGGTGCCATTTTTAAAACACACCAGCTGTTTCACTTCCTTTAAAAACCCTGACCTGCCAGGTTATGTTCTCTGCATTTCCACTTGGAAATGCTTGCTGGTGAAATGCGTTGTGGACATTTTAAACTGTCCTGCATTTTATTAAAGATATTTTGGTCACTTCCTCACTGTGAGTTGCCTTTTTACTTTTAAAAAATATATATATTTTTTTTTGGTTTTACTTATTGTACCTGGCTTCTTAGTTTTATCCTTTTACAGTGAGACATTACTCCAAAGAATCCTAGGTGGGAATCCTAGGCAGTCCACCTGCTCGTGCAAATGTGAGTAACCACTTTATATTTCATTTTCTGCTTTCCTGATTTTAAATAGAGAACACTATTGCTGTTCCATTTTATTTCATGTGACCTTCCCTCAGACAAGACATCACCTCACGTATCCCATAAGTGGGGATAATACCACTGTACTCACTTCATACTAATGGACTAAGCTCTATAAAGCGTGAGTAGGATCATGTAAGACTTTTACTAGGATAACACCTAATTGTTGAATATACTGCACCATTAGTTGTCTCTTTTATTTCCACATACGGAGTGTAAGAACATCTTCAATTTACGGAGCTGTTATCCCATATTCTACATTTTCTTTGGCTTCTACATACAGTTCTCCAAAAGACTTTCTTGAACTCTACTACTGGACTTTTAATCACTTAGACTGCATTTGTATTATTTTTATCTACTTTGCTCTTTAATACTGGCGCCGCCTATCTACCACCCTCCTTCCATTCATTATCTGCAAATTTGACTCCCATATCTGTTTCCTGTTGTAAATAGGTTATGTTGGGCCTACAGGATCTTGTATAATGGTGTAACAAATTTTATTAGGATCTTACCTGGCGACAGGTGTGGCTGCAGGAATGCCTCTGCTTTGCTTTGTTGTATCATTTTAGACAGTAAGTGAGTATCTTTTAGGTACTGAAATAAGTCCTTGGGGACCATCTTGTTAGTACAGATTAAGTTTGTAAAGGGAGTTATCAATTATCTGGCATAGAGATCTCCCAGTGTGGCCATACCCCTCATTTGTCATGATTAAGCCTCAGTTCAGCGATACATTTATTTAAATTTTTTATGGGAGACATTTTAGTTGTACCCCCCAGGTAAGGGATTTTTTTTTTATTTCAGCTGATTCCGTATATTGAGTGAGTGCATGGTAGTGTGTAGTAGCTCTCTATCTATGGGCAGTGCATTAGAGGATCAAAGAAGGTGTGCACCTACCACATCTTCATTATCCATACATTGGCTTTGACATGTACAGGCGTGATTGCAATATGGATACTGCTTAGTAATATGTCGTTAGATTTGGCATTCATATTCCACCTTTCATTTTTGATTTACAAAGTGTGGATAGGGACTCTGTAGATTTCTTGTAGTATAGTGTAAACATATTAATTGCTTTCTGAATGGTATGCAGATAAGTAATGGTGAACGGAGGATTGTGCGGCAAATGTACACAAATCTTGGTAGAAGCATCATTTTAATTACTGCATGTTTATCAGGCCAAAACACATTTGATTTCTATCTATAAAGTTCTTGTTTGATGCAGGACAACAATTTGAGTAAATTTGGCAATGGGATAAAATAAATGTTATGGTATACTGTAATTGTGTGCCCAAGTATTTTATATTGTCCAATTTCTTGTCAAACTGGTATGACTTTTTATATGTGTGTATGGTCTCCCCAGGGAGAATTATTCCCATTGGTTGTGATTTGGTAGTGTTCATTTTATGATATGATACCTTCATGTATTCAAGCAGGACATCTTGCAAGTAAGGCAAATACAGACAGGGGTTTGTGATAGTTATTAGTATGTAGTCTGTCCATGTCCATATCGCCTTCTCAACTTCTCAACGTCTTCAAATACTATGGGGGTCAGCTAAAGCTTTAAATTGTTCGTGCATCACAGATGGCAGCTCTAACTAAAGGTCAGATGGCGTGGTGATGGGGTAATCTTTAATATGGTTCAAAACACTATAATATTTTGTACATAGATTTGCAATTTCTTGTGGGTTATACATCATATGACCATTATGATCAATTAGATATGGGATAGAGAATGAAGCTGTCTATTTTTTTCAAGTTTATTTACTAGCATATGTCCTATTTTATTCCTAGCTGTATCATATTGTGAGCATATATTCAGTATGTTCATATTGTATGTAATTCATTTCCTTTTTGCTGCATTTATTTTATAATGTGCGCTGCATGCGAAATGAACTTCCCCCATATCACTGCTTTATGGGCTAGCCATAGACATATGGATGATATTTTTCCAGTATCATTGTCTTGAAAACATGATTTCACTGCAGAGGTGATATTTTGATGTGTGCTTTCTGCCAAAAGAAAATAATAATAATTTCTCCACTTAGTAAATTTATGAGTATAAGTACCTACGTGTTGCGTTAATGTAAGTGGGCAGTGGTCAGACCATGCGATTGGAACATAGCATAGTTTAACATAAAGTAGTCAATTCGACTACCTGGGACTAAAAGGAGCATTCTCTAGACCCATTCTCGGGTCTAATATTCTCCATATCATATATTCAGTATACATGTAGCAAGTGTCCAAATCTCTTACAGCATCTCCGCACTATCCTAGCTTTTAGAGATAAGGAGGAGGAATCTTTCTTGGCATCTAACTGCATGATACGTTCTATATAATGTGGAATTTAGACTGTAAATAAGAGGATTTCTTTAAAACCATGTATAATACTGATATATGGTTGTCTTTAAAGATTTATGTAAAGGGTTAAGTGTGAAGGGCTGATCATATATATAAAGATGGCATTTATTTACTGCCCATGTGATTGCCAGAGTCTCTGTGTGAGAGTATTTTTTTTCTGAGGCTATCAGTGATCTACATGCAAAGGTATCTTAATCACGAGAGCAGCAAGGCTTCAGAGGTATGCTTTGACTCAGATACAATATTGTCCAAATGCCCTACATGCTAATGCAAATGCCTTCTCTAGGCTTCCTTTGAAAAGGGATTCACAATTAACTACCACAGAATGACGTGCAATATATTTTTGTGAGGTGATAACTAAAGAAATTGC
This sequence comes from Pelobates cultripes, assembly GCA_933207985.1. Lineage (NCBI taxonomy): Eukaryota > Metazoa > Chordata > Amphibia > Anura > Pelobatidae > Pelobates > Pelobates cultripes. The sequence continues at coordinate 146,647,966 of OW240915.1, read as the reverse complement.
TTAGGAGACAGCCAGGGAATCTGTGCTGAGTGAAATACTTGCTTAGGTACACAAGGGTTGGTCACCAAAGAACCCAAAGAACCTTGGGAGTTATCAATTCGAGATGGCTGTTTAATCTGGGGAGAAAGGGTTGTTATTCCTTTTGTGTTACAACAACAAATTCATTAAATTTTACATGCAGGTCATCCTGGCATAGTCCGCATGAAGTAGAAGGCAAGAGGTAAAAAAGAAAAGGCCACAAACCTCTGGCAACCTCAAGATCCATTAAGGGACTCAATAGAAACTCCACAGTGAGAAGGCGTAAATGGTATCCTAGATGTATAAAACAAAAAAGGGGAAGATACAGTGAGGGAATAAAGTATTTCATCCCCTGCTGATTTTTGAACATGTGCCCACTGACAAAGAAATGATCAGTCTATAATTTAAGTGGTAGGTGTAATTTAGCAATGAGAGACAGAATAACAAACAAAAAACCAAAAAATCCAGAAAAATGCATGTCAAAAAAGTTATACATTGATTTACATGTCAATGAGTGAAATAAGTATTTGACCCATTTAACTTAGTACTTGGTTGCAAAACCCTTATTGGCAATCACAGAGGTCAGACGTTTCTTGTAGTTGGCCACCAGGTTTGCACACATCTAAGGAGAGATTTTTTTCCACTCCTCTTTGCAGATACTCTCTAAGTCATTAAGGTTTCGAGGCTCCCTCCACAGATTTTCTATGGAAATAAGGTCCAGGACCTTAATGTGCTTCTTCTTGAGCCACTCCTTTGTTGCCTTGGCTGTGTGTTTTGGGTCAATGCCATGCTGGAATACCTATTCACGACCTATTTTCAATGCCCTGGCTGAGGGAAGGAGGTTCTCATGAAAGATTTGACGGTACATGGCCCCATCCATCTTCTGTTTGATGCAGTGCAGTTGTCCTTCCCCCTTAGCAGAAAAATACATCCAAAGCATTATGCTTCCACCTCCATGTTTGATGGTGGAGATGGTGTTCTTGGGGTTATAGGCATTCCTCCTCCTCCAAACACTGCGAGTTGAACTTGATTTTGGTCTCATCTGACCACAACACTTTCATCCTTTGAATCATTCATATGTTCAGTGGCAAACTTCAGACGGGAATGTGCATGTGCTTTCTTGAACATGGGGACCTTGCGGGCACTGCATGATTTCAGTCCTTCACAGCATAGTGTGTTACCAATTGTTTTCTTGGTGACTATGGTCCCAGCCACCTTGCAATCATTGACAAGATCCTTCTGGGCTGATTCCTCACCATTCTCATGATCATTGAAACTGCACGAGGTGAGATCTTTCATGGAGCACCAGACCGAGAGAGACTGACAGTTATTTTGGGTTCCTTCCATTTGTGAATAATCACACCAAATGTTGTCACTTTCTCAACAAGCTGCTTGGCGATGGTCTTGTAGCCCATTCCACCCTTGTGTAGGTCTACAATCTTGTCCATGACATCCTTGAACCATTCTTTGGTCTTGGCCATGGTGGAGAGTTTGAAATTCCAATCGATTGACTGCTTCTGTGGACAGGTGTCTTTTATACAGGTAACAAGCTGAGATTAGGAGCACTCCCTTTAAGAGAGTGCTCCTAATCTCAGCTCATTACCTGTATAAAAGACACCTGGGAGCCAGAAATATTGCTGGCTGATAGGGGATCAAATACTTAGTTCACTAATTGACATGTAAATCAATTTATAACTTTTTTGACGTGCGTTTTTCTGAAAAGTTTTTTGTTATTCTGTCTCTCATTGTTAAAATACACCTACCATTAAAATTATAGACTGCTCATTTCTTTGTCAGTGGGCAAATGTTCAAAATCAGCAGGGGATCAAATACTTTTTTCACTCACTGTAGCACTGACATGTCTATATAAAAAATAATAAAACTTAATAATGAGCTGAGATAATATGCAATAAACAAGGAATACATATAAAACTATAAGATTTTTTTTAAAAAGAGTATACCAACATAATGATAAAAATATAAATGTAAGGAAGGTCAGGGTATGTCTATCTTGTATGCTTAGGGTCCATATGCTACCACTAAAAAACAGAAGAAAAGGAACCAATAGTGCAATATGTCAAATAAAAGCCAAGTACCACTAATAATTGCCAACTTACATGTAGTGTTGCTGAAGAACAGCTCTAGTTTCTATAGAATTAAGTGATTTTTCCCCCCACTTCTAGGATATCCAATATGTGGCTTCCCGCAATAGAGTAGTGGCCATAAAAACATTAAAAGATTTTAAAAAGGGAAATAATAGTGCTCTCCATTTTAGTTAGTGCAGGAATAATATTAGAAAACCTTACTCATATTGTTCAGAGCAGACAAACCACAGTATGAATACAGCTAAGGTGGTATGATCCCCACCTCAGGATTCTTTTGCTAGTGTCCGCAGAATGAATATCCGGATGCCAGGTGATGGAAGAATAAAATAATAAAGGTATATGGCAACTAAATCTCAAATAGCTAGAAATATTTTTGAGTGTTTTTGACTATTTGAGATGTATTTGCCATATCTTAGGCTTTGAACTATAAATCTTAATGCATTCTTCCTGGTAAGGTTCTTTCTAATAAATAAATAAATAACTAAATAAATAAACATATTCAATATTTAGTGATTCTTACATGCACTACACATTTAATATTTGTACTGTTTTTATAACTGTTTTCTCTTTAATTAAGTAAAGTACTGATAAAAATCTAAGGTTATTAATTTTGTCATTAAATACCAAGTTAAAATGTTGCAATACATTGCAACAAAGCTTTCCTATCTAGAGCTGTGCGTGGGTGAAAAAAAAAATGTAACAGCCATCTTTTCATGAAGAATAGATGTGGGTGGATGTTTAATTTTAATTTTCACCTTGGGCTCTGCTATATTTTGGTAATCACCATACCTTACATGACCTTGAATACAAATAGCTTCTGTTAATGAATTGATCTTATGTTAAATAGATCTCACTGTTACATTTTTTCACCAATGTGGTCAACTAGATAAAGATCTATTAGACTGCAATACTTTCATAAAATGATAAAATTGTGATTTTGCTTGTGTTGAACTTTTATTATGCATACACATTGGCAAAAGGGCTCTTGTTAATATTGTATGTAATTTAAAACTCTAACTTGTAAAGAAAATTATATTAGCAATGTCAACATCACAAATTAGTAAAAAGATAATAATTCCAGTGTATAATGCAAATTTGTAGCTAACACGAATCTTGTCTATAAATTGTTGAATTATACAAAGTCATTGGTCACATACATAAATATATTCAGTGACTACTTGAGTTTTGTTGAAAATTGGGTTGATGACTTGAGGATTTACTACTACTGTAACATTATTGTGTTTGATTACACTGCACAGCACACAGTTAAAGAAAAAGAAAAGAATTTGCAAACAGATTATTTTATCTCCAATAATACCGTACCCTGTCTGCAACACTACTACCACACTCACTATAGGCAGAGGGCACTTTTGCAGGAAACTGCAGCCACATACTAGGTACGTGCACATAAACACACTTCAAATATAATCCATCTCTTCTAGAAATAAAATAAAAAGTAAATCACAAATCATTAGAACAATTCTAAATTAGAAAATTAAAGTAGATGTGAATGGAACTGGCAGTAGCTGCAAGGTCACAGTAACTTTTTGTTCCACTTTTTTGTCTTTTTTAATTCACCAAATGATGAAGGGTGTGATTGTTCTTGTCCAATCCGCCTCTGCTGACTACCTACCCTATCCTCACCTGCCTAATGGTGATAGTGATGTTGGAAGGTTGTGACAACTACACAGAATCAGATAGAACAGCAATGGACCTACTGCCTACCCTAGCACTTTCTTCTTCCCTCTTTAATACACATTTGTGGTGTTTTGGGAAATTTTGCTTTATACCAGCTCTAGTGAGGTTACACTTCACTTACCCCTGCTCACTTAAACTATGCTTTGGCATGATACATTAGCTCCCAACCATTGTCTTGTTACACCTTGATGAAAATAGAGGTAGATTTGCACTGGTGGCAGTGGAAACAGTAACAATACTAGGCTAGCAGATACAAGTGATGTCATAACTGCCATAACTTTCTCTGTTGGATGTGGCGATTCTAAGGTAGGTGCAGATTGACTTGGAGAAGATGGAGGAGATGCAAGAAAAGAGTGCACACTAGCTACCAGGGAAAATACTGGGCTGCTGCCTGTCCTCTATACACTCCCCTCTTCTAATTTCTCTGGCATTTTTTACTCATAGTTGAGTAGCCATTGGGCCAGAGGTAAAGTGATATGTTTGCATGATAAGGGAAACAGAATTTTCATTGCCTGATTCATCACTGCCACCACAAACAGTCATTGGGCCTACTTCTTTGTACTCTGAGCTATAGCTTAATTAAAGAGTGACTCTCACAAACACCACGAAATAGACTCTGCTGCATTCTCCCTTAGTTGCTTCATGGTATAGCAATGGTGTTGGTGGAGATGACGGCAGTCCTCATGGCTAAAGTGTTAGAAGTCTCAGAAGTCATGGTGCTACTGTTGAAGGTGGATTTGGGAGCAGGGCCACTTACCTTACCCTCCTTTAAATTAATCTGGGAATTACTATGTGACATTGATAATGGTGGATTTGCTTTTCATATTACGATAAATTAGGCATATGAATGATTGTGCAATGTGTAAACTATCACGACTATTCAATGAAAATACGTGCTTGTGTTGCAAAATGGGCTGGTGCTTGGATGTACTACTGTAATGTTATTGTGTTTGACTTTAAGAAACACTGCATAGTGATTGCACACTTATACTCTTGCATATCACACACTGGACTGAACACACACTCCAAACATTTAACCTAAATAAAAAAGCTTCACATATTGTAAATTGATAATCCCAAATTGGTGTTAAGTGGTAGTGTCTAGCTGTTCAGCACTACACTAAACATAAACAACAGTGTCACGCTAGGATGAATAAAGTTTGTGTGAGTGCCAATATGAAAATGTCTAGGCAAGAGGAATTTTTTTTCTTTCTCTATACTGAACAATATACACCACAAACAAATAATTTTCTTTCTACAATCACGTAACAAAAAATGAAACTGTTAACTGCTAGCTAGCTAGCTAGATACAGCAGTAAGCTAAAACTAGTCTTGCACTAGAATCAATCCCACACCCACACAGGCACAGGGAGGGTACAACACACACAGGATGAGAATTGTCGGGAAGAAACATAGCTAACTTGCACAACCTTTTCAATTTGACTATTTTAGCCTTAAGTTTGAAATTCACTATGAATTATTTTCAAAATCCTGAAAACGCTCAAGTAGTATTCTCAGTAGTATTACTGCTGGTCTGTCTAAGTAGCTGCGGTCAAAGTGTCTTAAATAGTCCTGCTTGGAAGTATAGATTGTTTTACTGATCCAACTTTTTTTTCCCTCTTTTGGCCAGTAATCACTTGATTTGTGAAAATAATAGGCATTTGTCTCCTAACTATCACCTTTTGTTTTCCACCTCTTGATTGGACAAGCGATAGAGCCCACATGATTGGACAATACTCTTTCCCATAATGGCAAACTAAAAACCACCCAAATGAAAGTACTCTGAATCAAGAATCAAAGTGAACATACTCAGGCTTGCATGATTTGGATCCTCTGAGATTCTGGTGCATGGCAGCTCTGAAATCTGAAATCACCTGATCACCCAAAACTGGCCGAATTGCTGTTTGCCTGAAACAAATCTCTGAGTATATTGTATAATGCATAGTGCAGCTGCCTATCAAATGAACTGTATACCTGTCTGTCTTTCACAACACATTTAAAAAAAAGCTATTGATGCTGCAGCACACTAGATTACTGAGCACCCAGTGCAGGCAGGGTTCACCTGTGTAGTAACCTGTATTGCAACTTGCAAAGCACAACTAGTGGCACTGAACCATCTGTCTGTAACAAGAAATCAAAAATAATAAATCAGTGAAATAATTGTCAATTCTAAATCAGTGAATGAAAGTAGGTGTAAGGGGCATTGGCACAGGATAGGCACAGCAGTAATCTAATCACCTCGGCAGTCACGCGTTAGGAATAGTGACACAGGCTATCTCTCACACGTGTACAACAATGATAAAAACCAATCAATACCTGCTTATCTGTGTCTACCTTGGTAGCTGGAATTAATTTTTTTTTAATCTAGCTCAAAAAAAACCCTCAAAAACTTCTTCTCCATTTTATCCTCCTTTTTGCTGGCACCACATACAGACCTTTGAATCACAAAACAAATTAAATGTTTTTTGTTGTTGTTGCCTGTTTCATTTGTTTTATGATTTATACTTATGGAGTTTAGGACTTGTAGAATTTGGGTGAATTGCTGATGGACCAAAACGCTAATGCATGGAGAATCAGATGAATCTGAACGCTCAAGTCTACTGCTAATATTACTCCAGGACTTGAAATAAAAGTATGACTTTCCAAGTATGGCAAGTCAAATATTATCTAATTAGTGCAAATTCCAATGACACAGTTGACAAACAAGCAATGAAATAATAAGTACAGGGATAAAAATATTTTATGGCACCTATCCAGGACTCATACTGAACTGTGATGCTAGCAAAAAAAGGGGGATGATCTGCTGAACCAATCATAAATAAAACAACATATCGTGAACTGTGATGCTGCCTAGTCACAAACTGTGTAAAACTTGAAGGCCACAAAAAAAAAAATAACATTCACAACCACTAACCAGGCTGGGCTCAATGAGTGATCATCCTTTTCATCACTACAAAAATAGTTTTTAATGAATTTGGATATCACTAAGCTATATCATAATTATATTTTCATCTCTAACTAACCAAGAATAGACTTGTGTGATCGGTTTTTAAATGAATTAGAACCTGCTGAATGTATGTGAATCTGGAGGCAGTAGGGATGCAGTGCAAAGGCACACAGGTAAAGCAATTCAGTGGTTCTGTTGCCTGTGATGTGTATTTAGCTTGAGCAGCGAAGGAGAAAAGGAACAGCTGGAAAATTACAAAAATAATAAGTTGATGTTTGGCATTCCCACTCTGTCTGGTGGAATATGCAAAATCAAACGATTCCCTTTTTAGCAAACCAATCACCTTGCAGAGGCTGCAGACAAAAGATCTCCAGGTTTTGCAATGAAAAAACAAAAACAAAACACAATTAAATACCTGCACGTTTCAATATGGGATATATCTACATAGACAGTTATTTTTTATTTATTTTGTATTTGGGCAGTGGAGTGTCCCTATAATAAGGAAAATGTATATGTTTGTATAAAATAATAGTGTTACCGTTACCTAAGTTCCACTGTATTTTTTTTTTAAAGAAAAATTGCAAACACAAATAGAAACAAAAAAAAAGGTAGAAATTTTGAGATGGCTAAACTTGACAAGATCCACCAGAGCAACTGTCAACAGAACTGGACTGAGACGTACATTACAGTAAAGAAATAAAAGTACTGACTATCTATATATTAGTATATATTTTCACACAAATTCATTCATAATGCAATCATTAAAAGCACAAATTTACAATTATTTCCCCCCTCATTCTTTCCCTTTCTTTAATCATCCATTTCATTAACCATATTTTTTCAACTATCATTTTACAAACTCTCAAAAATTATGACTTTTCATAATTTTTTTGTTTATATTTATTACCCATGTTTTTTTCATTTCTGTGAAGATTTCTAGGTCAGGAAAATACAATATTCCAGTTCACATTTACTGCAAAAAATGTTAAGCATGTATATATTTTCAGTAGCAAGTGAAATAATTATTTAATGTTTTGGAGTGTTTAAAGTACAAATAAATAATCTACCGCAATAGAGTAAAAGCTTGCTTTGTTTTTTTTTTAACAGTTTTTCTTTACCTGTGTCTTATTTTAATATTGGTTAATGATCATTGCACTTAAAACCAATAATATTCTAAAGGAAGCAATCAACCCAAAATAACGGACTGAAGGCACTCATATTAGATGCTATGAAATATCTTCTTACCATAGTAAAGGGACTGATATAAGTAAATAATCATCTATCCTCGGTCTTTATAAGAGAAAAATAAAGCATTCTGGTAGCATTTTTAATAGATATGCAATTTATTGATCTCTGTGTGTCCGCATGGTTAAACATATTGTTAAACAGCCAAACCCATTGGTTTATTATCCAGTATTAGATAAAATGCCATATTTTATCATATAATGCAAGCCGAAAAGGGGTGTGTGAATGTCATGGGATAATCACACCCTTGGGTTTTTTACATACAGCTGCATCCTAAATCTTATAACACCCCAGAGGTGCAATTATGTTCTGTCATGATTTAATTCTTAATTAAAACAAGAGCTGCCCCCGAAATGGTATAAGTGGGAGTATTCTAGGCACTCTCTATTATTTAATAGTGTACAACATTATAGCTTTGCTGAAATGTGTGGAGTTGAAGTGAACCGAACAAAAATAAATTTCTCTAGTTGGTGGCTGGTGTTCTGTTAAGTAAATGCAATCAATATAATTTTTATAATACCTTAAATTCTGATGAATGTACAGATATAAACTTCTGGACAGGAAGGAAAACTAATTTTAGGAGGAAAAAATAATTGAACATCCTTTATTTATAAGTGCAATGAGTAATATCTTAATAATTATTGGAAATAGGTTTATATAAAACAAAAGCAAATGATTCCATGTTCGTATAGTAAATGTTAACATACGGTAAAGGGTGTTGTTCTGGAGTTGGATGGTTTCAAGAGCAATTGGTAAAGGAAAGCTAATAATGTTATAACACCAAAATGTGTGTATGTTAATGTTTCAGTTCAATTAATTGTTTTGCACAGAGGATGGCACAATATTTGTGTTCATAAAAAAAGGCCAAAGTATTATAATGTGCTATCCCTTTAATAGATTCCATAGTAAAAAAAAACAAAAAACCTGAATATATGTTGAATATTTCACACACACACACACACACACATATATATATATGCAATATATATATATATTCTCTTCACAATCTTGAAAAAGACATGATCCTGGGTCAAAGGTCAAAGAAAGAGGAGACAGTATTGTGTAGGAACTGTCACGCATCGCCACCTAGTTTGACATGCACAGGGCTGTTTGTTGTCTGTCGAACATGCAAATTAAGTGCCTGCTGTCATAGCTAGCCGATATCAGAAAGTGGAAAATGAGACCACCTGTAACCAGTGAATAGAGTGATGGACAAGCATTCAGAGCTCGTCATTTTCAATGCCATTCACACCACCTCCGAATTGCATATGACATGTAAAAATCTTTTCTTAATATTCACAACCTGGGAAGTTTGGGGAATTATTGAGGCTTCAACTGCTGCATCTAATGGGTTCTCCAAGCAGACAGCTGTGAGCTGGCTTGATAATTAGGTGTCCAGGAAGATTTTATGCTATGAATCAGTTAAAAAAAAATAGAAGGGAAGAAAACAAAAATAATGACAGGCCAAGTCTGCTGAAATAGAAATACTCTTAATACATTAAGTGTACGACATCAGCAAACTAAATAATCTACATAATACAAATTAACAGTGATCAGGTGTAGTAATTTTCAGTGTTTCTGCTGGACAGCATTTGAGATTTATTCATCAAAATCTACTCATGTTAAATTTATATTTTACACAATAATACAAAGTAAATCAAATTGGTTGCAACTCTGTTCTTTTATTATATTCATTTTCAGCACTTTAATACGACATGATGTTAATGTGAATATTTCACAGCATTAGAATTTGTAGACAAGTGGTGTTTATTTATAATCCTTTGCAATGCAAACCAATGAAAACACACAAAATATAGGGATTAAAAATAAGAACGGTGGAGATGTACACACTGTCATAATAAAATAATGAAAATGGTGGATATAAAATAGAACAAAATTATATGTTTAAAAGCAGAACTGTCACAACTGAGACTTATGCACAACCTAATAGCTAGTCATGAGTTATCTGTGTTTTTTTGTATGATGGATTGTCCTGACACAAACAAAGTATTCTATGCAAATTAGTTACAACCCTAGGGGACTGATCTTCTTTTGGCTTAAGTTTAGTGGGTGGGAGAATTAAATTACAGCTAGAAGATATGGTAGCATATGAGTATTAGGTTCAGGGGACTGCGTATCCTCTGGTCTGCTAATCATTAGGCCAAAAGGTATGTGGAGACTCTACCCCACAATTATATTATATTACCCCCCCCCTTCCCCCCACATGCTAAGAGGCAGAGGATGTGATGAAGATCATTCATTGACCAATGCTTTCCTTCCTCCTTTCAACACATAGGGTAGATTAAGGTTGTTTTTTTAGCATTCCTATTCCTACTCTGTAAATATTTCACCCCACCCTCTGCAAAATGGGTGGATGATGGGTATGATCCATTTGTAGAACAACTACTTGGTCATTATTCCTTTTTTAGATATACTTAGGGTCCAGAAGAGTCCTCCAACCAATATACATCAGGTGGAAATAAAAGACTTTCATTGATCTCTAAAGGCTTGCAGCGTGGTACTGTGAACTTTATAAATACTTTTTTTGGTTTGATTGTTTTTGCCTTTTCAGCACTGTGTCATTCTATATTGTGGTACTGTAATAATTAATTAAACTGTTTGGTGTTCACATTGCCACTGAGTTTTTTACGTGACCCTAGATCACCTGGTAGATCGGTAATCCTATACATTAGCTCAAGGACGAGGGATAGGTATTATTCCCACAGTGTACTATATGCTTTACTTTGTGAACGAAGGAGGGTATGGTTGGGAATAATACACTTTATCTATACAATGCTTAGTGAATATTCCCCTAGACACAGTGCTACAAACTTTCTCTGATGAAGTAGGGCTCCACCTACGAAACACGTTAGACGAATGAGTCAGGATACAGACTGATTGAACCTGCAGAAAGATTGCTTTGCATACAGATCCCTTGGAGAATACGTCTACCAAGACTGTCTGCTCTGTCCGTCCCCCGGAGTGAAGTCTTGTTGGGGCGCACATCCAGACGCACGCGTCCTCACCGGCAGCTGCATTCAGGAGACGAATTGGCATTATTCAATCCACATCCATCCTCAGCCAGTCCGAGGGTTTACAACATCTGTTCACTTTCATAAGACTGGTAACAACATAATCTACTGTTCCTGACCTATATTTTTTGGGTTTTATACCTATTTAATTAATTTTTAATGTTGTTTATAATAAACTGGTTTTTTACTATATCCAGTTTTTTTCACCTTACTTCAGTCTATAGCAATTGCTTGACTACTTCAAATACACAGTCCCAGTCACTTTGTTTCCTTTTTGCTATTATTTGCAACATTGTTATTATCCTTTGCAACACTGTTACTTCTATTTTATATCTAGTTCATCACCCAGTGGAAGTGCTATTCATCGTGCACATCATATATATATAGATATATATCTACTCTTTTTCTTCATCTTTTTTGATACATACTGTCTCCATACATTTTTATGGGCATTGCATTTTAGTTTATATTTTGACATATAATCACTACACTTATATGTCACCTTATATCTATACCTTCACTTCTGTTTTACAGCTTTTAAAGGCACAGTACCTAGGATTTTTGCACATTCGATTTTTTATATATTTTTGCATATTATTCATTCTATATACTAGTCACTTTCTCAGATTTTAAGTTATTTTTAAAAGTCAGCTCCTGGTACCCATGCACTATCCCCAGGAGTACTCTTCTTGTTACAAAACACACTTTACCCCCTATACCCCTAAATAAGAAGTTTACTCACCTTTATTCCAGTGCTGGGTGGGACTTCTGGCACAGGACCTGCCTTCAATTAGCCTACATGGTTGACATCATCAGAATTGATTATGTCATCCATTCCAATGCTTTCCCACAGGAAAGCATTGGATAGGCTGAGATCTTCAATTCTGTAGATCTTATTCAAGGAGGCGGGATGGGGGCAGAGCCAAATGCCCCACTGGTCAATCAGCATCTCCTTATATAGACTGCTACTGGAAGTGTTTCTCTGAAAAGGCAGTGTTTACATTAAAAGGTCTGCGGGGACAAGCTATAGACACCAGAAACACTACAATTAGCTGTATTTGTTCTGGTGACTATAGTGTCCTTTTAAGTGATTTATTTTTATTTTGTCTTTATTTGGGTTTAGAAGATATGTAGTTCACAGATATATAATAATAAAAAATAACAGTAAACAAAGGTCAGAAATAATGTCCACTCACTGGCCAGCTGCTACATTACTATTATTATTATTATTATTATTATTATTGTTATTTATATAGCACCAACTAATTCAGCAGTGCTTTACAATATTATGAAAGGGAGAACTTTTACTATAAATGAGACAATTACACAATAATACTGGAACAATTCGTAGATGAAGACCCTGCTCAAACGAGCTTATATGCTAGAGGATGTGGGGTAAAAAAACACAATAGGGCAGCAAGGGAGGTGCAACCAAACAAGGTAGAAAGTAGCAGAACTGGGGGTGAGAGCGGAATGTGGTTCTTTAGGAGAGAGTAAGAGACAGATATGTGTCATAAAAGTTACTCTTGGAGTCCATAGGCATTTCTGAACAGATGTGTTTTGTGTAACTTCTAGGGGAGAGTCTAAGAAAGGGGCCACATGATTAACCCTCACACCGTGGTGTCCAGTTCAACCGAGTTTTGATTTTCTGATCTAATTTCCGCCAAACTGAACAAAAACTTCTCCGAACATTGGTGGTACCAAACAACAATTCTCAGAAATTGTGTTGGGAAGAAACTACATAGTGATCCTTGTTGAAGTAAATAATTTTTTGGACCAATATCTTTGAACATTACAACAATAAAAAGCAAAATTCAATCCTGTGATGAAATCCTATGTGTACACCGATTAGACTGTAAAATGGTAAAAGTTAACTTTGAAAATGTTGTTAAGCACTTATGCAAAAATAAAACAAAAGAAAAAACACAAAATGGAAATGAGACATGAAGGAAGCACAGAAGCAGAAAGAATGACTGTATATTAAAAAAATCAAATGCAAACACCAATAGATCTGATGAAAAACTACCAAAAATATATTACATGGGAATATGGGCTAAAATTATGATGCCTATAGTAAAGATCTTTCTTAGTACAGAATGCATTAGGCTGGTTTTGAGTGCTTTCTTTGCCAGTATTATATTTCAAAGTCCTTTTTTCATTCTATGAGGTTGAAACGTGAGACCATGATGTTCATCCTTTCAAAAAATGCATATTTCTGTTGTTAATTTAAAAAAGGCAACAAAAAATACAATTTGAAGAGATTGCCAATTGTGGCACAAAATAAGAAAAATTCCATCTTGATTTCAACTCAAATTTCTCTTTCTATTAAAAAGCTGTTACCATACATACTAACAATTATATAATTAAATGTTTTGTTTTTTTAAAAATATTAAGAGAGTCTGATAAAACAATGTATTTAGGTACTGAATTCAACATCCTTATTGCTCTTATGGTAGAAAACTCTTTCCTCTGCCATAGGCAAAATTTCCATTCTTCAAATGTGAAGGTGGCATCTTGTCTTTTTTAGCAGTCCTATTAATGAATGTATTAAAAAAAAAACCTGTTTATTTTAAAGCTTTATGAATCTGTATACTTCTTTATGTTGTCCAATACAACACTTTTCATCTTAATCTTTTTTTATCTTCATCTTTTCATATTCATGTTTAGTGATGTCGCGAACATAAAATTCATTGCGCCATATATTGTCGCATGTAATATGTAAGGCTATGTCTTGCCACCCCAGATGATTGAGTAATATATATATATATATATATATATATATATATATATTGCTTTATCTAATATAAAATATTGGTCCTTTCAGAGTAAAGCATTTAATTATACAGTAAGCATACTCACATGCAGACACAGACAATCTCACTGACACATACAAGCTCATTGATACACAGCCTCATAGACAAACAATCTCACTGATATACATAAGCTCATTGATATAAAAACACAAGCTCACTCACTAGCAGGCGCACACACACGCAGCTTAATGTAGTGGTTCTGGTGTCTATAGCCTGTCCCTGCAGACTTTAGAATGTAAACACTGATGTTTCAGAGAAAAGGCAGTGTTTACATTGCTTCCTAGTGACACCTCTACTGACAGACACTCAGACGGTCACTAGAGGCGCTTCCTGTGTCAGTGCGGATTGGTTGAGATCATCAAGCTTGATGATCTCAGTCATAGAGGCAGGGACAGTCGAGGGGAGACCAGCACGAAGTTGGGGAAAAAAAAAAAGTTAGTAGAACACTATTTTTAAAAACACACACAGACACCACGACAGACACACACACACACACCCCATGGCACATACATATACCATGACAGACACACCATGACACAGACCATGACACAGACAGACACACACACAACATGACAGACACACACACACACACAAACCATGACACAGACAGACACACACACACCATGATACAGACACACCGTGACACAGACACACACACCGTGACACAGACACACACACCATGACACAGACACACACCATCACACAGACATACACACACACACCATGACACAGACAGACAGACAGACAGACACACACACCATGACAGACAGACACACACACAGCATGAAACAGACAGACACACACACACACCATGACAGACAGACACACACAGCATGACACAGACACACATACACACTCCCACTGACAGACTGACATACATACTTTTTGCTACCTATGGGTGGGCAGACAGATAGCTTAAGTCTCATTAAGCTGCGCGCGAGGGCAGTGGAGCAGAGACAGAACAGTCTGCTCCCCCTGAAGCCGCCATCCAAGTTCTCCCTGCGGCCGCAGATCACCCAAATGTCTCCCGTACCCCAGGTGCCGACGGCCCACCGGGAAATTTCCCGGTATCCCGGTGGGCCAGTTCGGCCCTGGAAGTATTCAATTAGAAGTTCATTCTACATATAAGAAAGTATCAGCCCAGAGCATGATTATCATTCCAATTCTCATCATTCCTAAATTCCTATAAAGTAGGAGGATGAACAAAGGATAGTATAGTGAAGAGGAGGCTAGAGTTAAGATAGCTTGTAGTAGTAATATGCTTATAGTACTCTGAATATACTAAAATCTAATCACCTATAATCTAGGTTCATTGTGTATTATAACTATCCTACACTTATATTAGCCTCCAACTGCCTCTATCACTATGCTTAGTGCACTTAATAAATTAGTATCCCTCAGTACCGTTTCCATACCCAAACTAAATGTGAACAAACAAATGAGTCAGTTCATAGAGCTTAAAAACATTTATTTTATTTTTACTTTTTTTTATTTTTATTACTTTATTTTTAAGCACTATGCACTGACTCACTTGTTTGTTCACATTTAGTTTGGGTTTGGGAATTAAAGGGTATTGAAGGATACTAATTGATTAAGTGCACTAAGCATAGTAATTGAGGCAGATTGAGGCTAATAGGAGTATAGGATAGTTAGAATCCGTGTCGGCATTAGGGGTGTGTGAGCTGTGTGGTCGCACAGGGCGCCATGGAGCAGGGGGCACCATGCAGCTGACACAGCTCACACATGGACGAGTTACAGGTATGCAGGGGGGAGCTAGAGCAGGTACCAGGATTTCATTATTCTCCACCCAGGTCTATGAAAAAAATAGCAAAGCAGCAGGGGCGGAGCTTACCGAGCGGCGGGACAGAGCTTAATGTGAGGCGGAGGTGGACCTAACATGGCATCGGGGGGATTAAAAGCTCCCAGAAGCCCCTGGTAACTGCATTGCCTCCACTCCTCCCTTTCAGTCAATAATGAAAAGAGGTAAGGTTGTGTGTGTGTGTATATGTGACTGTCTGCCTGGACGTGTCACTGTCTGCCTGGACATGTCACTGTCTGCCTGTGTGTGACTGTCTGCCTGTGTGTGTGAATGTCTACGTGTGTGTGTGTGTGTGTGAATGTCTGCTTGTGTGTGTGACTGACTGTGTGTGTGTGACTGCCTACGTGTGTGTATTAGACTGCCTGTGTGACTGTCTGCCTGTGTGTGACTACCACTATGCGTGTGTGTGTGACTGCCTGTAACTGTGTGTGACATTCTGCCTGTTACTGAGTGTGTGTGACTGTCTACCGGTATCTGTGTGTGTGACTGTCTGTCTGTAATTGTGTGTGAGTGTATGCCTGTACCTTTGTGTGATGGGTTGCCTGTAAATGTGTGTGTGTGTGTGTGTGTGACTGTCTGCCTGTAACTGTGTGTGACTGTAACTTTGCCTGTGTGTGTGATTGCAACTGTGTGTGTGGGACTGTCTGCCTGTAACTGAGTGTGTGTGTGTGACTATCTGTAACTGTGTGTGTGTGACTGCCAGTACCTGTGTGTATGTGTGACTGTCTGCCTGTAACTGAGTGTGTGTCTGCCTGTAACTGAGCATGTGTGATTGACTGCTTGTAACTGTGTGTGTGGTTGAGACTGTCTGTCTGTATCTCTGTGTGTGACTGCTTGCCTGTAACTGAGTGTGTGTGACTGTCTGCTGTAACTGTGTGTGTGACTGGCTGCCTGTAACTGTGTGTGTGTTTCTGTTACTGTCTGCCTGTAACTGAGCATGTGTGACATACTTAGTCTGTCTCTCTGTAATGCAGGGAAGGCAGTCTGGCACCTCTGGCCTGCACTTCTGCTGGCTGCAGATCATAAGTAGCTGCCTGTGTGTGTGTGTGCAGTGGTGTACATATCGGGGTCGCAGGGGTTGCAGTGACCTGGTATGTATCCAGTGTGGCCAGCCTCTTCTCCTGGGATGCCCTGGAGCTGGCCACCTCAGGGCCCCCCGAGGCTGGCCCTGGTGTCACCTGCCGGACGGGGTACGCGAGGGAGCACTATCCCCTGAGTGCTCCCTCTTCAGCTCCCTCACGCACCGCACAATACCGGAGCCGGAAGATGGCGTCATATTCTGACTCCGGCATCAGTACGCGGCGCGCGAGGGAGCTGAACAGGGAGCACTCAGGGGAGAGTGTTCCCTCGCGCGCCCGCCAGCCTGCCCGGTGACCGGCCACCAAGCAACACCACTGAACCCCAAGGAATCCCCTCAGCACTCCCAAAGGTAGGGAGGCTTGTGGATTACATCTTTAAAAAAAACGTGTGTGTATGTGTGTGTTAGTGTTAGAGTGTGTGTGTGTTACAGTGTATGTGTGTGTGTGTTAGTATGTGTGTGTGTGTTTGTGTGTGTATTAGTGTTAAAGTGTGTGTGTGTGTGTTAGTGTGTGTGTGTTAAAGTGTGTGTTAGTGTGTGTTAGTGTGGGTGTGTGTGCTTGTGTGTGTTAGAGTGTGTGTGTGTGTTAGTTTGTGTGCATCTGTTAGTGAGTCTGTGTTTTGTAAGTGATTGTGTATGTGCCTGTCTGTCAGTGAGTGTGTATGTATGTCTGTCACTGAGTGTGTGTCTGTCAGTAAATGTGTGTGTCTGTTAGCTAGTGTGTGTGCGTCTGTTCGTGAGAGTGTGTGTCTGTTAGCTAGTGTGTATGCGTCTGTTCGTGAGAGTGCGTGTGTGTGTCTTCAGCACTTACCTTTCTCCAGCGCCGGACTCCCTTGGCGCTGGGGATCCCTCCGCCTTGATCCACCTCTCAGTTCCGAATGCGCATGCGCGGCAAGAGCCGTGCGCGCATTCAAACCACCCATCGGAAAGCATCATTCAATGCTTTCCTATGGACGTTCAGCATCTTCTCACTGCGATTTTCACAGTGTGAATCGCAGAAGCTCCTCTAGCGGCTGTCAATAAGACAGCCCCTAGAAGCTGGATTCACCCTCAGTGAAACATAGCAGTTTCTCTAAAAGTGCTATGTTTTCAGCTACAAGGTTAAAACTAGAGGGACCTGGCACCCAGACCACTTCATTGAGCTGATGTGATCTGGGTGTCTGTAGTGGTCCTTTAAGTGTATGTGTATCTGAATGCACTGGCGTACATACAGTGGTCGCATGGGTCACAGACCTGCAACCCCTGTGACCAGGTGCCCGCCACCATGTGTTGCGGCCCCGGCCAGCACAGAGTAAGCGCGGGGGGGCCCATGGATCAGTTTTTGCACCGGGGGCCCCATGGGTTGTGTGTACGCCACTGTGTTTGTGTGTGTGTGTGTGTGTGACTGCCTGTGGGTGTGGATGAGACTGTCTGCCTGTGTGTGTATGTCTGTGTGTGTGTGTGTGACTGTTTGCCTGTGTGTGACTGTAACTTTGCCTGTGTGTGTGACTGTGACTGTCTGATTGTAACTGTCTGCCTGTCTGCCTGCACTTCTGCTGGCTGCAAACCATCAGTAGCTCTCTTCTGAGCTCTGGCCAATAAGTGCATTGCTGCAGATTGCCACAGGAAAGGTCTGAGACTGTAAATGCCTGAGCTAATGAGGCAGTTACTCATGGTCTTCACCCGGTGAAGGGGCAGACCAGATTCCCAGCACACTGGAACACCAGAGATCAGCATTCTCCCTCTCACTGCAAGGTAACAACAAGAGAGAATGAATATTTGTTTTTAAATTATTATTAAGGTAATAAATACCCTATACAAACACGCATACATGGATGAAGGTGTATGGATGAAGGTGTATGGCTTGGAAGGGGGAGGGGGTCGCTGTGAAGATTTTTCACACATGGCCCTTAATGGCCTAAGGCCGGCCCTGGTTATATATCTCAAATGATATTTTGTTTGGGTCTGTAGATACGCTGCTCCTTAAATAGATAACAGAGCAGGATCTACCTCAGGAGCCAATAAAAGCCTGGATGTCCAGGACACCAATGTTGTTCCTGAGGACAAGGCTGATGCAACCGATAGGCGAACTAGGCATTCGCCTAGGGCACCAGCCTGCTGGGGGTGCCCGCTGGGATATTTACTGGTGGGCTGCCTGCCCCTGTCTGGGACCTCAGTGCTGGGCAAGCGGCTCTTGATCCTCAAGGTGCCCGAAGGTGGGGGCGCAGAGAGGAGCCCTTTCACAGGGGGGCCAGGAGGTGGCCCTGAACCTGTATTAGGTAAGGCATAGCAGGCACATGCTTATCTTAATGGCAGGTGCCTGCTTTGCCAAAAAATGTCGGTGACCAGGAGGAGAGGAGGACGGAGCAGACAGGCGGCGAGGGAGGCTGTTCTTGCAACCTCTCACTCCTCCCTCACGCGCCCTCTGTGATGATGGGAGCCGGAATATGATGTCATTCTGGCCCAGGAACACTAAACGGTGCCCCAGTGAGGAGCTGCCCCACACTGGACCCCAGGAAGGTAGGCAGGCTGGATGTCTGAGTCTGTGTGTAATTGAGTGTGTGAGTGTTTGACTGTCAGTGAGTTTGGCTGTCTGTCTCTCTGTCTGTCTGTCAGTGAGTGAGTGTATGTATGTCAGTGGATGGCAAAGGGTGATGGGGTGGCTGGGCTGGCAGAGGTGATAGGACTGGCAGAGGGTGATGGGATGACTGGACTGGCAGAGGGTAATAGGACTGGCAGTGGGTGATAGGACTGGCAGAGAGTGAATGGCAGAGAGTGATGGGGTGGCTGGACTGGCAGAGGGTGATAGGGCTGGCAGAGGGTGATAGGGCTGGCAGAGGGTGATGGGGGGCTGAACTTGCAGAGGGTGATAGGGATGGCAGAGGGTAATAGGACTGGCAGAGGGTGGATGGCCAGGGTTAATGGGGGTGGCTGTGCTGGCAGAGGGTGATAGGACTTATTCAGTGAGTGTCTATCTGTCTGTGTGTGTGTGTGTGTGTCTGTCAGTGAGTGAGTGTATGTTTCTCAGTGAGTGTCTGTGTGTGTATGTGTGTGTGTGTCTGTCAGTGTATGTCTGTCAGTGAGTGTCTGCCTGTGTGTGTGTGTGTCTGTCTGTCTGTCAGTCTGTCTGTGAGTGAGTGAGTGTATGCATGTCAGTGAGTGTGTGTCTGTGTGTCAGTGAGCGAGTGTATGTCTGTCTGTCAGTGAGTGTGTGTGTGTCTGTCAGTGAGTGAGTGACATGAGGGGGCGGCAAAATGGATCTTGGGTGGCAGAAATCCTTGCACCGGCCCTGCCTGAGGAGAAGGCCATCCTCTTTAACCAAGGGGGATATAAAGGCTAGTTTGGCAAAATCTATAACTTCAGAATCATGCTCCATATCCCGTCTGGAGTGAAATAATTTTGATAGGAGAGTATTTCCTAGGAGATTCACTCTATTCATCTGAACAGTGCTAAGTTTCTCTCGATCAATGGAAGCTGCTGAACGGACTACTTCCTCAGATTCTCAGTCTATTTCTGGAGAGCCGTGTCTTGAACTGGATAGGATTTGGGAGGAGGAATGATCAAACACCCTAGAAGAGGCAGAAGAAGGACTATCTAACCTCCAACGAGATTTGTCCTGGTGCTCAAATGAGGGAAACACACTATTCCTCTTTTGGGATCCTGTCCCTTTAATTTTGACTTAATCAGATGAGTATGAGAGGAAGGAGGAGCAGAAAATGTTTCATCAGACAAGGAACTGGCAGAAGAGACCTTTCTTTATTCTTTTTAAGTAAAACTGGGATCATATCTTCCTCAGAAGTGAAGAGGATAGATCCCTGGCAAGGAAAACTCTCTTATGGGGCTTTCTAACATTTATGGGACTGCATCTAAAAAAGGCATCCATTAAATCTTTGGCAGACACAGATATGGAGTCCTCCACAAATGATGCCATTTTAAAAATCTGAGATAAGCAGGATTCCTGCGCTCAGCACGGCTCTTCTAATTTCCTGATTGCCTGAAACGCTATTGCTGTGCAGGAGCACAGCGCAAGAGTTTTTCAGCTCTGGCATTTGACTCCGGGAGGCTGCCACATTTGGCCTAGCTTTGCTAGGTGGTAATGCCTACCGGAGGACAAAGATCAAATCCATTGCAACACCCTGGCTACTTCTCATGACTCTTTGTAGAATGTAATTGCATGCATTTTGCATTGTTGAACTAATTCCTGAATATTATCCTTGTGCTATTGAACTAATTCCTGAATATTATCCCTCACTAACCTTTGCCATGACCACAGATGTTTAGTTCCCAAATCTGTAATTTCCATTTTTATCTTTTTGTAAATATGGGCACAACAGCTGCTTTTACTTAATTTTCTGGCATTTTGTTACTTTGATGTATTTAAAAAAATATGTGGTTGATCTTATTCTCTATTTACTTTATTTGATCTAATTTCCTTATTTTAATAATTGTTGACACCTTTAAAGCTAATATAGGATGTCAATGATTTACCTGATGTAAATGTTTGCATGCCCTATTCTTATTTTATTTCTTAACTGATCTTCCTAATAACTGGTTTTACATTCTCTCTTTTGTATTTATTACCAAATAGTATGTTGAGCCATGCACTTTATTATTAATATTAATTTACATATGTTTAATGTATCCTATATATATATTTCTCAGAGAAACGTTTGTCAGTCAATGAGTTAATAAAGCTGACCCTACCTCAACTGTCCTTTAAAAAAAAAAATATATTTTTGCAAACACCACTTGATTTTTTTTAATTCAAATAACTCCATGTTTATGGTCATAATTTCCTAAGTACTCCCCTTACTTCAATGTTTAACCAAAGGTTTTTATTATTTTTTTATAACCAGATCCAGACATCTATTAAAGTTGGTGCTTCTACTAATTGGGACATAAAAACCTGTTCACCTAGCTGAACTACTATTCCCTCTGTCCAATGAATGCCTAATTAATATCAAGTTAATTAAAATCTCCAAATATTAAATTCTTAATTAGATTTACAGCAAATTTGTGTGGTGTTACATGTTACCAAATATGTTACATTTTATTAAATAACAACATAATCAACTCTATTATAAGTATTTTTTGTAAGACTGGTACCTTGTTCACTCAATAGTTAGAAAAAATGAAAGTCAAACATTTATTAAATTAGATGATGGTACTGCCAGAAATTATACAAATACAAGTCCATATAAAAATGTTTGTATTCATAACAGTTGAGTGTTTATTTAATGACTCAGAAGAATGCATACATTCAGATATCCTACCTACTCCTTCTTATCCTAAAACCAGATCAAAAACATTACTTGATTTATTAGCTTAATTCCTTTAATTAATAATGTGATATAATATTCACCAATTTATTTTACTAATTTAATGTTACTAGACTTGGATACTCATTTTGTTTCAAACTACAGTAAGTCTGAATATGGACCAATCCTGAATTTCAAGCCAAAAAGCAGCGGAATCATTACCCATACTAAATGCACAATGGCTGAGCATTTTGATTAGTGATTTGGAATTCCACCAATGGTACCAGAAAAAGAGTTGATTGATGGCAAGGAGACAGCCACCAAATGTTGAGATTATTCACAGATCAAATAATAAGTGACTAATAAAGGGATAAAAAGGAAGAGCAGTAAAAAACACAACAAATATTTGTATATTTATATATAAGGGCTTAAAAATGATTTATCTCATTGAAAATGGTCTGGGTGCAGTGGTCCTTTAATATTAAATTAAATATATAAACATCCCACAAGAGGCACATCCTTGTGAGAACTGAGTCAAACTTGGTTCTCAATCAAAAGCTGCTCCTAGATCAGAGTATGCACACTAGCCTCACAATAGTTCCCCTATGTGAAAGGGATTAAAGGTATTCCCTTGCTCTGCTGCATTCATCTATGTTTGGGGGCATTTCCCCGAGCATAGATTAGAGGGATTCCCTGCTCTCGTGCGTTCGTCTATGTTTGGGGAAATTTCCCTGAACACAGATGTGACGAAGTGCCCTTCGCCACTTGTGCCTGGAGAGGACTGCTTGCCCGCCTCTTGTCCTGTGACTATGGCCCCTGGGATGTATTGCCCTTTAAAGACATAATTTGGGCATAATGGATTTGTGTTGTGCTGCTGCTGGCCCTTTAAGAACCATCTGGGGACATACTGTGGAGTTACTGGGTGGCCACCATTTCCTGTATCAGAAGCACATGGTGAGAACAATGGATGGCGGCCATTTTAACTCACAGACACTGTTTGGACTTTTCAACACGGTGCCATCTCGCCAGTATTTGGTGCACAGAGACATCATGCAGTGGTTTTGGACTATACAGCAGGGGACACATTATACAGTAATTGTTTTTCATTTAGCCTGTATATGTTCTGCAGAATCTGCATTAAACTGTATTTTCCAAAGTACTGAATGGATCTGGGTGAATTTTGGATATGTGGTTCACCCAGATCCCCCGGTTCCAAGGATATACTTTTTATGGGGTTATTGCATGTTTTGGGGTCCCTGTGATGTATATTTTAGAAGTTATGAATGCTGTAAAAATTGTAATGTTTCTGGCCAGCAGATAATTGAGCTTTGTGTATTGTAGAAACTCAATTATCTAGCCTGGCCCAGAGGAGGAGTTTTTGTGTTGCATAAATTGTGAGTTCTGTGTGCCAGTAAATCAGTCTTGTTCCAGCATTAAGCCTTGGCTCATGTTTGGGGGAAGGGATACCTACACTCTGGGGATTGCTATAATCACTTACTCCCCAGAGGAAGCTCTTGCAATAGCTTGATATGTTCCTGTTCCTGCTCTCTGGGGAAAGAGAGGTTAACCCACTGGAAGCTGGATCCTGGCCTTGGGTCCAAGGTGGGTGGAAACAGCAGAGACCCTAGCGCAGTTGCATCGCTGGAAGTGGGGTCTGCAGTGCTGATGGTGTCGGTTGGAGTGCTTGAAGTCCTCAGCGAGCACTAGGAGCATCGATTGGCGGAGGTACTCAGTCGGAGTGCCAGCGTTCCGTCACAACAGATATTCACACCAGGGCAGGGAATCATTCTAATCTATGCTCGGGGAAATTTGCTCAAACATAGGTTAGAGGGATTTCCTGCTCTGGTGCGTAGACAAGCGCACCAGAGCAGGGAATCCCTTAATGCCTCACTTACCAACCAATCAACCAATTCGTTCTACGACCGGTCCGTAGGAATGAAACCCAGTCGGTAAGTGAGGAGTACCTGTGTATATATATATATATATATATATATATATCTATATATATATATATATATATATATAGATATATATATATATATATATACACAGTACTGTGTGAAAGTCTTAAATTTGTTGTTTTAGCAATTCTATAATAACCATAGATAATTATTTCTCACTCTCTTTATTAGAATACAACTAGAAAAGAAAAAAACAGAAAGCCCAGCAAGGACCTGGCTCAGCATCTAGCAGCTTCATCGGGATGCCAAGTTGACCATTCTACAATCTGAACAAGTTTGAATAGTAATAGTTTTTGCGGAAGAGTAGCAGCCAGGAAACTGGTAGAGGAACAGGGTGAAAAGGCTAAGATAAGCAAAGATTGGAATATATACCCTTCCACAAAGACCATTCTTAATCAAGCTTCTTTGAACTGTAGAATAGTAAACTTGAAATCCTGATGAAGCAGCCATAAGCTGAGCCAGGTTCTTGCTGGACTTCTTCCGGTCTCTCAAAGAAGAAACTCAGACACTTCTCATCAGATTTTAAAATTGTTCTTGTCCTTACGTCCTATTTTGTCCATGGCCTCTCTTGATTCTTCAAATTTCTTCATAACAGCTTGAATACCACATCTTGAGTATCCAGTGTGTTGATTTCCCTTAGGGAGTGGCCTTGCATACACACTGCATAGAAATTTCCTGTATTTTCTGGTTATATTCCAATAAAGAGACTGAGGAATAATAATATATGGTCATTATATCATTGGTAAAACAGCAAATCTAATGGTGGCCTAAGACATTTTCACAGTAAATATATTTTTTTTTTTATTAATTTGTATATATTGTTTTACTACTCTTCCTCTTATTCCCTTTATTGGCTAATTAGTAATATATACTCACTGTATGTACTTTACTATTTACCCTACATTTCACATATATATGTAATAAAAAGCTCACCCTATACGAATACAGGGAATATCACAATGATTGACTATGTGCAAGATTAAGAACCAGAAAGCTTTAAAATAATATATGTGATTTAGTAATAACAAATGCATTTTGTTTGAGTGATCAGTACACATATGTTATCAAAGACACACCAGTAAAATAAGGGGGAAAAGTTACCCTTTGTCCATACTGATCAAGTCTTCAAATTGGAGTTTTATGATGGCAGCTAAAAGTTCTCTACATGGTCTTCAATAAGACTTTTGAATGTGTCAGTGACAGCTGCAGCAATTCTTAACAATTAGTTAAGGTCAAGCACTGCAAATAGATGACATTCACTACATGTCATCAGAATAATGAGCAAAGAAAGCTACATTCTCCAGTTGCAACAATAGTTAAATGAATTAATTAAATTTTACGAAGAATTATTCTTTCTTCCTTTTCATTAGCTGAAAGGCACTGTCTGTTGGACAATCCAGAATTGCAAATCAATGTGAAACCAAGAATGCAAGTGAAAATTCTATTTTTTACTTAAACACTAAAAGCGTACGTTAGTGGACACTGTCTCTTTATACTTCAAAATATGTGTTATTGTGGACACGTAAGCTTATATGTTTTATTAAAGGCGATACAAATAAATCTATAAATCACATAAGAACTAATAATTGATTTTTGGTTAAGAATATAGTTCTTATATGCATAGGAAAACGTTTTTGGAGCTTACCAAAAACAAAAACTTGGCACTCTATATTTAAATATAATGTTATATGGTATTCACACAACATTATTGATAGTATGTGTTTAAACTATGTATAATGCTATAAATCTGTAAAGTGTTGTTGAGGATGTGCAAAACAACTGCAAATGGACCTGCCACATATAAATATTTGACATCAGCAATAATAATTTATATACTTTGAAAATGGCAGATATTTAAGATGACATTTTTTAGTCCTTATTTTTATCATAGGACTTGACAATAAAGGCAGAATTATAAACTGTTTTATATACCTTGTTGCTCACATTTCTAAAGAAAACAAGACAGAGGACACCAGGTATGAAAAAAGGAAGACATTTAAATGAAGTATTCCCTAGAGCTTGTTCTCTTCATGTATAGATAATAAGATAGAGAGTTCGGGAATAATTTCGGCTTGAGAGAATTATAGAATAAAAAATAAACATAGAAAAGGGCTGCAGTAGATCTTACAAGGATTCCCAAACCTTGTGATAATACAAAGATAAAAAACTGAAAGATAGATAAACCGCGCCTACAACCAGATAACCTTAAAGTGCAGTAATACAGTAAAAGTTACATATATATATATATATATATATATATATATATATATATATATGACTTGGTATTGCTTCTTTGTAGTATTAAATATCTCAAGAAAAAAACTAGAAAAAAAACGTAAAAAGACAAGTATAGTCTAATATGTCTTTAAAAATATAAAATATAAAATATAAAAAATTAACGAAGTAACATTCACACTTTTCACACTAGGGGCTCTGCTGCTTGCAGCATAGATGGTACAATCCCCATCTTGGGAAATACATTCTGCAGTGTTCTGCAGTTTATGATGTTTCTCCAAACAATAAAATATGTTGGAAACAAAAAAAAGCAAAAAATATCCAATGACACAGTATAAAGAACGATAATTGTGTAGAATAAAATGTAAGTATCCTCCTTACATGGTGTAGAGCATGAACCTGCTCTAGGAGTATACAGCGTTGGTGGTAAAATCCCCACCTGGGATATATGGAACCAGGAAGTGCAATGAGTAACAATACTGAAATCCAAAATAAATTAAAAATAGATTAAAGGTCCAACTTTATTACAATTTACAAAACGTCAATGGTAAAATCCTGATAGGTAAAAAAAAATCCACACTTTATGCGTTTCACCTAACAATTTCATCAGAAGTGTGTCGCTCTTATGCACAGTGTGATTTTATCTAGGATAGAATATCATTCATTAAGTTTATCAGGTGTTGATGTTAATTAGCTTCTATTAATTAATTTCAGGTTCAGGTAGTCACTTTAACATGACGTCATTTTAAACACTGTTTATTGGAGGAGGATAATATTTATTGGCATCACCATAAGGTATCACCATGTGTACGCCCACATCCAATCTAATCAGCAAGGGGTGAGGTGCGATCGTCACCCAGAAGTAATGTCACGCTCGCATCAGGACCTCCAATTGCTTTGTTTGGAGCTGTAATTTGGTTCACACATGCGCAAGTTGGTGGTAAGGGCTGGTGTCCTATTTGTGCACGTGCGGCTGCACAACCGCACATGCATTTGTGTAAGGGGTAATCTCCAATTTGTGCAGGCGACCATACGCATCAGTCAGTATGCATCAGTCAGTCTGAGTTACAGTAGTTCGCATATGTGCGGCAAGTCTTGGTTTTCACACATGGGTCTAAGAAGCATTACCAAGTCCAATCTCCACAAACATACACAGCAGAAGTGCAAAGACTGAATTATACAGTATGAGTTAAACGTTTTTTCATTGGTTTCTGGGTATTATTTTTATTGCGTATCTAGATACACTTTGAGGTTTGTTTTGGACCGACCTGCAATTCGTCTAAAGTGGAGCCATTTGGGACACTGAATTACTGAACTCGGAAGTGATATGTACCCGAATCACAAACTAATTATAAGCACAATGAAAGGGCAAGTATCAGAGTAATATAATATATGTATATATATAATATTATGTATATGTTTTGCGTGCTGACAAAGCTTTTCCACCTTTCGGCCATGCTAACCCTGCCTTGTGAGGTGCTGGCGGTGCCCCAGTTATGTTGGCGACCTCTGCCTCCTCCTGTGCCTTCGCCTTGTGCTTCCACTGAGCCCCCGGTGTCAGTTGGGAATGCCCTCAGCAGCGCATCTACCAGCATGAGCTTGTAGTAGCGCATCTTTCGAACACAGTCCCGTGAGGGAATTAAGGACGGCATGTTGTCCTTGTAACGGGGATCCAGCAGGGTGGCCACCCAGTAATCAGCACAAGTTAGAATGTGGGCAACTCGGCAGTTATTGCGCAGGTACTTTGGTGACTCTAGATAACCTCGGCTGATCGCACGTCCCCGTGACGGCGACGATGCATTTGGAGGTCTGCCCTATCAACTTTCGATGTTACTTTCTGCACCTACCATAGTGACCACGGGTAATGGGGAATCAGGGTTCGATTCCGGAGAGGGAGCCTGAGAAACGGCTACCATATCCAAGGAAGGCAGCAGGCGCGCAAATTACCCACTCCCGACGCGGGGAGGTAGTGACGATAAATAACAATACAGGACTCTTTCGAGGCCCTGTAATTGGAATGAGCACACTTTAAATCCTTTAACGAGGATCTATTGGAGGGCAAGTCTGGTGCAGAGCGACTAACCAGTGCGTGCTGCAGCTGAAACTACACTATCGTCTGCTGCTGCTCGCACAGTCTCTCCAGTATGTGCAAGGTGGAGTTACATCTTGTGGGCACGTCGCATATGAGGCGTGAGTGGGAAGGTCGAAGTTACGCTGCAGCGCAGACAGGCGAACAGCAGCATGGTGAGAACGACAAAAGCGCGCACAGCTGCTACAGTGAAACTGCGAATGGCTCATTAAATCAGTTATGGTTCCTTTGATCGCTCCATCTATTACTTGGATAACTGTGGTAATTCTAGAGCTAATACATGCCGATGAGCGCTAGGTGACGGCCGCTCCACTTTTGCACCCTGCTCCCTCTTATGCTGTGCTGGCGCCTCTGTGCGACCACCGCCTCTTCCTCCAAACTGCACATGTCATTCGCATGACCTTCATTCCATGTGGGGTCTAGGACCTCATCATTCTCCACATCATCTCCCACCCACTCCTCAACCCTGCCCTCCTTGTTGGTCTGCGAACTGTAGAAAGCCACAGCAGTTGGCACCTGTGTTTTTCCAGCATGTAAAGTCTGCAAAGGACATATGGAAATTGTTTTAGAATTGTATCCAGGCAACAGTTTTCCCTATAAACTGACCTCTCAGTTTGACTTGTGAGGGTATTGCCCCAGAATTACAATATTGTTTAAGTACCTCTTAGCTATTGATAACTGGTTTAAATATAGCAGCTTGCTATCTGGTAGTTTCTAGTGTAGAAAATATCAATCTGTTTTCTATCACTTAGATCTGTGTAACAAGTGTTGTAGGTGTGAAACAATATTACAAGTGACCGATGTAGTAAATTTGAATCAAAGTTCCATTTGCAAAAAAAAATTCACACCCATCTTCTGTGGGTTATTGCATTTTTAAGATGCAGACTTATTGTATCACACAAGCCATGCACAGGTAGATTGCCTGGCACGTTGTTTTGGTGTTTGGTTTTTAACTTTGTAGTTGTGTCTTTATACTAGATAGAAATGTATATTAATGATTCTGTATATGAAGCGATCACAATAACACTTATTTTTCACTTTTTTAAAAAGTCTTTAGACTTTCTTGAGAAGCGGTAACAAGCCAGTGTTGCACACATACACCAGATATGAAGTGCACACCCCAAATGTACTATTTAGAACCCAAATTTTTTTTTTTAAAACTGCGCTGTAACCACAGTATTTGACGGTTCTATTTGACGCTCAGATATAAAGTGCACCGCAGGCCACAAATGTACTATTTAGCACCAAATTTTTTTTAATTTTTAAAACTGCTATGTCTCAGCAGTATTTGATGGTTCTATTTGACTCTCAGATATGAAGTGCGCCGCAGGCCACAAATGTACTATTTAGCACAAAAAAATGCGAATTAGTCAAATTGCAATGTCACAGCAGTATTTGACGGTTCTATTTGATTCTCAGATATGAAGTGCAGGCCCCAAATGTAATATTTAGCACCTAAAAAATTTGAATTTTTAAAACTGCGCTGTAACAACATTATTTGACGGTTCTATTTGACTCTCAGATATGAAGTGCACACACCAAATATACTATTTAGCACCAAAGAAATGTGAATTAGTCAAACTGCAATGTCACAGCAGTATTTGACGGTTCTATTTGACTCTCAGATATGAAGTGCAGGCCCCAAATGTACTATTTAGCACCTAAAAAATTTGATTTTTAAAACTGCGCTGTAACCACAGTCAAACTGCAATGTTTGCGCTGCGCTGTAACCAGAGTATTTGACGGTTCTATTTGACTCTCAGAGATGAAGTGCACACACCACATGTACTATTTAGCACCAAATAAATGTGAATTAGTCAAGCTGCAATGTCACAGCAGTATTTGACGGTTCTATTTGACTCTCAGATATGAAGTGCAGGCCCCAAATGTACTATTTAGCACCTAAAAAATTTGATTTTTAAAACTGCGCTGTAACCACAGTCAAACTGCAATGTTTGCGCTGCGCTGTAACCAGAGTATTTGACGGTTCTATTTGACTCTCAGAGATGAAGTGCACACACCACATGTACTATTTAGCACCAAATAAATGTGAATTAGTCAAGCTGCAATGTCACAGCAGTATTTGACGGTTCTATTTGACTCTCAGATATGAAGTGCAGGCCCCAAATGTACTATTTAGCACCTAAAAAATCAGAATTTTTAAAACTGCGATGTAACCACAGTATTTGACGGTTCTATTTGACTCTCAGATATGAAGTGCACGCCCCAAATGTACTATTTAGCACCAAAGAAATGTGAATTAGTCACATTTCAACACCAGAATTCTTTCCTAATCTGTCCCTCACAGATGCAGCATCCTCTCCGTTCACTAATAAGAGCTTATGTGACGTTTGGCGCTACGTGACTCCAGCTTATATATAGAGGCTGGGTCACATGCTGCAATGGCCAATCACAGCCATGCTCACGAGTCAAATGCTTGTTGATTGGCTGCCCTGCAGCCTTTCAAAATGCGCCATAAAATCGCCGAACACCGAACTCCAACCCAAACATACTCTGAAATGTCCGTGTTTGGGTCCTGGGTCCAAAAAACGTAATGTTCGGTTCGAACCCGAACTTTACAGTTTAGGTTCGCTCAACTCTAAATTTGAATTAGAATAAAATTTAATACGAATTTGAATAGAAATTGAATAGAGTTTGAGTGCAGATTTATATAGAATTTAATATAAAATTTGATATAGAATTTGATATAGAATTAATATAGAGTAAGTTGGTAAATAAGTCAAACAAAGCTAATTTATTAATTTGATTGAATAACCCTTGATTTACTAGTAATATATCTCAAACCCAGCTTCATATACAATTGTGGAATACCACAAGAAAACACAGAATTGACTTCATAGTTGAAAATTGTGACAGATGAAAAGCCAATATTTGATGTGTGCTTAATAGAGTAGTACCCAGCAGCACCATCACATATTAAAGTAATCTGTAAATATAATCTGTAAAAAATAAAAATTGATTAATCAATAATTAAAAACAACCAAGTCTAAATTAGACTTAAATTAACAGATTGAGTTCATATTCCTGATTGAGTTCCTTTGGTACCAAGGTTTCAAGTTCCTTGATCCAATATGCTTCTCTAAATAATAATGTTTTTTGCCTATCCCCACATCTGAATTTTTCTTCCACATGCTCGATAATTTGAAATTTCAGTTGAGTTATATTGTGATGTGCCTCTGCAAAATGTGCTGAATTTGGCAATTCCAACATATTTGCTCTTATTCTTGACTTATGTTTTGAGAATGTTTCCTATATTTTCTTGGTCGTCTGACCTACATACATCAGCCTGCAAGAGCATTTCAAAATATAAACAACATATGTAGTGTTGCATGTGACAAATTGTCTGATCACATATTTATTTTCTCTATGAGGATGGAAAAACATCGATCCTTTGATCATTGAATTGCAACATACACAATTGTGGCATAGGAAGTTGCCATTTTTCTTAGAACTTAATTTGGAGGGGATTGATAGTTCAGCTTTAACCAATTTATCCTGTATAGATGGAGCTCATTTATGAACAAGCATATGTTTATTCTTAAATTCAATAATATTAGGATGACAATTTGAAAGTATATGCCAATGTATGTCTATGACTTTTTTCAAGTTAGTAGATAATGTGCCAAATCTAGAAATTAATTTAAGTCTATCATCTGTCTTGTTTTTTTTAGATAAGTTCCCTTTCTGTTCATCCATGTGTTTTATAAATTCAAATTGGGTCTGGAGAATGGGCAAAGGATATCCCCTCTCACAGAATCTCTTGGTCATTTGTTCAAGCTGTTGATCTACTTGTTCAGTTTGTGACACCAATCTCTTAACCCTCATAAATTGACTTCTTGATATAGATTTAAACATTGAGGCAGGATGAAAACTATCAAAGTGTAAAATAGTATTTCTATCCAGAGGTTTTCTGTAAATGCTTGTCTCTAATTTTCCAGTATTCTTGAAAATCAAAATATCAAGAAAAGGAATGGACTCCTGATCCATTTCCATAGTAAATTTAATAGTATCAGAGCAATTGTTGAGAAAATTAAAAAAATCTGTGAGGGGTTCCAATAGGCCACACCACAATGCCAGCATATCGTCAATATAGCGCCACCATTGTACGATGTATTTTTTATAGAGATCATTTTTGTATATTAAATTTTCTTCAAGTTTAGCCACATATATAACAGCATATGTGGGGGCCACACTGGAACCCATCAAAGTGCCCCTAGTTTGAATAAAAAATTAATCCCTTAAGGCAAAATAATTCTCAGTTTGAACAATTAGGATTTGGAGATTCATCACTTGTCTTTTTGATGCAACTATTAACTTTGGTTAGGACCGAGAATTATTTTGCCTATTACAAACCATCTCCAGAGAGTCTCTTCTACATCAGACCTGTGGAGCCAGACTGCAGCTTGAGCCCATCATCATCCTCTTGTCCTCATCTGGTGGTAAGCAGGCAATCCAATATATTATTAGTGGCACTAATCTCTAATTTACCTCACAGTAAAGGGCCACTATAGTCACCAGAAGCACTACAGCTTAATGTAATGGTTCTGGTGTCTATAGCCTGTGCCTACAGGCTTTTTAATGTAAACACACTGCCTTTTCAGATAAAAGATACTTTGTGCAGAACTGGCGTTGGCTCATATGGCAGAGCATATGAGTGGGGCATTGTGATGTCACGTAGTGGGCAGGACACATGGGGGGGCAACAAATTTTTGTTTGCCTAGGGCGGCAAAAATCCTTGCACCGGCCCTGGAATTATCCTCAAGGATTTCCAAACCAGGAAGCAACCACTACCTATCGACTAACCCGACACAACAAATAACCCCAGCCCGTAATTTAAAATGTCCCAACTCTAAAGGATTGGTCTCGAGTTTGCCCATCTCTGAACCCAGTACTTGATAGTAACAATCTGTTGATGGCCGACTGATAGAAACAAATGGTAGATTAGTACTTTAACATAAATACACCTCGCACCTTCCATTGGGCCATCAAAAGCTGTGAGAGTTCATTTGTGGATTTGATGCCATGAATTTTGAAATTCTGATGAGTAAACAGTGGCATGGACTGAATTCTGACATGACTGACTTTATTTCCCCCTCATATTTAGTGGTGTGCCAGAAACAAATTTTTCACCTTGCACAAGTCTAATGCTATAAAAAGAGGGAGTAATAATTTAAGGAGTTCTCAGGTGTTTGGAAATATGTAACGAAACAAGAAGAGTAAATACAACTGGTATATAGTGCAGTATGTCTGATGTAAATGGGTGGAAGAAAAAAAAGTGCACTTACAGTGTGTAGAGATATCTGTTAGCTATACTTTGCCGCACCTCAGTGGTATAATCCCCATCTGAGGATATATGGAATATTCCTTGATCTGATGGTGGATGGTGGTGGATGCTTGTATGTAAAATAAACAGAGAACATGCACATTTTTGCCATATTGCTGTATACACCAAGACAATGGCACCATCTTTGATTTTATTTTATCCTGTATTATTTAAAGTTATCCTTTCTTAATAAACTTAGTTTTTTAACTTTTTAATAGTTTTTTTATGTCCCTTATTTCCTTGTCTTTCATGTATGTATGCCAAAATATTGTTTTTAAGTAGATTGTTATTAAATATTGTTAGGTCACATGACTATGACATCATTATATTTGAAATTGCGCTCCCTATATAAACGTTTTCTGTCCAGGTGCCTGTAACACTTTGAGAAAGCCTTGTAACAGATGAAACGCATCAGTGTTACTACTCTACTTATTTAATTCACTTTTATACTTATATTTTTTTTTCTCAAAATCTTTTCAACAAATCAGGGATTTCTTTTTACATTCTTTATTTTTGTAGTGCAAGGTCATACGTACAATCTTTGTATAGACATTTCAACAAGAGAAAACACTCAGTAGTACAAGATTGCACAGGAAATGTCGAGTATACTGCACGAATTTTGTAAAAAGAAACGAAAAAAAGACGAAATGCAAATCATATAGCTCTAATTATCATGCCTTGTAAGCCAGAGTTAACGGATTGGAAAACGCTATATACCTAAGAATGCAGGTATAATAAAACAGGCTAGACTGTGATAAACAAAACAAATTCATGCCATTAGTGTCACTGGATACCTGATACAGGGAAGCTAGGCATTAGCTGCCCTGGTTACTTGTCAAAGCAGGAACATAGCACAACAGAACACTCTGGTCTATAAAGCAGGTTGGTAGCTATAATCAAGGTAGGATCCCCGCCATGAAGGATTCAGACAATTCCATAAGTGTCACGTCTCACACAGTCTCACAATAACAGTCAGTCTTCATGCAGATGAGCAATAGAAAGTCTGCTGATTTCTCCCTGAGCCCAGGTCTTATGGGGAACCAGAATCCTACTTCGAAAGGTCCCCCTTCTCCACTTGGCAGGAACACTGGCCCTAACTCTCTGCTAGACCCGCTTCAGTCTGGTTTCCGCGCTAAGCACTCTGTGGAAACGGCACTGACCAAAGTATCCAATGATCTACTCGCTGCAAAATTTCGTGGTCACTACTCTATCCTAATTCTCCTTGACCTGTCTGCGGCTTTTGACACTGTTGATCACCAACAGCTTCTTCTCATCCTCCGCAATATCTCCTGGTGCTCCTCCTACCTCTCCAAGCGCTCTTTCAGTGTTTCTTTTTCTGGCTCTGCTTCTTCTCCCCAACTCTTCTCTGTTGGTGTCCCCCAAGGTTCAGTCCTTGGTCCCCTACTGTTCTCCATCTTTACTGCCTCCCTTGGTAAACTCATTAGCTCCTTTGGCTTCCAATATCATTTCTATGCAGATGACACACAAATCTACCTGTCCTCTCCTGATCTCTCCCCGTCCTTCTTGACTAGTGTCTCTGCTGTTTCTAACTGGATGGCTGCCCACTTCCTTAAACTAAACTTGACCAAAACTGAAATTCTGGTCTTTCCTCCCTCAAGTGTTGTTACTCCTGTGTCTGTCTCCCTCCAAGTCAACGCTGCTACCATCAGCTCCACCATGCAGGCTCGCTGCCTAGGGGTTCTCTTTGACTCCGACCTCTCCTTCAAGCCTCATGTTCAATCTATCGCCAAATCCTGTTATTTCCATCTAAAAAACATTGCGCGCATCCGCCCCTACTTAACGCCAGATGCGACTAAGGTGTTGGTCCATTCCACTGTCCTTTCTCGTCTTGACTACTGTAATCTGCTTCTCAGTGGTCTTACATGCTCCCAACTAGCGCCGTTACAGTCCATAATGAATGCAGCGGCGAGGCTTATCTTCCTGTCCGCACGCACCTCCCATGCCTCACCCTATAAAATATAGAGCTCAATTTAAAATTCTGGTTCTTGCTTTCAAATCTCTACATAATGCTGCTCCCACCTATCTATCCTCCCTTATACACAAGTATGTCCCGTCTAGGCCCTTACAATCTGCTGAAGACTTACGTCTATCTTCTGTCCGTACTCCCACTTCTGATGCTCGCCTTCAAGATTTCTCGAGGGCTGCTCCGTTCCTGTGGAACTCGCTTTCCTCCTCCGTTAGATGCTCACCCAGTCTCCACTCCTTCAAAAAATCGTTAAAAACCCACTTCTTCATAAAAGCGTATCCATTAAACTGTTAATAGCGCCTGACTGATTCCTCTTCTGCAACTGTCATTAGTCTAATAGTATCCTTACCTTTTTGTGTCATTTTAACCCACTCCATCTAGCATATAAGCTCCTTGAGCAGGGCCCTCAACCCCTCTGTTCCTGTGTGTCCAACTTGTCTGGTTACAACTACATGTCTGTTCGTCCACCCATTGTAAAGCGCTGCAGAATTTTACGGTGCTCTATAAATATCATAATAATAATAATAATAATAAGACTTTGGCTGTCGAGACTTCTGGTATTTCTGTCGAACACACAAATGGGCCACTTTCCCAGAGCAGGATCGATGACCGTTGCTTCATCTTGATGCTCTGGTATAGCAAGTAAAATATGGAAGGGGGTGTTGTATGCGCCTCCAGAATGCTTGGTAGATCTAGTCAAATCGAGCCTCGAAATGTTGGGAAATCATTCTCCTTCCCCAGCTACCAGGTCACCTTTTATGCTAGGCCTCATGTAGAGTGTGGTATATCGCTATTGAATCATAAGGAACAGGCCTCCACAAGCTCCTTCACGATTCAGCAATAAACCACCATCATGCAGAGTTGTAAATATCAGGATTTGGGGCAATTTAAAGCAATAATTAAGCAAAACTGTGCTAGAGCTCTCAGAACACATATCTGGCCAGCTTGACTGTCAGTCCCCATGCCCCAGGGATTTTTAATAACATTCCTGGACCATGCTGACTTTCCTTTGGAGTCTGTGCATCCATTTTCTAGGTAGGGAAGATACCACCTGAGCCTTGAGGATTGAGTCAAACTATTATTTTGCTCTTTACCAGTGATCACCTCTCCAATGTTATTTATACACCACATTGAGCACTATATTTTTTATTTCTTTTTTTTACCCACATATACAGTATCATCATGAGCCATTTAACAAGATCCTTAAGTTAGGAGGCTTTGTGTATATGACTGTAGTTCTATATTATTATTTATCCTATCTCATTAACAGAATATACAACACCAAATTTTGGCCTGTTCTCTGTTTATTTTACATACTCCTATATAGTGATGTCGCGAACCCGAAATTTTCGGTTCGGGAACAGCGAACGCGAACTTCCGCAAATGTTCGCGAACCGGCGAACCGCCCGAAACGCCATTGACTTCAATGGGGAGGCGAATTTTAAAACACACAGGGACTCTTTCTGGCCACAATAGGGATGGAAAAGTTGTTTCAAGGGGACTAACACCTGGACTGTGGCATGCCGGAGGGGGATCCATGGCAAAACTCCCATGGAAAATTACACAGTTGATACAGAGTCTGGTTTTAATCCATAAGGGCAGAAATCACCTAACATTCCTAAATCACAATCAATATGGATTGACACCTGACATATGACATATTGACACCTTGACATATGGATTGACACCTGTCCTCAGAGCCCCTGATGCACACGGACACAGAGCAGAATAGAGACTGGTCCCCCTACATAGGGTCACTTGGCAGATATGGATTGACACCTGTCCTAAGGATCCCTGATACACACTGACACAGAGCAGAATAGGGACTGTTCCCCTACATCGGGTCACTTGGCAGATATGGATTGACACCTGTCCTAAGGTTCCCTGATACACACTGACACAGAGCAGAATAGGGACTGGTCCCCCTACATCGGGTCACTTGGCAGATATGGATTGACACCTTGTTACAAACTGCTATTTGTAACGGGCCCTTTAAATGGCATATTGCCCTGCTTCCCTGGGTTGTGGAGAAGCCTACTTGCCAGCCTCCTCCCGCATGACTATGGCCCCTGGGAGATTGTGAAAATGTATGCACTTTTATTTGGTGTGTATGGCCCTTTAAGACTGTCGGTGGGCATATTGGGGCTTATGGACTCTTTATGTGACTGGTGCTGGCCCTTTAAACACCTTTTTTGGGACATCAGGAAGATTGGGACACTGCCCCTTTAAGGCCGTGTCCCCAGATTTGTTGGGGACACGGCCCCTTTAAGACGGTGTCCCCTGTGTCCCCAGACCTGGTGCAAACCCTTTGTGCCTGCCTTGCTATTTCCCACTTGGTTCAGTAAATGGGAAATTATTTCAGCTGCAGAGACTAAGTCCCATTCGGCGATGGGACTTAGTCGTTTTTTCAGCCGTTTCTTTCAGCCTTATTTCAGCTGCAGAGACTAAGTCCCATTCGGCGATGGGACTTAGTCTTTTTTTCAGCCGTTTCTTTCAGCCTTATTTCAGCTGCAGAGACTAAGTCCCATTCGGCGATGGGACTTAGTCTTTT
>OW240915.1:146590276-146609395 GCA_933207985.1 Pelobates cultripes | reverse complement strand
AGAGCTGTTTTAATACTTTTGTGGTGTTTGTGTTTAGCTGTAATTTTCCTCTCTCTCATTTACTGTTCCAATACAAATTATATATTGTTTTTTTCAGAACAAGAAGGGGTTTCTTTACATACCATTATTTTTATCATGTCATATAATTGACTTTAAAAAAATAATAAAATATGGTGAAAAATTGAAAAAAAAAACAACATATTTTTGTACTTATACTTGATAAATTGAAACTTCAAAAATCTTTTACTTATCTACAAAAGCTAATGAAAAAAACTGCTAAATAGATTCAAACTTTTGTCCCGAGTTTAAAAACACCCAGTGTTTACATACTTTTTTTTTTTTTTGCAAGTTATAGTTACAAATAGGAAACTGCTGTTTTCAAAATATATATTTTTAAAATTTATCAATAGTGACATTGTAACACTGTTATCTGTCATAAATCTCTGAATCACACCTCACACGTGCATACTTTTTTAAAGTAGACAATGGTATTCAATATAGGGTATGTCCAGTCTTTTTTAGTAGCCACTTAGTCACAAACACTGGTCAAAGTTAGCATTTATATTTGTTTGTGTGTTAAAAATGTAAAAAACAATTCTGAAAGCTAAATTTGGCCAGTGTTTGTGACTAAGTTGCTACTAAAAAAAGACTGAACATACCCC
The DNA here is from genome assembly GCA_933207985.1 of Pelobates cultripes. NCBI lineage: Eukaryota > Metazoa > Chordata > Amphibia > Anura > Pelobatidae > Pelobates > Pelobates cultripes. Next base: position 146,608,733 of record OW240915.1, on the reverse strand, counting down.
ATTTACAATACCTTGGGTTGTCTTCTTTTTCAAATGGTATGCCCTCATGGGGTAATTCTCATTCCTGGGCTACCATATGCTCTCAAAGGCAACATAACCAACCTGGCAATTTTCAATGTAAAAACACGTGACCCTTAAATTTACCCTCTAACTATCAAAAACACTATAAAACCTGTACATGGGGGGTACTATTATTCTCGTAAAACTTTGCTGAACACAAATATTAGTGTTTCAAAACCGTAAAACGTATCCTAACAATTATATCCTCAGTGAAAGTGCCGTTTGTGTGTGAAAAATGCAAAAAACTTCACTTTCACTGACAATATCATCGCTGTGATTTACTGTTTTGAAAGACTAATATTTATGTTCAGTGAAGTCTCCTGAGTAAAACAGTATCCCCCCAGGTTTTAGGGTGTCATAGAAAGTTCAGGGTTAAATACAGTGCTAGCAAATTAAATTCTCTGAACTTTCGGCCTGTGTTGTCAGGCAGGTCCCTCAAATTGCAATCAATAAAATTACTTAATTATGTAAAAATATGACATGAATATGCATGGAGAATTTAAATATATACATATTTATATATTTGAAGTCTACGTATATATTTATGAAATGATTTATCTAATTTTGTATATGGATATATATATATATATATATATATATATATATATATATATATATATATATATATATATATATATATATACTGAGCACTGAGAACGCACCCTGGTTAGTTTGCTGATTTTGGCTTGAAATTATATGGGAAGAGTGCCAGAACTCTGGATTTATATATAAATTTGGCAAAAATAATACTATTATTATATATAAACAAAAATAATACTATATATATATATATATATATATATATATATATATATATATATATATATATATATATATATATATATATATATATATTAATATCAAAATACAGTTAGAATAACATTTCATATATATATATATATATATTTATATATGCAGTGATGTCGCGAAACGTTCGCGAACTTGCCGAACCATTCGTGGCGAACTCCGGTCAGCTGACACATCCCTGCCAATCTCCGGCAGACCCTCCCTCCCAGACCCTCCTACTTCCTGGATAGCATCCATGTTGAAGGCAGCTTCAACATGGATGCTGTCCAGGAGGTGGGAGGGTCTGCACTCACCCTTGCTGGTAAAGTAATATAAAGTCCAGGTGCTACCCCACGCCGAAGTGATATATAGTATATACATAAAAAGAATGCACTCTCCAGTCTTCAAGAATTACAAATATGTATTTTTTTCAATTATTTTTATGTTTTTTTATATTTTTTTTAATTAACTTTATTTATATTGTATAATTATATATATATATATATATATATATATATATAGTTATTATATATTTTATATATATATATATATATATATATATATATGTGTAAATTAATTCTGAGTATATAGTTATATTAATATATGTATATATTAATATAAAAATACACTTAGTATGACATTATATATATATATATATATATATATATATTCCTGATGAAAGTCCCAAACGTGGACTGAAACGTTGAGCAGCTTTTTAAAGATGGATTAATAAATTTATAACTTTTAACTACTTATTGGAATCCGTGAGTGCTGGTCATCTTCTCTATTGGTATATATATATATATATATATGTATATATATGTGTATATATATATATATATAGATATAGATATAGATATATATATATATATATATATATATATATATATATAGATATATATAGATAGATAGATAATACACATATATAATTATATTTTTATTTATTAACAATTTTTTTTTTATTATACACATGCAGGGAGACTACCTGTCAGCACAAGCAGTACCCCTGCAGGCAGATACTTGGATGCCTACTGCAGCCATGTGACCGCTCTGTTAGAGTGATCACATGGCCGCGGGGGCCTAATTCGCCGAGGGGGGACTGTCTAGGCTATCATAAAAAGTGACGGCAGTTAAGAACCATTCGGCCCATCTAGTCTGCCCAATTAAACTTATCAGGCAGTGCCCCCACACCGGGGGCAGCAGCGATCAGGTAAGTAAATATTACCGTTATGATGGTTCAGGACCGTCATCTGTCCTCAAGGGGATGTTTCCGATGATGATCCTAAACCATCAGCTGTCCTTAAGGGGTTAAAAAACACCTAATCTAGGCAAAAATAATAGGGATTTAGTTACATACATATATCATACATTGCATAAGCCTGCCACAACGTCAATGTACCCCAGGTCCTACTCTAACAACCTAAGAGCCTGCTCTTATGAGATGAACCCAATTCTCTGCAGTACAAGGTTAAATAGGGCCATGGAATGAGGTACCTGTCAGGGAGGGGTGCAATACCAAGACATTGGCCTTAACTCCCAAATATATTTATATGAATCCAGGGTGCTGCACTCACCTGAACATGCAAAAATGGGGGCTGCTAGGGCCAATTCATACAATACACATCCACTGCAGTCACTCATTCACTAAACAGCAACTTCAAAAGTCACAGATTTTATTAATATATATATATATATATATATATATATATATATATATATATATATATATAACGGCACAGCGATGGGGACCAGGTTCGCACCCAGCTATGCAATCTCTTCATGACCGAGTGGGAGGAGAGAATGGTGTGGAGCGGGCATGGCTGGGTGGAGAACCTGGTTACCTATTTTCGCTATATAGATGACCTTTTGTTGATATGGAAAGGTCCCCTTCCTACTGCAAGCCACTTTATAGAATTCCTAAATAAAAATGACGATGGTATAATTTTAAAAGCAGATTTTAGTCAGACAAATGTCACTTTTTTAGATCTTGACATCTACATTAAAGATAAGAAAATCCATACAAAAACTCATTTTAAAAAAGTACACGTTAATAATTTTATTAAAACAGACAGTTGCCACTACAAAAGTTAGCTCAAAAGCATCCCTAAAAGTCAATTCCCCAGGTTAAAAAGGAATTGCTCAGTAGGTAATGTTTTTGGAATCCAGGCAAATGAGATGAAAGGGAAATTTATCGATAAAGGATATAACAAAGAGACAATAGAAGAAACTATAAAAGAAATATCGAATATAGATAGAGAGATCTTAATTAAAAACAAAGACCTAAAGAATAGAAAAGACGAAAACGAATTTACACTACCCATAGTCTTAGACGTCAATAATAAAAATAAAAAGATTAAGAAAATAATTAGAAACAACTGGCATTTATTGAAAGAGGATACAATACTAGGGAAAATTATCCCAGACCAAACAAAAATAGTATTCAGAGGGGCCCCGAATCTAAAAATGCAACTTACAAAAAACTACACTAAGCAAAAAAATTCAAATGCTCTGAATAATTTTTTAAATAATAAAAAAAGGATTTTTTAGATGCAACTGTTGTGTAGCTTGTAAGAAAACTAAAAAGATGACTAGATACACTTTGAATTTTAAAACAAATAATACTAGCAAAATTTATGAGATTAAGGATACCATTACATGTATGAGTAAAAATGTAATTTATTTATTAGAATGCCCTTGCGGCCTACAATACGTAGGGAGAACTATAAGACCCCATAAAATTAGAATTGGAGAGCAAAAGTTGCAGTTTTTTTCCTACTCCTCTCCTTGGTTTACCTTTTGTTCCTGGTGCACTTTGGATCCTGCCTATATCCTTTGATGGGGATTATACCACCACTAGCCTTCATCACCAGAGCAAGTCATTGCTCTGGAAATCGTAAGTAGGATACTTACCTTTCCTTTTATCAATTATTTATAGTACATACTATACCATTGGATTTTATTAATAAGTTTATATTTTTGTTCTACGCACGGCTGTGGAGCTTTGGATACTACATCCCAAAACTATTCCTATATCCCAAGACGGGGATTATACCGTCCAGGCACTATACAGCAGAGCTCTCAGTAGCTCTGAAAAGTGTGAGTTAGAGAAAAGCTTTTTAACTGACATATTGCACTATTATTGTTTTATATTTATATTTTCTCAAGGTTTATATTCACCACCATATTGTTGGAATACCCTGTATGTATATATATATCATTTTTTCAATTTAACTATTTCCTATTCCTCTGTGGCTCGGTCTACCACTCTGTTTTTGCATATGTATTAAGGCCGTTTGGCCTGTATTTGTGGGAGGGGCTTAAATTAATTCACTCCCCTATATAAGGGACACCCCTTACCTGACTCATATCGCTTGAGGTCAGCATCAGAATGATTTCCACTTCCGGGTCATCCAGACGCCATTTTACATGATTACTCCATGAGGTTTTCTAAGCAGAGCTGTGTCAGGAATCCAGCCACAGGTGTTTCTGGCCTACCACCTTCTTTCTTCAATCCATCGCCGTGGATGGTGTCCAAGTGACTCACAAACCGTAAGTCGACCTACCCGTTACGCCAGGCATCAGTCCCACGGCACCATGCACGGGTCAGGTCCTCACTTTACGGCTGCATTTTGTCTATGTCTGTTCTAAAACCATTGCATGTTCATGCATATCATTCATTCAAACCCCCTACCGGTCTTTGGGTGTACTACAGGCTTCTTAGACATTATTGCATTTCATGTACAAACCAACGAACCACTGCATTTTCGCCTACACACTGACCCCTACCGGTCTTTGGGTGTACTACAGGCTTCTTAGACATTATTGCATTTCATGTACAAACCAACGAACCACTGCATTTTCGCCTACACACTGACCCCTACCGGTCATTCGGTGTACTACCGGCTTCTCAGACATTATTGCATTTCATGTAAAAACCAACCAACCACGGCATTTTTCACCTACACACTGACCCATATCGGTCATTCGGTGTACTACAGGAATCTTAGACGTTTTTTGCATTTTCATATACAAACCAATAAAGCACCTCATTTTCACCTACACACTGACCCCTACCGGTTTTTGGTGTACTACAGGCTTCTTAGACATTATCGCATTTCATGTACAAATAAACGAATCACTGCATTTGCGCCTACACACTGACCCCTACTGGTCATTTGGTGTACTACAGGCTTCTCAGACATTATTGCATTTCATGTACAAATCAACGAATCACTGCATTTGCGTCTACACACTGACCCCTACTGGTCATTTAGTGTACTACAGGCTTCTTAGATATTATCACATTTCATGTACAAATCAACGAACCACTGCATTTGCGCCTTCACACTGACCCCTACCGGTCATTCGGTGTACTACGGGCTTCTCAGACATTATTGCATTTCATGTATAAACCAACAAACCACTGCATTTTTCACCTACACACTGACCACTACCAGTCATTCAGTGTACTACAGGCTTCTCAGACATTATTGCATTTCATGTACAAACCAACGAACCACTGCATTTGCGCCTACACACTGACCCCTACCGGTCATTCAGTGTACTACAGGCTTCTCAGACATTATTGCATTTCATGTACAAACCAACTAACCACGGCATTTTCGCCTACATGCTGACCCCTACCGGTCAATCAGTATACTACAGGCTTCTCAGATTTTATTCCACTTCATAAGCAAACAAACTAACTACAGCATTTTCGCTTTTATACTGACTCCTATCTGTCAAATGGTAGCATTAACCCCTTAAGGACACATGACATGTGTGACATGTAATGATCCCCTTTTATTCCAGAAGTTTGGTCCTTAAGGAGTTAAAGGGTATTTTAACATACAATCAGCATTTCTGACCCCTACTGGTCAACAGCAAAACTGTCTTCACATGTCATATACAATTTACCAGCCAATATAAATTACACATAAGATTGTTTTAAACATAACTATAGACCATAAATTAAACTCCAGCACGGGCTCAACTTCAGGTTTAATTCACAATAATTTACATTTCACATCAAGACCAACAGTGGTTCTATCAACACTGCCACCTACAGGTCTGTCAAGTACATTGACAATTTTCATGGGGTTTTACAAACACCAAAACACTGACACCTATAGGTCAACAGGCAAACAACATTTCACATACCAATCAGTATCCAACTACACTGCCACCTATAGGGCACTCGTCAGATCTCCAGTGCACTTGCATTTTTCAACACCATGTTCACTGACCCCTACCATTCAATAAGACAAACAACAATTCACATAGCAAGCACTATATCAACATCTGGTATAAATACATATATTATTACACAGTAGCAGACGCATCTGTATATATGTAACTGGTAATATAGTTCACATATATTTTTAACAGCACGCTGCTCCCGCAACAGACTTCCCCTAGCAAGGGGATATACAACATACAAGGTGGGGTCAGACCACATTTTCACTTGTACATACAGCACTTAATGGGTTAAGATTGATACATATTTAACCAGTATGGCTACGATATTTAATATTTACACATCACGTCACTTTACTTTTCACATATACTGTACGTATTAAGATAAGCTTGGTCTATGCCATATTTCCTTATGCCATACGGTTTTATCCATTCAGGTTACAGTTACTACTAAAAAACCTATATGGATTGTCAGGTTCAATACCATACTACCAGGTACATACACCTGCTCACGTAGTTATCCATCTCTTACCTTCCCTGGAATAGTAATAGTGTACTGGCAATTAGGGTTCTAGGGCCCAATAGGTATTACCCCCTTTTTTCTCTGCATTATGCTTCGGTTAGTGGTCCCGCGAGGCCAACACCCCGCCTCACACTCGGAGGCATACACCCCTCGGGCCACTCGTGAGCTAGCCGCCTCGCATTGTATCATAGAGAGGACCTCACCTGTCACTCCCCTTCCTATTTTCTGGTTACTGTCACCGAGAGGCCAACATCCTGCCACAACGTTCGGTGGCCACACAAAATCCCCTCGCACCAAGCATAGATAGAGCCTCTCAAGCCACTTGGCAACTAGCAGGGCCTCACCAGTCACCAAAAAACACCAAGCCTAATCGTTTCGCCTTACGGCTTAGCTAGCAAGCCAGTACAAGAACCCTGGGTACAAATAATAATTGCAATCTTTATTGTTATTTAAGTATTTCTCAAAAAGATGGTGAAGAATCACCTCTTCCTAGCACCCCGGCTAGAATTGATACACCTTCAAGCAGAGGAGATGTTGCTAGTCCAGCAGCAATCAGATCCTGGACGATCCCACACATTACCACCGACCTAAGGAGGTGACAAATCCCCTACCCTGCTACAGCAAGGAAAGCAGTTATTCAAACTCCTCCATACATCAACGGACAACACGGAGGCAGGGGAAGGCCCAGCTACATCAACTCAGGTGACACCCAGGCTATGCTAGCTTCACTCATAAACTCATGAGGCAAAAAATTTATGACAGACTGGCAATCTCGAGTTGGTCACCACAGCCCTCACAAGGCTGGGCCTCATGCTACTGTACAACCAGCACCAACCGAAACTCGGTTACTTGGTACAATCAATTCTTATGACACACAAGATGTTAAACCTGCACGTATGATCCCAGCACATTGGGGAAGCAAGGCATATATATGTATGATGATGTATCTGTGATGGTCAGATCCAGGGATTCCAGGTAAATCGGGAACTGACCATCCCTTGGTTGGGTTGGCATTTGGAATATGTGGAGATGTTTATTTGTGCAGGTACCCATACAGAAGGGATTTTGTCCCAAACAAATGGAAGAGCACTCTCAGGCTCCAGGTACCAGCACCTCTGAACTATCAGAGACCACTGATATGAGTAGTTGCATTGCATACAGACTGTTGCATATATGTTCAAATATGACAAACCATGTGTCCCAATACAACTTACAAATAACGTATTCACCATCTGTACACACCAATGCATTTTCAACACTACTGACTCATCACCCTTCCAGACTTGTAGTAGATTTACTAAAGCTCTGGAGCTTCAAAGGGCTCCCATACAGGTATCATAAACACACCTTCAAGGAATATAGCATGCCCTCACTTACAGTCAGCACAACAAAACCATTGGCTGTAAACACACTCATAGCCAAGATTTGCAGAGGGGTCTTCCAATCTCCACCATTTACAGCCTGGCACCAAACACACACATTGGTATTGTCACAAGTAATCTTCCCTTAAACAAAGACTAACCATAGACTTATTGGCAACACACACTTCTGCTACCCCAAGTCTCAACTCCCTCATACCCTCCGAGGATTTTTCTTACTATACAACACCATTGATCTACCTTTACAGCTATCACTCAAGCATGGGTTGAAGCTTGGTTAAGTAAGACCAATATCATCAACGCAGTAAATGGCTACCATCTACCCTACACACTGGCACTTACATGGCTTAAATTGGGCAATCCTTTCCCCGCTCAACTTTCGAGCTACAGATTAGCCTACTATCGATATTCGCAGATACTCTGTGCTGGTTATGATAACATATCCAGAGGCCTTACATTCATACACTATCTAGAAGACTTCTTGTTAATCAAAGAAAGCATATTTTTCACTAGAAGCCTCACGGCAGCTTAGTCTGGTTGACCACTTGGGCGTCCCAGTACCCCATAAGAAACAGAAGGCCCAGACACTATCTTCACATTACTGGGCATATGACTTGAGTCGGCATCCATACACGCAAGTTACCACAAGACAAATAGGGAACATTCTCAACTACATCAATCACTACCTCCTGCTTAGTACTTACAACTGCAAGGAACTACGATCCCTACCAGGTTCCTTAATTTTGCCATGCCAATCATACCACAAGACCACGCTTTCACATCCAGAGTACTTTCCCCTTTTTTCCACACTTCCAACATGACGATCAGAGGATGTCCCTAGAAACCTCAGCAACAGCAGACCTGCACATGGGGGGGAATTTTTTAACCACTTGGCATGGTAAAAGCATGTTCCTTCCAGGATTGTCTGACACTTCTCCAACCAGATGGTCAGACGCAGCGTCTACCACGGGTTTGGCAGCGATCTACCGGGAACAATTGCTTTGGAGCTGTTGGCGATGGCATCCAGGTTTGGAAATTTTTCCACCACCTCAGCCCCTTTGGGAGATCTACCCCATTGTAGCAGCTGCTGAGGCATGGGGTAAATCATGGTCAGGGTCATCAATCCGTTGTTACTCAGGCAACTAAGCATATGTCATATCATCAACAAACGCCACTACTCATCCATAAGGTCATGATATTTCTGGGGAACTCACTTGGTTGGCCACTTATCACATTTCACTTTCATGTACCAGACGGGGGTATACATCCCTGCCGACAACTGTCTCATTTATATTCCAGGCATGTTCATCATACGCTTCCTACAGCCGCCCATACAGTCACGGCCACTCTTTCGTTCCAGAGACAAAATCATGGATTAAACATACTCATGCAGCATAGCATGCACTATCCCACCTAGCACTTTCGTCCCATACTTGTAGAACACATAACACAGCTTTTCACCTGGCTTAAAGAATCTCATTGGCACACGACATAGCTCAACCTGTGTCATAACATTTCTCCTAGGTTTTGCTTCTTTTTGCCACCTTAAACTTAAACTATCTCACACACCATTAATTACATATTTTACAGGCATTCAACAACACAGGATAACCTATGGCCAAAACTACCATAACTTCATGCTATCATACCAGACAAGAATATACTCAGAGGTTTTCAGGAATCCATTCCCCCACGTTCCTCTCAGAGATTACCAATAGCCATCCAACTTTTCATCATTATCGGACCTATTAGATCTACAACCATTCAATTATACTACCAAGTCGGCCATTACCAGCTATGCACATTGCCTTTTATGCCTTTCTCAGGCCAGAGAATCCACTACCATCACCACCACTCAGACAGATCATTGTCTTCAACGATCCCACGTACGTAAACACATATATCATTACCTATTGGCTCTACCACATTCCGAAACGAGTCAACACGCACCAACAGTAGAGATAACATACTATCCTACCCACAACAAATAGTGTCCACTTTCGGTCGTAGATTCCTACCTTCAAAATCCTTTCAGGAATTAAATACTGTAATGCTTTTAAGGAAATGTCTGGTTAATTTGTATATATTTGTTCACTGTATTAAATCTTTGATTATTCATTTTTGCCCTCTTTATTTACAGGCCTACCGTATCGTCGGTCTCGGCACACCACAACCGATTTGCTCCCTTTATACTATCCTACGCTTATGCTGGATCCTTACTCCATATACGGCAATTTGCCCCTTACACAAGTATTAAGGCCGTTTGGCCTGTATTTGTGGGAGGGGCTTAAATTAATTCACTCCCCTATATAAGGGACACTCCTTACCTGACTCATATCGCTTGAGGTCAGCATCAGAATGACCCTCCCACTGTAGCGTTACTTACCTTAACCGGGGGCCGGTCGCGGTCCTCTCTTCAAGCCGCGCGCGGTCCTGCGGCTGCACGAGCCACGCGCGGCTCATCCGACTGCTTTGGATGGAAGGCGGGCAGTGACCGCGTGAAGCGGTCACGTGTCCCGCCTGAAACTAAGAGCGCGCCGCGAGTCTCGGGCGCGCTCTTAAAGAGACAGTGGGAGCCTAATTGCCAAAAGGCTCCCATTGGCTCCTGTCATACCACACTCCCTATACAATTACCTATAGGGGGTGTGGAAGTGACAGGAGCCAATCACTTTAATTTAAAAGCTATTTAAACTTACCTTTTTCCCTTAGCTCGTTGCCCTATCGTGGTTTCTGTTTCAGTTCCCTTTAGCGCTTGTGGTGTTCAGTTGTGTTTTCTCGTATTGACTTTGGCTTCGTATTCTGACTTCGTTTTCGCTTTATCCTTATCTGTACTGTTTGCCGGCTTGCTGTTTTCCGTGTACCAGACCCCGGCTTGTCCTAGTTTACGCTGTCTCTCTGTGCCCTTGACCTCGGTTTGTTCCTGGCTCTGTCTCCTCTCATATACGTCGAGTCCGGCCATTCTAAGGTCCGGTAGACGTATCTCTCCTCTGTATTTGCCTCTGTTTAGCTGGATCCTGCGTGTAGGGGTATATTCTCGTTACATTACGATAGGGCCATGGACCCCGCAGATTTAGCTCAACAGATGGCGTCCCATGAGGCAAGATTTGTAGAGCAGGATCACCGTATGGATCAGATAGCTCAGGCTCTCCAGACGCTCCTAGCTAGAACCGTTCCAGCAACCACACCTAACCCTCCTACGCCCCTTCTCCCTGAAGTATCTACTTTGCCTAATACTTCGGCCCATTTAACACCTCCTCCTTGGTATGGAGGGGACTCTAAGACTTGCAGAGGGTTTATTAATCAAATTGAATTTCACTTCGAAATGTATCCACGTTCATTTCCCACAGAGAGGTCTAAGGTTGGGTTCTTTATGCACCAACTTACCGATAAGGCACTTGAGTGGGCAAATCCTATTTGGGAAGCTAATGGACCTATGGTACATGATTTCAACAGTTTTCTTACGGCTTTTCGTAGAACTTTTGACACAATGAAAAGGTCAAAGAATGCCGCGAGAGCATTAATGAGAATTAAACAGGGTTCTAGGTCTGTGGCTGATTATGCTATTCAGTTTCGCACTCTTGCTTCGCAGGTAGATTGGACCAACAATGGGTTAACTACTGCCTTTATGGAAGGTTTGTCAGATACGATATTGGATGAGGTAGCAGCTAAGGAGCTTCCTATTGCCTTAGAGGACCTTATCGATTACCTCATTGATATAGATAATAGAATTCGTGACAGGCTCTATACCAAGAACAGGAATAGACATTTTGTTACACCCATTAACCCCAGAGTTAATATACCAGAGAGTGTTAAAGTGTCTGAGGAGGAACCTATGCAATTAGGGGTTGCCAAACTCTCTGATACTGAGAAATTACATAGGAGAAGGGAGGGACTCTGCCTATACTGTGGTAGGAGAGACCATATGGTAAAGGAATGTCCTTTACTCCCGGAAAACTCTCGCACCTAAGACCTTATAGGGGACTGGCCTTGGGTGTGATATCTAAGTCTCCTAAATTGCCTCCTAACCGCTTGCTTCTCCCGGTTTCTTTATATATGGGAGAGATTTGTATAGTTGACAACATATATGCTCTGGTTGACTCTGGGGCAGCTGAAAATTTTATAGACTCTGGCTTTATAAAGAGAAACAACATTCCCATCAGAGAGAAGGAGATACCCTTGGCCGTTGAGGCCATAGATGGTAGACCATTAAGTTCTCCAGTTGTTACTCATGAGACTGTACCATTACACATGTACACAGGGGTTTTACACTATGAAACCATTCGATTCCAGGTCATCACCTCTCCCTCTTCACAGTTAGTATTAGGGTATCCATGGTTACGTGCTCACAATCCCATTTTTGACTGGGAGACAGGGCAAATAAAATCATGGAGTGAGGCCTGCCACGAGTCTTGTACGTTGGAAGTCACACCTTTGAATTCTATTGAGGTACCTACCAGTCCTCCTTTGTCTACGGTTATACCCCCTCAGTATTTATCTCTAAAGACTGTTTTCGATAAAAGGGAGGCTGAGAAATTACCGCCTCACAGACCCTATGATTGCGCTATTGACTTGTTGCCTGGCACTATACCTCCAAAGGGCAGGGTGTACCCCTTATCGGTTCAAGAAAACCGTGTCATGGAGGAGTATATTAAGGAATCACTAGAAAAGGGGTTTATTAGGAGATCCTCTTCTCCAGCTGGAGCAGGGTTCTTCTTTGTATCGAAGAAAGAAGGTGATTTAAGACCGTGTATAGATTATAGAGGTCTAAACAAAATCACTATCAAAAATGCATACCCTATACCTTTAATTACAGAATTATTTGACAGGCTGAAACATGCCACTGTGTTCACTAAATTAGACATTAGGAGTGCATACAATTTGATACGTATAAAGGAAAATCACGAATGGAAGACTGCATTCAACACTAGATCCGGTCATTACGAATATACTGTTATGCCATTTGGGCTTTGCAATGCCCCAGCAGTATTCCAAGAATTTATTAATGATGTCTTAAGAGATTTTATTCACACATTTGTTATCGTATACTTGGACGACATTTTAATATATTCTACAGATATACACACTCATCACAGACATGTTACGACAGTTTTGAAGACCCTTCTTGCTAATGGTCTTTATTGCAAGCTAGAAAAATGTCTGTTTGACCAAACCGAAGTCCAGTTCTTGGGGTATTTGATTTCCGCTAAAGGTTTTCGTATGGATCCCCAGAAGCTTGCTGCTGTAATAGAATGGCCTCTACCGCAAGGTCTGAAAGCTATTCAGCGTTTTCTTGGGTTCTCCAATTATTATAGACGTTTTATCAAAGGTTTCTCGTCCATTGTAGCACCTATTACCCGTATGACTAAAAAGGATGGCAATACTCGTGTTTGGTCTACCGAGGCACTTCAGGCTTTTGAATTTCTTAAAACTACGTTCGCCTCTGCACCTATTTTACAGCATCCTGTCCCCTCACTGCCCTATATTCTTGAAGTTGATGCTTCGGATATTGGGGTAGGTGCTGTCTTATCCCAAAGAGAGTCGCCTGAAAAGCCATTGCATCCATGCGGCTTCTTTTCTAAACAAATGTCCAAAGCAGAGAAAAATTATGATGTGGGTAATCGCGAACTCCTTGCTATTATTTTAGCACTTAAAGAGTGGAGACATTTGTTAGAAGGAACTAAGGATCCTATCCTCATTTTACGGATCACAAGAACCTATCCTACCTTAGCGAAGCCAAAAGATTGTCTTCCAGGCAGGCTAGGTGGTCACTATTTTTGTCCCGTTTCAATTTTATTATCACCTATAGGCCAGGTGATCGCAACACTAAAGCAGACGCTCTGTCCAGACAGTTCGAAACTACTGACAAACAGGAGATTGATGTTACTCCTGTCATTCCCCAGACAGGATAATAGCTACTACTATTTTGTCTATTTCCTCGTCCCTCTTGCAGGCCATACAAGCGAAACAAAGCATGGCACCTAGCGAGAGGCCTAATGATAAACTGTTCGTTGATGTTCCTGAGAGACGGGACATTATGTCATTATATCATGATACTAAGACTGCTGGACATCCTGGTATTTCCAAAACGGTGTCAGCTGTTTCTCTGTATTTTTGGTGGGATTCCTTACGAAAGGATGTCACTGACTATATAAGTGCTTGTACTACTTGTGCCTGTATGAAATCCTCCCGTAGAGTTCCTTGTGGGCTGTTGCATCCGTTACCCGTTCCCGAGAGACCTTGGTCTAACCTGTCCATGGATTTTATTGTTGAATTACCCCTTCAAATGGTAACACAGTAATCCTGATGATAGTGGATCGGTTCTCCAAAATGGCTCACTTCGTGTCTCTTCACAAGTTGCCCACATCCAAGGAACTGGCTCGTATCTTCGCTAGAGAAGTATTTCGATTACATGGGATTCCCGTATCTATTGTATCCGATAGGGGTAGCCAATTTATTTCCAGGTTCTGGAGGGCCTTTTGTTCAGAAATGGGTATTTCTCTCTCATTTTCTTCCGCTTATCATCCCCAGTCTAATGGGGCTGCTGAACGTGCCAACCAGTCTCTGGAGCAATACCTCCGCTGTTTTGTGTCTCACCATCAGGACAATTGGTCTGACCTGCTTCCTTGGGCTGAATTTGCTCGGAATAACGCCACTCATGATTCTTCCGGCAAGACCCCTTTTTACGTTGTCTATGGCCAGCATCCCGTTGTTCTTCCGGCTGCATTCTCCTCACAGGGCATGCCAGTTCTGGATGAGCATTTGGCTGGTTTGCGTAATACTTGGGGGCAGGTTCAGCGTTCTTTGGTGGACTCTGCTACTCGCCAGAAGGCTCAGGCTGACAAGCATCGCAGAGCAGCTCCGTCCTATGTTGTGGGGGACAGGGTTTTGCTTTCCACGCTGAATATTCGTCTCCGGGTGCCTTCTATGAAATTGGCTCCCCGCTTCATTGGACCTTATCGTATTATACATAAGGTTAATCCTGTTTCTTATGCCTTAGGCCTGCCTAAGAATCTACGTATTCCTAATGTTTTTCACACCTCATTGTTGAAACCTTTCGTACGCAACCGCTATACTCGGCATACTCCTCCTCCCCCTCCTATCTCGGTGGAGGGTCATGAGGAGTTTGAAGTGTCTGCTGTTCTTGACTCTCGTTTCCTTAGGGGTCGACTTCAGTACTTGGTACATTGGAAGGGTTAAGGGCCTGAGGAGCACAGTTGGATTTCGGCTGATGCTGTCCATGCTCCCCGTCTTGTGCGCTCTTTCCATTCTCGTTTTCCTGCCAGGCCTGGTCCTACCCGCCCGGAGGGCGTGTCCTCAGGGGGGGGTACTGTAGCGTTACTTACCTTAACTGGGGGCCGGTCGCGGTCCTCTCTTCAAGCCACGCGCGGTCCTGCGGCTGCACGAGCCGCGCGCGGCTCATCCGACTGCTTTAGATGGAAGGCGGGCAGTGACCGCGTGAAGCGGTCACGTGTCCCGCCTGAAACTAAGAGCGCGCCGCGAGTCTCGGGCGCGCTCTTAAAGAGACAGTGGGAGCCTAATTGCAAAAGGCTCCCATTGGCTCCTGTCATACCACACTCCCTATACAATTACCTATAGGGGGTGTGGAAGTGACAGGAGCCAATCACTTTGTTTAAAAGCTATTTAAACTTACCTTTTTCCCTTAGCTCGTTGCCCTATCGTGGTTTCTGTTTCAGTTCCCTTTAGCGCTTGTGGTGTTCAGTTGTGTTTTCTCGTATTGACTTTGGCTTCGTATTCTGACTTCGTTTTCGCTTTATCCTTATCTGTACTGTTTGCCGGCTTGCTGTTTTCCGTGTACCAGACCCCGGCTTGTCCTAGTTTACGCTGTCTCTCTGTGCCCTTGACCTCGGTTTGTTCCTGGCTCTGTCTCCTCTCATATACGTCGAGTCCGGCCATTCTAAGGTCCGGTAGACGTATCTCTCCTCTGTATTTGCCTCTGTTTAGCTGGATCCTGCGTGTAGGGGTATATTCTCGTTACACCCACCCACTCCTCATTTCAACACTTTCTCTTTTCTTTCCATTTACTTTACTTTCTTACTCCTTGGTGGGCCCTCTTTATTTACAGGCCTACCGTATCGTCGGTCTTGGCACACCACAACCGACTTGCTCCCTTTATACTATCCTACGCTTATGTTGGATCCTTACTCCATATACGGCTATTTGCCCCTTACACAAATATATATATGTTTTTTTTATACCTATTTTAACAAACAAAACAACATGCGCTATTTCAAATTATTGTATTGATGATACCTCCAACACTCAATACAGTAACTGAACCGGGCATGGATTTGAACCAGTTTTGTTAAGAATTGTTTATGCAAACTCCATATTTTTAAAACACAAAGAAACTACAATAAGTGCTATGCTAATTTTGACAGTGAGTGAAATGAACAGAGAAAGGACATATTGACAATGCTAAATTTCTATTTTTTACACTCCTTTGATGTTACATTTTGAGAGTCGCCTAATATATATGACATTTGAAATACTTTGTCTGCCATTCGGATACCAGGAATTAATGCTAAATCTTGCAACACCTGACAGTATTTCAATATACAAATCAGCATCTCTCTGTATTTTTTCTAAGTTGCAATAGTGCAGGGCTGCTGAAGGGATGTCAGCGTGTGCCTTTGTGTGTGGGTTTATGCAGAGCATAATATAGTTTTCCTTTGTGTAAAAGGTCAGAGCTAAAATGGCAACATAAACAGAAACTGACCAAGCATGGGCTAGAAATCCTTCATAGATTTGGGAAAGTGAAACCTGTCATTGAAACTTTTTAATTATCTGCATAATAAAAAATTAGCCCTGAGGTAACAATTAAGTAGATTTTTTTATGGCATTATTAGCGCACAGAGTATTTAAAGGTGAGGTGATTTGTCACAGCTGAATACCACCCAGTGTGGAAAACTACTAATAAAAGTCAACCATAAACAAATATCATTTTAGAAATGTGAACAGTTTTGACTTTCGTATGTGCAGAAATTCTTTAGTTTGGAAATATGTTCCCACATTATTATCACAAATAAATGGCTTCCTCCTGCAGAAAAAGAATGTTTATTACATATGATTAATCAGTGGAGCGACACTAGTTATTATATGTAACGAGTGGACGATAAGTAGAGCTGTTTCAGGTAACGTTGTTATAGAATGAAGAACAGTTTCCTTCCTTGATCTGAGATTGTTAATCTGTTGCGCTGATATAATTCTTGTTTCTCACTACCAGTGAAATGAGTGCCCTCCATTACTTGGGATCCTGATCAGTAGTTCAAAGTGCAACAACTTGTGAAACAGAGAAACAGAGAAGGCATTAATTGCAGCATACATGAAACCTGCAGCAACAAGACAAATTTCAGCTGTGGAAGTTAAAGTAAGAGATGCTGCTTTCAAAAGTGATTTGTTGGCATGCCTGTCAGTAAGGGGAAGCTGAGGGTAGGGCTCGAATGTGGGGCTCCTTAACCCCAAATATCTTTGGACCCACAGCAAGCCAGTGGCCCACAATCACTAATTCTGTGCTTCTCTACCTGCCCAGTCTGCTCTGTTAGTTTCAGCTCAGAGCTGTCGAGACTCACGGTGCACAATATTCAGGGAGAGCAGCAAAAAACAGTATACTAGCAAATCAGTGCTCTGAGTTGCCTGTGAGGCCAAAGACATGCTGGGCAGATTCGGGCAGCACAGTTTAGTTAGAGACACAAGGAATATGATGTCTTATCCCAGCGACACTATCACTCCAATGCAGGAGAACAACCAGCAGGGAAAGCAGCATGAACTATTTAACTGGTTGCTAATGCATTGCCCACTATCATAAAACACAAAGAAATGACCAATGGACATAAAATGTAGAGGACAAAGTAAAGTCCCTATATGAATATAATGTAATTAAAACTAAATTTATTTATATATGTTTAAAATGGAACAGTATTTGTCACCTCTCAACACTCAGTACAAACAAAAACTGGATTACAGTGAATGGAACATATCAATGTGTACGCTGTGTAGCGTCTCGCTACATAGCCAAGTGATCTAAAGTATTAATCAATTTTTCCGGCACTGTGGACATCCCCATCAAACAGTTTTTCAACTGTAACACCTTTGTTGTGGTGTACCTGCTCAAATGTGAGTGTGGCCTTCGATATGTGTGCAAAACCATACTTCCCTTCAAAAGAAGGATTATGGAACATATACACTCAGTAACTACCTTTAAGGACACCCCTGTTGCTAAACATGTCAGACTGCACCACAAAGATTCCCCCAAAGGGATGAAATTTGCAGGAATTAGAAAAATCTATATGGGCAAAAGGGATGGTGACTTGGACCTAGCTCTCAAAAAAAGAGAATATTTTTGGATCCATAAGTTTGTTACCACTATAGTTGTCTGGTGAAAGTTTTTATAGAAATTTCTAGAGGGGTAACTCTCCTAAATATGGTTTATTATTAGGGAAATTGTTTAGTTAGCATGGAAGGTTTGCCTTTTGTTTAAAGCAATTTTTGCTTC
>OW240915.1:146574874-146590176 GCA_933207985.1 Pelobates cultripes | reverse complement strand
TTTAGCTATACACTTTGAAGATATGTACACAAGGCATGCGTAAAGTATAATTTGATTGAATACACATGTTTACACATTTTATGATTAGTCTTACATTGTACACCAGTATGTGATAAACAATAGTTGACAAGAATATTTATATGTATTTTGTCATCCATCAACTATTTCCCATTTTTTATGGTGATATGTTAATGAATACTCTAACATTGATCATAATTAAATGACCTTTCCTGACCACCGTTCTCATGTCAGCTAGATTTCATGACATCATCAATTTTGGAACTCCAATCAGAATTTTGGGCGCCTTATTTAAACAGTTTAACGGACCATGTGCAGGTTCCCCTTGAAAAGCCGCCTTACCGGCGAAACGCGCGTCGGGGTTTTTCTCCGATCACTTCCAAATACCCCCATACTCTGCAATTGCAGCAATAGTCTATTATTGAATGCTTACATTTCGGCTAATAACTATTCTCTTGACAGTGGGTACAGTGGGAGGTTTCTTAATAACTTAGCCGTCGACATGATCTATGGCTACAATTTAACTATCTAGCCGCTGATGCCGTTTATAGTTGTAACCATTTAGCCGGCGCTCATAGCATATTGATACATCACAAGATGCCATTGTGATTTTGGCTATTCTATCCTAACTAGCTAGCTCTATAAGCTAATACATACTATGTAGAGAGGTATTTTTGAATGAACAATCATTTACCTAAGATAACTTTTGTTTCTCTCTTTTTTCCTCTCTTCTATTACGTGCAGTTAGCTTCTATACCTGGTAGGTGCCCTCGAAGGCACAGATATCTATCTACTTTTCCATCATTTCCTTTCTGTGGGGATTATAGAGCCGAGGCTATATTTAATAACTGCAACTGTATATATCTGGATATTAAATTATTTCCTGCAAGTTACTATTCTATTCAGACGGTTTAGTTTATTTGACCGTAGATCAACAGCCATATTGAACGGCTTTGTTTGTGCTATCTACTTTTTATTTATTTACAACCTACTAGTGTTTTTCGGAAATCGCAGTCCCAGATAATGTTCCGGTCATGTGGAAAGTAATGGGATATTTGAGATATATTATAATAGTTCTAGTACAGTAGACAGATTTGTATCCCCCATTTGGCCAGGAACACTCTGGTTAATTCGGAAACACTTTCTGCCAATTACAGCAGCAATACACTTTTGTGTATATCACTTGTAAAGCACTGTCAACTGTAACAATTACTTTTGATACGTTGTTGCAGTTTTTGCAGAGTTGACAGTTCTCCTCCGTGTTTTTTCGTTCTGATAGGTTGCAACAGTATTATATTAGTAGATAGCTTTCATTTATTTAGATAACATCGTTACTCACATTTCTGAAATTCAGATACTGTTTCTTTGGTTTTTAATTTTATTATTTCTCACATTATCCCTTCGTGTCCTGGTGTGTATACATCTGGACCGATTAGGATTACATATGTGAAATAATCACTCTATCCTATATTCACTATTAAAAGTTATATTTTAATCTTCATAGTATATATTCTTTAGGCAGTGTTTCTCTCTTTCTAAACATGACTGGGGAAATGGGCACAGTATGCACTGTGAGCCTGACACAGAAGCTGGCAGCAGTGGCAGACAACTAAGTGCAATTACATTACATAGAAAAAAAAATCCAAAAAAAGCATACCCTTATCCCTAACCTAGCTATGCTTTTCCCTATCTTATGAACAGCAGCTACACTTTCCCTCCTCTTACTAAGCATGCAGCTTGAGAATGAATCTAAAATGGATGCTGTCCAGTAGGTGGGAGGGTCTGCTAGGGAGGCTGTGCTGCTAATTGGCTGGAATGTGTCTGCTGACTGTGAGGTACAGGGTCAAAGTTTACTCAATGATGACGAATAGGGGGCGGGTCGAACCGCGCATATGTTTGCCCGCCGTGGCGAACGCGAACATACTATGTTCGCCAGGAACCGTTCGCCGGCGAACCGTTCGGTACATCACTACTCCTATATCCTCAGGTGGATATTATACAGCCCATGTGCATCATAGTAGATCTAACTGGTAGCTTCACACACTGTAAGTACACTTCTTTTACCCAATTACATCAGGCATACTGCACTATATACCCGTTATTTTGTCTTTTCTTGTTTTGTTACATATTCACAAACACCCGGGAACTACTTAAAGTACTTCTCCCTCCTTTTATTGCATACGCCTTTTGAAAGGACCAGAATAGAGAGACTCTGGTTTGGGTTGTTTGAGCTGCCTTTAACAGGCAACTAAATGCGTTAGAAACCTACTACCTTTCTATTTTATATACCTCTAATGCTAATAGCAGGCAATTAGAAAATGTAATGTTTGTCCATGAAAATATAAAAACTGCAATTACAGAATTATTAAGATGCTAAATTCTAATATATATATATATATATATATATATATATATATATATATATATATAAGATATATATGTCTTAATTATAATGTTGTCAAATTCTATGGAAGGTCCTGTTAAGATAATTTAAAGCATAAATAGGAGTTATATGTAGTCAATGTGCAGCAGGTACATTAAAAGTAGAGGAGAGAAATGTAACTATCTAAAAACAAAGATGGGGCATAGGTATTCTGTATATTACTGCAGTGTTTTTCAAGCTTTTTTGGGCAAAGGCACACTTGTTTCATGAAAAAAATCACGAGGCACACCACCATTAGAAAATGTTAAAAAATTTAACTCTGTGCCTATATTGACTATATATATAAAGTAATTCTCTTGAATAGGAATCAAATAAACACCCATCTCCCTCCCTCCCTCCTTCCTTTCCCTGTCTCTCCCATCTCCCTCCCTCCCTCCTTTCCCTGTCTCTCCCATCTCCCTCCCTCCTTCCTTTCCCTGTCTCTCCCATCTCCCTCCCTCCTTTCTTTCCCTGTCTCTCTCATCTCCCTCCTTCCCTCCTTTCCCTGTCTCTCCCATCTCTCTCCCTCCCCCCTTTCCCTGTCTCTCCCATCTCTCTCCCTCCCCCCTTCCCTGTGTCTCTCCCCTCTCCCTCCCTCCCTGTCCTCCCTTTCCCTGTGTCTCTCTCCCCTTTCCTGTCTCTCCTCCCCCTCCCTTGTCTCCTCCCTCCTCCTCTTCCCTATCTCTCTCCCCCCCTTCCCTATCTCTCCCCCTGCCCCCAATTTACCTTAGAGAAGGCAGTGGGCCGGCCGCATTCCAGACTGGAGCCGCCGGGCCGGGTGGCAGCTTCACCGGTCCGGCGGCACTCCAGTCACTGGTGGAACCGTGAGGGAGCATTGTAGACAGGCTCCTCCTCCATCAGCAGCCAGTGACTGGAGTGCCGCCGGCCCGGCGAAGCTGCCACCCGGCCCGGTGGCTCCAGTCTGGAACGCGGCCGGCCCCCTCTCAGTGTGCCACCGGACCGGCCACCCGGTGGCACATATGTGCCCTCGCAGCCCCCAGGTGCCGCGGCCCACCGGGAAATTTCCCGGTATCCCGGTGGGCCAGTCCAGCCTGATCACAGCCCGGACATCAGAACATCAGACATCCCACGGCACACCAGGCAACATCTCGCGGCACACTAGTGTGCCGCGGAACAGTGGTTGAAAAACACTGTATTACTGCATCCACATGCTTACAAAAACAGGACATACCATATTCTCCTAGCACTAATAGCACTAAATAACCAGTAAGATATACAAGCTCCTTAAAAGACCACTATAGTGTCAGGAAAACAAACTCGTTTTCCTGACACAATATAATCCTAAGGTCCCCCCACCCTCAGCCCCCCTCCCTCCCGCTGGGTTGAAGGGGTTAAAACCCGTTCAGCCACTTACTTTTATCCAGCACCAGGCACCCTTGACGCTGGTGACCTCTCCTCCCCCATCCGACGTTAGCTCCCAAGTGGAGCCGAACGCGCATGCGTGGCCAGTGCCGTGCGGGCATAAAAATGCACATAGGAAAGCATTTCTAAATGCTTTCCTATGGACGTTCTCCATGCTCAATGTGATTTTTGCATTGAGCTTCGGGGAAGCATCTCTGGCGGCTGTCAGGAAGACAGCCACTAGAGACTGGATTAACCCTGCAATGTAAACATAGCAGTTTCTCTGAAATTGCTATGTTTTCAGCTACACAGTTAAAGCTAGAGGGACCTGGCACCCATACCACTTCCTTGAGCTGAAGTGGTCTGGGTGACTATAGTGGTCCTTTAACATTAGTGTCCTAAGATTATATTAAAAATAATTATCTTTAACTCCCCATACCTTTAATGATATATGCACATGAATATTTCTTCGCTAAAGTTCTAGACTTTAATAAGCTAATGCAGTTAGCAGTTTTAAGAGTAGTGAAATCTATGATGCAATTAGGAAATCAAATGAATAAATAAATAAATGAATAAAACGCATACATTGAAATGAATGGCCACATCATATCATGCATGCTTTATGTGTTACTCTCTTTTTTTTTCTCTTTTTTTTATAGTCTCCTTTTCTTCCTCTCCACTCTAGAGGTTTTGTCTACTTTTCTTGGTTGTGACGTTACCATTTTACTGCGGCACATGTTCACTATGAATTGCTTAGCCCCAATGTTTGTTTGTACTCATATCCACTGCCTTCTTCATAAAAATGTATCTTCTTGTAATGTTAAATATTTTGTACTCAATATTTCTTGCTTAAAAAATAATTCAAATTCAATAACTATTACTTAGTTATGGGGCCAGGAGCCCTGGACTCCTTCACGAGTGTAGTAAGACCATTTTGCTAATGGTTTGACTTCTTATCTGGAGTCTGCCCACACCCCACCCAAGTGGTGCAAGGCTTAGTACAATAGCTGAGAGCGATTAGCTGACAAACTGTTAGCAAAATTTGTTTACTTATATTGGGGGAGCACAAGGGCAATCCACAGTATGCTTTAGTGGTTATGGTTCTTGAAGTGTTCCTTCAAGCTCATCAAGTTTAAATGATATTATGCATGTTCACTTACTGCTCATAGACTAAACACAACAAGAAGTAAAGTTTAAGTGATCACCCGACTAGGATATCTCAGCAAAGAGCATATTCTAAAAGCAGGTTTCTCCCTCTGTTTTGCACCTGCACCATTGTAACCTTAGTGCCTCAAATGTAGATCTAAACGACTTGAGTTAGATCTGATAGAATATTGTTTCATGAAACATATATACTTGATTTTTCAATAACCTCAAGATGGTAAAAAGACATTTGCTTTTAGAGCCAGCATATTGAAGAGATGCATTTTACTGGAACGTGCTTGACTGTGCTCCTGATGTGGACAGAAGTCATCTAAAGTCTGTCAATGAGAGTTCCTTTTTTGTCTTTTGATGGGTGACCTTTCACGTAAAAATCTCCACTGTAAGTGCTTTTGACTAAACTTGAATTTACCTTTATTTCATCTTCAGCTTTAACCATTCAATATCATCAATAAGTGGCATTTTCTAACTTTTGTTTTTTTAACAGATTTACCTAGAAAATAGAAATTGTCTTGTTTTAATAATTAAACATTTATTAGGTAACTAAACTGTCTCCAATATGAATATTGCACCAAAAAGATTTTCTATATTTGTTGTTTCATACACTTTTCTTGAATCATTTATTATGTTATAGCACAGGGAGAAAAATTTATATAAAATAACATATTCAAATCATATAGCAAGCATCATAATATAACAAACCCCAAACAAATGTCAAGTGGATTGTTAATGACACCAAAACCCAAAGATGTAATTATTTTCAGAATTGTTTTTGATTAGTTTGTTTAGTTGCAAATAATATTTTTAGTATTCAACACTTTTAATTGAGGTTATTCAAATTATGTGAAAATTGCATTACATTATGTGGCAGTGTTAAGTTTCATAGAATGCTGCAATGATAACAGAGCCTTAGTTTAATATTTTCTGATTTAAACATTTACCCCAAAACTCCCAAACCCTTCCGCATATCCCCAAACTTATTGAATATGAAATTAATGTATGTCATTTAATAGGTGATTTGCCCTCCAAAACCTTATAGGGCTAAAGATTATCAGTATAATCTGTTCAACCATTGGGGGTGCACAGGTTAAATTATGTGGTAGATAAAATGAGTACCATTACATTGGGTATTTGTAACATCCCATGGATGTTGGGCAAAAGTAATATGGCAACCAGAGAATATCTGAATGTACCTTTCCTGGTTAAACACTTTGTTATTATTATTTGGTGTTTTGAAATTGCTTTTTCAGTGTTTATGCTCACGTAGGTTTGCCAGGTCTCAAAATTTGTTTTTGCTTTGTCAACCTTATGGACATGGAGTAAATTCAAGTGAGAAGGGGGAGATGCAGGATAGTGGACGTTATTGTCCCTATGGCCATTCCTAACCCCAGTATGGATTGCCTTGCTTAGACAAAAGTAAATTGTTAGGGCGAAGATGATGTGGCAGGATTTGCTGCAATCATTTTGCACCAATTTTAGTGTAAAGAAAAGAGGGGAATTGTGGGCCCACCAGGAACACCTGTAAATAAATGCAAATATATGGAAAATACAGATTAAGGAACAGAAAAAAAGATACAGATTTCAATTTTACAAGGCCACTTAAGGTAATCTATTTCAGGAAAATGTAAATGTCTTGGTTTAATAGGGTCATTGGTCTTTAGGATTTTTTTAAATTTGCAAAAATATGAGATAATGTGGCCTCTCATGACTACCTTCGACACTTGACAGAATAGCATGGGATTGTTTAGATGTTACATCTTAGTTTAGGTTGAAACAAAAGACTACAGTACATCAAGTTGAACCCTGGAACCAATGCATTTATGTTGTTGATCCAAATAAGGCAAAATACCCAATTGTAGCTATTCCTTTAAAAATCCTTTTTGATTCTTTTTGACAACATAATTGAAATCAAATTTTATTCAATACACATACATGTCAATTATATCCTTGAATATTCTATTTGTACAAAAAAGCATACAAGCCTTTTTTTAAAGACTAGATTTTAGTTAACATAATTAATGCATGCTTCCTCTCAACAAATGTAAAATTTGTCAGTAGGGAATTGCCGATGCTTAGACTGGTTCAGGTAGCAGGTCCAAATATAGGGAAAGGACAATGGGAACTCTATCAGATATTATGATGTTATATAAGTCACTCTATCTGACCTTCGATAGGAGGATGGATAATAAAAAGAAATGGTCAAGCCT
Organism: Pelobates cultripes; assembly: GCA_933207985.1. NCBI lineage: Eukaryota > Metazoa > Chordata > Amphibia > Anura > Pelobatidae > Pelobates > Pelobates cultripes. The sequence goes on along the minus strand of OW240915.1, from coordinate 146,583,006 downwards.
AGTGGCTGAGTCATGAGTAATGAAACATGTGTGTACTGCCTAACTTTGGTGTACAGAAGTCTACATATTTCTATCAGGTTGAGGTGTTGTGACAGAGAGTGCAGTTGGTGTGTATGATCAGGGATGCTGGTTGAAAAGGTGCTGCTCTATTCAATGACTTGTCAAAGACCGTATTAAGGTCACTGTGGCGGAGCCTGTATAATTCCTGGATTCTTGCTGCAGGACTCTGCTACACTACTTCAATGTCATACATGCTCTCGGCCCGCGCCGCTCTGGTTCCACCTTCCATGCTGCACGCACACGCACGCATGCAATGACAAGCTAAGGGGCGTGCACCTTCCTTGTTTTTGGCCTCCTAAAGGGGAAGTAACATCATTTACATCTGGGCTAGCTCTCAATTTATATCTGTTCATTATTACCCTAATTAGTTCTCTAGCCTATCAGCTCTCACTTAGCCCTATTTATATCTCACACAAAGATCACTTTATTGTCCTGTCATGGTCTTTTGTAGCTCAAGAGTTCATTTCTTTAGTGTGACTTTTCTGGTATCTGACTCCAGTTTGTTCCTTGTTCTTCTGGTATCCTTGACCCTTGGCTTTGTTCTACATTTATCCTTCTGTCCCCAATCCTGACCTGATCATTTTATTCAGTAGAAACAGGGCTTTTTATTTAACATCAAATATTTAGCTATGAAATATAATTTAATATGAATAAACTATAAAAAAAAATGGGAAGAAATAAGACATTTTGTTATTTTTTTTAGTTCTACATGACATTTTTATTGTAAATGTCATAATACTGTTTTTGCTTTTACTGAAATAAAATACACATATTTGTATTCAGCGATGTCTCACATGTAAAACAGTACCCCCAATGTACAGGTTTTATGGTGTTTTGGGAAGTTACATTTTTCATTTTTTTCACATTGAAATTTGCCAGATTGGTTACGTTGCCTTTGAGACTGTATGGTAGCCCAGGAATAAGAAATACCCCCATGATGGCATGCCATTTTCAATAGTAGACAACCCAAGGTATTGCAAATGGGGTATGTCCAGTCTTTTTTAGTGGCCACTTGGTCACAAACACTGGTCAAAGTTAGTGTTAATATTTGTTTGTGTGTGAAAAATGCAAAAAACTAATTTGAACGCCAATTTTGGCCAGTGTTTGCTTTATTGTGCAATTACAAATTCACACAACGGTCAAGTCGACGTTTCAGTCTATAAAATACTTTTTTCAAGACAATTGTGTATGTGAGATGGATGCCTTATATACACAAATGCAGTAATCCTATTTGAGGGTGAAAAGGTGAAAGGTAACAACGGGTCTGTGTGACGTCACTGATGACATAAACATATTTAACTCCAAATTACTACGTAATTTAAATATGTTATATTTGTAACTGCATATAAACCAGGAGGTTAGCCTATATAAACCATTCCTGTTGTACCCTTCATCTAGTTTAGGCTGATGTTTGGGTATCTGTCTACTTTGCTGGGAGAATATACTTGGATGCTATAATTCATCTGGAGAAACGGTTGAATCAACTGAACTGCGAGCTATAATCACTCAGGCTTTAGCAGTTCATGAGAAAATAGACGAACGGGTATTTGTAATACCAGCGTTCGTTACAGACACTGCTTACCATCTTTTGTCTCCAGCTTGAAAATGTACCATTAATGAGAACTCTCTGTGCTCTATCTTTAAGCCACTGTTCTACCTAAGAACAAGAATTTTGTTCTAGACCAATTTCTTTTAATTAGAAAACTCTCTTATTGTGTGGAACGGTATACAATGCCTCGGAAAAATCCAAGTAGATCACATCCACTGCAACGTCCTAATCTATACTTCGACTTATTTCTTTGTATAATGCAATAAAGTTAGTTAGGCATGACCTATGTTTTATAAAACCATGCAGATTTTTACTAACCTCAATATTCTTCTCAATGAATTCCTGAAAATATCCCTTAATAACCCATCAAATACTTTCCCAGCCACATAAGTTAAGCTCACAGGTCTCTAATTTCCAGACAAGGATTTTGAACCCTTTTTAAAAATAGGAATAACATCTGCCTTCCTCCAGTAATGTATGCATGTTCAGGTAAGTGCAACCTCTTGGTTTTATATATATATGTATATATATATATCTATATATATATATACATATATATATATAAAAGGCTACAGTACCTTGCACTCTGGCTTCAAGATTCCATGGCTGGGTGCATTACCAGGGCTCCAGTATTCAAGTGGTTAAAGTAGATGGCTGCACTCTCGGACTTCCATAAAAAATAACTTTTATTATAGCATTTAAAACAGGATCAACGTTTCAGACCTCCTTGGGGACTTTCATCAGGACTCCTAGGGGACTTTCATTTATATATTGGAAGGCTTGGCCTGAAGTTGTGGGAGGGGATTATGGACCTTTAAAAGGGACTCCCCCCTTCCCTGACCTTCCGTGATTGATCTGACGAGCTGCAGGCTGATGAGACTGTTTGGTTCAGTACAGAACCATCTACTTCCAGTTCAAAGGTCATCAATACAAACTGCCTAAACTCCAAGCAGGCTGGTCTTGGCCTAGTGTGGCCCATGCAAGTATTTGTTTTACCTCACTTTAGTAAACAGCCGCCTTGCTAGAAGCTCATGGGGCACTACCGCGTCCAGCCCAGCCACTGCTCCTATAACTGTTGTTTTTTCAACAAAACCGTAAGTTTGTTTGTTCAGCCATTCGGATATGGCAAATTTTACTACTAACGGAAATTCAGCCCTTTTCAATCATACATAGCATGCCTCATTCTGCTTACTGTATTTGGCCCACACTAGGCCACATAGAATTTTATCATATACATTTTAGTTAGTCACTCTGCAAGTTAATGTTTCACTGTACATCTTAAAGTTTTCTTTGTCTGTCCTGGGTATTCATGCACCTTTTCAGCCTTTATTGTTTATTAATTATGTGGCTAGGTGTTGCAATTGACTGTCTAAATTTATGTCATATTTTCTCTGTCCACATAAATGTAAAATTCCTTATTTTCAGTAAAGAGGAATATCTTCTAAAAATCTTAAATCTTCTTACTAAATGATCTCAAATTAATCAAACTGTATCATATGCATTTTAGTAAATCACCCTATATTTTAATGTTGGTCTACCCTCTGGGTATTCATGTACTCATTGAGCCAACTTTGTTCAGTAATTCACTGTTTAGTAGATATGCCCCAAGGGACAGCTTGCATTTAATTATGTCATTTTCATTGGTGAATAATCTAAAACAGCTAGCTAAACCTGCAGTTCTCCTGTCTGCTGCTTTTGCATTCCCTCACTTTCAAACACCACCCAGACTTTCTTTGTTCAGTCTACATGCATTAGAAACATCATACATTAATGTTCAGTTTAAGCACTGAAGTTTTATATCTGAAGCTAATATTACTGAGATATTCTAGCATTATTCTAGCATTTCCTGTTGCTTTCAACCCTAGTTTTCCATGCCAGCTGGGTATGCATAAGTATTTATCATCCTCCTAAGCATTCCAAATGTAGGTCTTTTTAATGTACGTCTTATATCTCCTGTCTTTTCCTGTGTATTATGTAAGGCCATCACGGCCGCTAGCCTGTTCAGCCACTGTGGCATTCTAGAGGCCTCTGAATGATTCTGTCTTCCAACACCTTGTTTTATTGGGCTCAGTGTGTATGTATTATATGATGTTTTATAAGTGTTTATATACAGTTTCTGTTCACTATTTCATAAACTAGATGAATATTCTGCGCTATCGGGTTCTCTACCATGTCATCACTAGCAAATCTTAGTTATGTACGCAAACTCCACAACCATTCTCCGATCCACATCCTACCTCCACCTGCATTAATCCCAACACAGCCAGCACAGCCACCATGAAACTCGAGATACAACGTGTGTTCATATGCCCTTTAACCCCTTCCCGACCGTGGACGGAAATTTTCCGTCAACCTTGTCCTTCAGTTAAGGACCGTTGACGGAAAATTTCTGTCATTTTCTTAAGTTAACCCCAGATCGCCGCGATCGCGGCAATCGCGGGGTTAACGGTGCTCCGGTCTGCCTCTGCATTAGAGGCAGACCGGGAGCACCCGATCGGGCTGCCCCAGCACCGGTGCTCGCTCTGACAGCATGTCAGAGCGAGCACATGTGCTCCACATACTCACCTTCCGCCTCCCTGCACTTCCGGGTTCTGTGTGAAGTGCAGGGAGACGGATCAGTGCTGATCTGCTTCCCTGTGTAAAAAAAAAAAAAATAAAGTTAAATCCCACCCCCCCTGCCCCTGTTTTAATAAAATTAACCCCTTCCCTGCCAATTGATCACTGACTACAGTGATCAATTGGCAGGGTATACATTTTAATGTCATCTGATTTTTTTTTTTTTAACCCCTGAGGGTTAATTATTTTTTTTTTAACCCTCAGGGGTTAAATTTATTTTATTAATTAATTTAAATATTAAAAAATTATATATTTAGCTAGCTGGGATGGGTGGAAGTTAGTGGGGAATTGGGGAATTTGGTGTTAGGCTAACTAGGGGTTAACGTTAAAAAAAGTTTTAAAATAAGCTTTAAAAAGGTAAAAAAAAAAATTTTTTTAAATGTTTTAGTAACGTTTAAGTAAAAAAAAAAAAAATACCACCCCCTTTACCCAGTCTAAATAAAAATTAACCCCTTCCCTGCCAGCTGATCACTGCCTACAGTGATCAAAATACAGATCACAGTATTATACTGTGATCTAATTTTTTTAACCCCTGAGGATTAACTTTTATTTATTTTTTTTAACCCTCAGGGGTTCCATTTATTTAATTAATTAATTTAAATATTTTATAATTAAATATTTTGCTAGCTGGGGTGGGTGGGAGTTATGGGAAAATGGGGAATTTACGGTTAGTGCTGCTTACTGCTAGTTAGGGGTTAACGGTAAAAGAAAAGTTTAGAAAAAAAATTAAAAGTGTAAAAAAAGTTAAGATAGTGTAAAACATTTAATAAGTAAAAAAAAAAAGTTTAAAAATGGGTTTTACAAAGTAAAAAAAGTTTTACAAAGTAAAAAAATACATTTAAAAATGCTCATTACCACTACACTTGGTACAAGCTAGCGGAAATATTATCCCACGCTAAGGTTCAAAATATGCCTTTTGAATTACCCTGGGATGTCTTCTTTAAGAAATGATATGCCTTTATGGTGTAATTGGATGATATAGCCTTGTAAAATACTCTAAAATGGGACAAAGTTTGGAAAAAACTGGAATGGCTGTGTCTCAAATGTGCCCCTTCAATGTCCACATATACCTGGCAAAGGTACATACGGGGGTATTGCTGTACTCAGCGACATAGCTGAACAACATATGAAGTAGTATACAGTCGTAGTACACATAAGGTTTGCAAAATATACTGCGCAAACTCACTTTGTGTGTCAAAAAGGCAGAAAAAATGCTTATTACCACTACACTTGGTACAAGCTAGCGGAAAAATTATCCCACGCTAAGGTTCAAAATAGGCCTTTTGAATTACCCCGGGATGTCTTCTTTAAGAAATGGTATGCCTTTATGGTGTAATTGGATTATATAGCCTTTAAAATACTCTAAAATGGGACATGGACACAGCGTAAAAATTCAAAGTTTGAAAAAACTGGAATGGCTGTGTCTCAAATGTGCCCCTTCAATGTCCACATATACCTGGCAAAGGTACATACGGGGGTATTGCTGTACTCAGCCGACATAGCTGAGCAACATATGAAGTAGTATACAGTCGTAGTACACATAAGGTTTGCAAAATATACTGCGCAAACTCACTTTGTGTGTCAAAAAGGCAGAAAAAATGCTTATTACCACTACACTTGGTACAAGCTAGCGGAAAAATTATCCCACGCTAAGGTTCAAAATAGGCCTTTTGAATTACCCCGGGATGTCTTCTTTAAGAAATGGTATGCCTTTATGGTGTAATTGGATTATATAGCCTTTTAAAATACTCTAAAATGGGACATGGACACAGCGTAAAAATTCAAAGTTTGAAAAAAATGGAATGGCTGTGTCTCAAATGTGCCCCTTCAATGTCCACATAAACCTGGCAAAGGTACATACGGGGGTATTGATGTACTCAGCCGACATAGCTGAGCAACATATGAAGTAGTATACAGTCGTAGTACACATAAGGTTTGCAAAATATACTGCGCAAACTCACTTTGTGTGTCAAAAAGGCAGAAAAAATGCTTATTACCACTACACTTGGTACAAGCTAGCGGAAAAATTATCCCACGCTAAGGTTCAAAATATGCCTTTTGAATTACCCCGGGATGTCTTCTTTAAGAAATGGTATGGCTTTATGGGGTATTTGGATTATATAGCCTGGTAAAATACTCTAAAATGGGACATGGGAACAGTGTAAAAATTTAAAGTTTGAAATGAACTGGAATGGCTGTGTCCCAAATGTGCCCCTCCGATGTCCACATATACCTGGCAAAGGTACATACGGGGGTATTGATGTACTCAGCCGACATAGCTGAGCAACATATGAAGTATTATACAGTCGTAGCACACATAAGATTTGCAAAATGTACTGCGCAAATTTACTTTGTGTGTCAAAAAGGCAAAAAAACGCTTATTACCATTACACTTGGTACAAGCTAGCGGAAAAATTATCCCACGCTAAGGTTCAAAATATGCCTTTTGAAATACCCTGGGATGTGTTCTTTAAGAAATGGTATGCCTTTATGGTGTAGTTGTAATATGTAGCCTGCTCAAGTGCTCCAAAGTGGGCACGGACGCATCAAAACCCTCCATGAAAATTCACACTTAAAAACCTTAACTTGTTACGTCTCTTTTATAGCAGTGTAACTTCACAAAATAGTGTCTAGGTCATACATTGGGCATATTGTTTTACTCAGAAGACTTAGCTGAGCATAATTTGGGGGGTTTGAACTTAGTGGCATATATGAAATGTACAAAATGCCCAGCAAAAATTTAATCCGTATGTAAAAAATGCCCAAAATTATTTTTTACCACATACTTTGGCATATATTGGTGAAAAAATGGGGGCATGTTAAGGCACAATATGCACCATATGAGATACCCTGGAGTGTCTACTTTTATAAATGGTAGGCCTTTGTGGGGTTTTTTTGAACAGTCAAACTGCTATGATACCCCAAATTGAAGCATAGGCCCATTAAATCCGCCTCTCAAAATTCTACTGTAAATGTTGAAACGGACAGGTCTCCTATATGGCACTGTAGCTTCACGAAATAGTGCCAAAGACATACAATGGGGGTATCGTTGTACTCAGCAGAAGTAACTGAACACAAAATAAAACTTTGTACAGGAATAGCACACACCAACTTTACAAAATATACATGGGAAGTTCTTTGTTATAAGTTTGTGTGCCAAAAACTCCAAAAAACTAAATTTTACTCCAATATTTAGCAGAGATTGGCGGTGAAATGGCTACTTAGAAAGTGTCAAAAAAACCTTAGGACAATAGCCTGTGATGTCTACTTTATATAAATATATACTTTTGTGTGGCAATTTTGTTTTCTTTTATGGCTATTAAGCTTACAAGACAAACATACAAAATTCTAAAATCGCTCTACATTAAAAGTTTATTTTACTCCTTGTGCTTTATGACCTGTAACTACCAAAAAAAACTTTAAATCCCAGACACATATATTTTGTAAATCAGAACAACTAAATAAATTTATTTTTAATTACTTTCTTTAACCTGCACTAATTAGGCACACATTATTATTGCAAAAACTGTACAAAAAACACAAAATTTTTTAAATAATAAATAAGCATTTATATATATATATATATATGTTACATCAAATTAAAGCCCTTTATGTCCTTTAAAAAACAGTATATAATATGTGTCGGTGCAATAAACGAGAGAGATGCAAATTGCAGTTGAACGCATACAGCAAGAAAATGCAAAAATTGCTTGTGTCATTAAGCGTAAGACAAGCTTCTGAAGCTGTGTCCTTAAGGGGTTAATGGGCAACCTGCCACAGGCTAACTCGGCACCTGTGTTTGGGCATTTAATTGAAAAATTTATATATTATGGATTAAGAATACAATGTCTTGTTTTAGGTTCTGGGTAGTACATTTATAGGCACCTAGTATACGGATATCATTATT
>OW240915.1:146553469-146574774 GCA_933207985.1 Pelobates cultripes | reverse complement strand
CTGCTCCAACAAGAAAAAGCCGTTAACGAGTATTTGTATGACCGGGGTGCTAGGACAGCCTCTGCGGAGCTGGGAATTTTTTTGCCACGTTACTGGACGCTCATGCGCAATGCCTGTAGGCTCATGCGTCCCTTTTGAGGAGGTGACAAACCTAGTCAGTCGCACCGAAGGCACCATCAGCGACATCATACCATTTGTTTTCTTCCTGGAGCGTGCCCTGCGAAGAGTGCTGTATCAGGCCGTAGATGAGCGTGAAGAGGAAGAGGAAGAGTTGTGGTCACCATCACCACCAGAAACAGCCTTATCAGCATCGCTTGCTGGACCTGCGGCAACGCTGGAAGAGGATTGCGAGGAAGAGGAGTCAGAGGAGGAATGTGGCTTTGAGGAGGAGGAAGAGGAGGAGCAAGACCAACCACAACAGGCATCCCAGGGTGCTCGTTGTCACCTATCTGGTACCTGTGGTGTTGTACGTGGCTGGGGGGAAGAAAATACCTTCATTGACATCAGTGAGGAGGAGGAACGGGAAATGAGTAGCTCGGCATCCAGCCTTGTGCAAATGGGGTCTTTCATGCTGTCGTGCCTGTTGAGGGACCCTCGTATAAAAAGGCTGAAGGAGAACGACCTGTACTGGGTGTCCGCGCTACTAGACCCCCGGTATAAGCAGAAAGTGGCGGAAATGTTACCGAATTACAACAAGTATGAAAGGATGCAGCATTTGCAAAATAAATTTAAAAGTATGCTTTACACAGCGTATAAGGGTGATGTCACAGCACAACGGGAATCTAACAGGGGGAGAGGTGGAAGTCATCCTCCTCCTCCCACGACCACGCAGGCAAGGACAGGACGCTTTAAAGAAGTGTTGTTGATGGAGGACATGCGGACCTTTTTAAGTCCTACGCATCGCCACAGCCCTTCGGGATCCACCCTCAGAGAGCGACTCGACCGACAGGTAGCAGACTACCTTGCCTTAACTGCAGATATCGACACTCGGGAGGCGATGTGAACCCCTTGACTACTGGAGTTAGCAGAGGCTTGACCTGTGGCCTGAGCTATCTAATTTCGATAGAACTTCTGGCTGCCCTTCAAGTGTCCTGTCAGAAAGGACCTTCAGTGCAGCAGGAGGTATTGTCACTGAGAAGAGAAGTAAGCCTAAGGTCAAAAAGTCTAGATTACCTCACCTTTATTAAGATGAATGAGGATGGATCGAAGGAACTGACACTAAGGCATACATTAGATTAAAAGGCCTGATGAGAGTGACTGTCTTAGGCTAAAATGGTCCCACTGCGCTGCTGTATTTTAGCTCTGAATGCCGGTTGACTTGCGTGACTTATCCGCCACCAACTAGGGTTCAAGCACGCCATGTTTAGGGCACTGCACTGTAGAGAGCAAACATCACTTATAGATTGAATAGCAGTTAGTTGTCTGCCAGCAGGTGTGTCAGGCTCACAGTGGATACTGTGCCCAGTGCCACCACTCACTGGTACCCGGACGAAATTTATTTTCACAAAAGGCAATCCCCAACCTGTACTCGATTGTGCAAAAGGAAATAATAGCATGTCTGGCACACAGTGTTGGGGCAAGGGTCCATCTGACCACTGATACCTGGTCTGCAAAGCATGGTCAGGGCAGGTATATCACCTACACTGCGCATTGGGCAAACCTGCTGGCGGCTGCCAAGCATGGAATGCGTGGCTCTGCAGAGGAGTTGGTGACACCGCCACGACTTGCAGGCAGGCCTGCTGCCACCTCCTCTACTCCTCCTACTCCATCCTCTTCCATAACCTCCTCGGCTGAGTCCTCTTCTGCTGCTGAGTCTTGCTCCACATCAACGGATAGGGGACGTAACAGGGATTAAACTGATAAGAATAGTACTACTTAACACACCGCTCCTATCTGGTGGCACATTAGATTGCACGCGCAGTGCCCCAAATTTGTTGTGATCTGTGAGTAAGGTAAACGGTTGTCCATACAAGTAAGGTTGCAGCTTTTTGAGGGCCCACACCACCGCCATGCACTCCTTTTCAATGACAGTGTATCTACTTCCCTGAGCAAAAGTTTCCGGCTTAGATAAGCCCCGGGTTGCTCGCCACCATCTGCTCCGACTTGGCTCAGTACTGCTCCCAATCCAAACATAGAAGCGTCTGTATGGACGAGAAAGCGTTTAGTTGGATCAGGAGCAGAAAGAACAGGTGATTTAATGAGCGCCGTCTTGAGCTGTTGGAAGGCCTGTTCACACTCTGGGGCCCATACTACTATCTTGGGGAGGTTTTTACGCGTTCCTATATGGCACTTACTGGGCTTTAGGGTCAGTCCGGCCTCCCTAATCCGGTCTAGTACGGCTCCTATGTAGGTCAGGTGTTAGGGCCAGGAGCAGCTAAAAATGGCTATATCATCCAAGTAGGCGCAGGCATACTCCTGAAACCCATCCAGTAGCCGATCTACCATCCTCTGAAAGTTAGCGGGGCATTCTTCATCCCGAATGGCATGACCTTAAACTGATACAGGCCAAACAAGGTGACAAATGCCGACTTGTGGATGGCGTCCTCGGCTAATGGAATTTGCCAGTACCCCTTGCACAGATCTATTGTGGTGAGGTACTGGCCTCTGGCCATTTTGTCTAGGAGCTCGTCTATCCGGGGCATAGGGTAGGCGTCTGAGGTTGTTCACATGGAGCATGCGCTTGCCTCCCGTGCCTGTGACCGCACCGATCACAAAGGTGGTATCACAAACCTACTCTACCACCTTGTATGGGCCCTGCCAGGAAGTCTGCAGCTTGTCCTTGTGGACAGTGTCAATCCATATCTGCCAAGTGACCCCATGTAGGGGGAACAGTCCTGTGGCAAACCTAGCCACTCGGACTATAACTGGACACTATGCCTTTAAGGGTTGCCTATAGGTCTGAAGAGATATGCGTTTTAACCTGTATGTGTCTGCTTCATGTATTCCCTGCATTGCCTGTACCTATCTGTTCCGCCGAATGCAAATGGCGGCTTGTATGGGGATTCTCGTTCGTTTCACGAATGGCACTTTGGAGGGCCGTTCGTGAAGCGAATGCGATACCCCCTAATAGCCCACACACTTAGAGGCGTGTGGCGCTAGTTAACCGATTGCAACATTGTTGCAATCGGTTATTAGAGGCTCTCCTGGGTGGCCGTCGTTCGACTACCGACCATGCGGCGGTCGGCCATCTTGGATCCTTTTGTTCCCTCAGCGGGGTTATGTCGTCGAGCGCCTGGTACTAAAAATGGCTACTCGACGGCATGAGCCCCGCTGAGCCTCCAGGACGTTCGGGAGTTTCGGGACGTTCGGGATTTTGTTCCCTAATAGCAATCGGTTCTTTTTGTATGTTTTATATGAATTGTGTTGTTCGTGCGGCGTTCGGTTATTTTAGCAGGGATCTGAGCGGTAATCTCACAAATGATACCCTCAGACCCCAGCTATCTACCGAACGTCCATTCGTGTAAATCCAGTATATATTCACCAAGTTATTGATTTTTATGTGAATTATCAGTTCTGCTGCACGAGGGGGTAATCCACTTAACGGTGCATTCTGGGAGGATTATCCCTCTCATGCAGCGGTGCCTGATGGGAGAAAAAGGCTGTAATATCAGTCCCCCATGTAGTCCCCTCCTGTACAACCCCTGTAATGTCAGTAAGGAAACCCCTTGCATGGGGAACTGCATAAATACTGTGACCTGTGATTAAAACCTCAGTTGACTCCCAGCCTATGTGTCGTCTAGTTCTTGGGAAGGAAGGGTTACTGCAGTGCTGTTTGGATTACTATATGCTGATTCCCTGGATTATCCTTTGTTGTTCCTGTTACCCAGCGGAGATATCGTGGATTATACTGCCTCTCCGTTACAAGTCCCTATTCTGATTTGTGTCAGTGTGTATCAGGGGCTCTGAGGACAGGTGTCAATCCATATCTGCCAAGTGACCCTATGTAGGAGGAACAGTCCCTATTCTGCTCTGTGTCAGTGTGTATCAGGGAACCTTAGGACAGGTGTCAATCCATATCTGCCAAGTGACCCTATGTAGGAGGAACAGTCCCTATTCTGCTCTGTGTCGGTGTGTATCAGGGATCCTTAGGACAGGTGTCAATCCATATCTGCCAAGTGACCCTATGTAGGGGGAACAGTCTCTATTCTGCTCTGTGTCAGTGTGTATCATGGTCTCTGAGGACAGGTGTCAATCCATATCTACCAAGTGACCCGATGTAGGAGGAACAGTCCCTATTCTGATCTGTGTCAGTGTGTATCAGGGATCCCTAGGACAGGTGTCAATCCATATCTGCCAAGTGACCCTATGTAAAAAGGCCTGATGAGATGAGCTGCCTTGGGCTAAAAATGGTCCACACACTGCTGTATTTTAGCTCTGAATGCCGGTTGACTTGCGTGACTTATCCGCCACCAACTAGGGTTCAAGCAGCCATGTTTTAGGGCACTTTCTGCCTGTGAAACAAACATCAATTTTTCTGGCCGCTGCTACAGCAGCGGCTGCAACAATACCGAATTTTTCAGGCATGTGTACATGCCTAATTTTTAGGCCCTCTGGTGCTGCACTGTGGCTTCAAAACTTTTTTCACTGTTATAGATTGAATAGCAGTTAGTTGTCTGCAAGCGTCAGAAAAGTCACCCCCTTGCCCGGCGTCTGACACCTGGCTTGTCTGAACTATTAGCCCGCCAGCTTTTACCATACAATCTGGTGGAGTCTGAGGCGTTCAAAAAATTTGTAGCTATTGGGACACCGCAGTGGAAGGTACCCGGCCAAAATTTATTTGCGCAAAAGGCAATCCCCAACCTGTACTCGACTGTGTAAAAGGAAGTAATGGCATGTCTGGCACACAGTGTTGGGGCAAGGGTCCATCTGACCACTGATACCTGGTCTGCAAAGCAGTGGGTAGTTTATAAATGGCTCCACCTGCCACCCGTACAGCAACACAGTCTCCAGTTAGGAGGACCGACCAAGCATCTTCTTCCATCTCCCTGTTACAGAAATCACTGCCATGTACACGTCCACTGATAGGAGACGCGGAAGGTATTAAACTGATAAAAATAGTACTAAACACACCACTCCTATCTGGTGTCACATTAGCTTGACCGCGCAGTGCCCAAAATTTGCAGTAAGAGGACCGACCAAGCCTCTTCTTCCATCTCCCTGTTACAAAAATCAAAGCCGTGTACACGTCCACTGATAGGAGACGCGGAAGGTATTAAACTGATAAAAATGGTACTAAACACACCACTCCTATCTGGTGTCACATTAGCTTGACCGCGCAGTGCCCCAAATTTGCAGTAAGAGGACCCGACCAAGCCTCTTCTTCCATCTCCCTGTTACAAAAATCAATGCCGTGTACACGTCCACTGATAGGAGACGCGGAAGGTATTAAACTGATAAAATAGTACTAAACACACCACTCCTATCTGGTGTCACATTAGCTTGACCGCGCAGTGCCCCAAATTTGCAGTAAGGACCGACCAAGCATCTTCTTCCATCTCCCTGTTACAGAAATCAATGCCATATCCATACAAATTGTACATAGTGTCCAGTGTCAAATGTTGTCGCCTGTTGAACGAGGTGACCTTGCTCGGGTCCCAGGTGTGCGGTTCCTAAAATGGCTGCCATATACACATCCACTGATAGGAGACGCGAAAGGTATTAAACTGATCAGAACAATACTAAACACACCACTCCTTTTTTTGGTGAGGCTTTAGGCGACTGAGTGCTTCTCCACGGGACATGTTAACTCACGGGCGGCTGGCTCATCAGGAACCAGAGCAGCTTTCCATGTACAGGTAAAGAAACTTGTTGCGACGGTAGGGTTCAGGCTCTTCTTCCTGGAGGATCAGCTGCAAGCCTGTTGAGCGAGGTGGCCTTGCTAGGGTCCCAGGTGTACGGTTCCTAAAATGGCTGCCATATACCGCGTCCATGATAGGAACCGCGGAAGGGTATTAAATTGATCAGAACAATACTAAACACACCACTCCTATCTGGTGGCACATTAGCTTGACCGCGCAGTGCCCCAAATTTGAATTAAGAGGACCGACCAAGCATCTTCTTCCATCTCCCTGTTACAGAAATCACTGCCATATCCATACAAATTGTACACAATGTCCAGGATAGTTTTCCAGGGACAAATGTTGTCGCCTGTTGAACGAGGTGACCTTGCTCGGGTCCCAGGTGTGCGGTTCCTAAAATGGCTGCCATATACACGTCCACTGATAGGAGACGTGAAAGGTATTAAACTGATCAGAACAATACTAAACACACCACAAATAAGGTTTCTCTCCTGTATGGCTCCTCAAATGGTGCTTAAGATTAGAAGCGGCTGAAAAGCATTTCTCACACTCCGAAGAAAAATATATTTTTTTAACATTCTCTCCACTTTGAACGAAATGACGTTTGGGAAGAAATTAACATAATTAAACACAGGCAGTAAAAATACAGTTTTTAGCCATACACTGTAACTTTAAAACTATACATCCCATCTTCATAACATATTTGGAATCAGCACACTTAAAACATAAACATAACCAAAAATCAGCCAAATCCATCCAGGGGTTAAAAAGTTAGCTGGAGGTCCCTTTATGACCGACCGCAAGCACATTTTCCTGCCCAAAACAGTTCCATAGATTTGGGCTGTGAGGTCGGTCTATTTCAGGCTGAAATGGGACTTAGTCTCTGCAGCTGAAATAAGGCTGAAAAAAACGGCTGAAAAAAAGACTAAGTCCCATCGCCGAATGGGACTTGGTCTCTGCAGCTGAATAAGGCTGAAAAACGGCTGAAAAAGCGACTAAGTCCCATGGCGAATGGGACTTAGTCTCTGCAACTAACAAACCAGTAGGGGAGAAGGTAGGGGCTCGTGGGGTGTTGGCGGAAATGTGTAGCCGATTTTAGTTCCATGAATTTGGCAGCACCACATACCGCTATTCTCGTCGAATGATCAAAGATGGCCACCGCCGTTGTTGACAAACGAACAAGACCTTACTCCAGCATTGTCAATTAAGCTGTGTGGTTAGCAGCTTCTGGGAGAATAAATTGCCTACACCTTCCACTTCTGGGTGGTACCTTATGGTACTTTGATTCCAGTAAGCCCCATTTACTGAACCAAGTGGGAAATAGCAAGGCAGGCACAAAGGGTTTGCACCAGGTCTGGGGACACCGTCTTAAAGGGGCCGTGTTCCCAACAAGTCTGGGGACACGGCCTTAAAGGGGCAGTGTCCCAATCTTCCTGATGTCCCAAAAAAGGTGTTTAAGGGCCAGCACCAGTCACATAAAGAGTCCATAAGCCCCAATATGCCCACCGGCAGTCTTAAAGGGCCATACACACCAAATAAAAGTGCATACATTTTCACAATCTCCCAGGGGCCATAGTCATGCGGGAGGAGGCTGGCAAATAGGCTTCTCCACAGCCCAGGGAAGCAGGGCAATTTGCCATTTAAAGGGCCCGTTACAAATAGCAGTTTGTAACAAGGTGTCAATCCATATCTGCCAAGTGACCCGATGTAGGGGGAACAGTCCCTATTCTGCTCTGTGTCGGTGTGTATCATGGTCTCTGAGGACAGGTGTCAATCCATATCTGCCAAGTGACCCTATGTAGGGGGAACAGTCTCTATTCTGCTCTGTGTCAGTGTGTATCATGGTCTCTGAGGACAGGTGTCAATCCATATCTGCCAAGTGACCCTATGTAGGGGGAACAGTCTCTATTCTGCTCTGTGTCAGTGTGTATCATGGTCTCTGAGGACGGGTGTCAATCCATATCTGCCAAGTGACCCTATGTAGGAGGAACAGTCTCTATTCTGCTCTGTGTCAGTGTGTATCATGATCTCTGAGGACAGGTGTCAATCCATATCTGCCAAGTGACCCTATGTAGGAGGAACAGTCTCTATTCTGCTCTGTGTCAGTGTGCGTCAGGGGCTCTGAGGACAGGTGTCAATCCATATCTGCCAAGTGACCCTATGTAGGAGGAACAGTCTCTATTCTACTCTGTGTCAGTGTGTATCAGGGGCTCTGAGGACAGGTGTCAATCCATATCTGCCAAGTGACCCTATGTGGGAGGAACAGTCCCTATTCTGCTCTGTGTCAGTGTGTATCAGGGATCCTTAGGACAGGTGTCAATCCATATCTGCCAAGTGACCCTATGTAGGGGACCAGTCCCTATTCTGCTCTGTGTCCGTGTGCATCAGGGGCTCTGAGGACAGGTGTCAATCCATATGTCAAGGTGTCAATATGTCATATGTCAGGTGTCAATCCATATTCATTGTGATTTAGGAATGTTAGGTGATTTCTGCCCTTTATGGATTAAAACCAGACTCTGTATCAACTGTAATTTTCCATGGGAGTTTTGCCATGGATCCCCTTCCGGCATGCCACAGTCCAGGTGTTAGTCCCCTTGAAACACCTTTTCCATCACTATTGTGGCCAGAAAGAGTCCCTGTGTGTTTTAAAATTCGCCTGCCCATTGAAGTCTATGGCGGTTCGCCCGGTTCGCCGGTTCGCAAACATTTGCGGAAGTTCGCGTTCGCCGTTCGCGAACCGAAAATTTCGTGTTCGCGACATCACTATACCTGAAGCCTCAAAGCTCATGCAACCACTCTATGACGCCCTCAGGAGTGAACCTTTCCATCTCTCTGAAGATGCTATTGACTGTTTTAACAGTCTGAAGAGGGCTATCGCGTCAGCACCAGCCTTGGGCCTTCCAAACTACCAGTTGCCCTTCAAGTTATTTGTTTCTGAAAAATCTGGTCATGCTTCCGGTGTCCTTACCCAAAAACATGGCTCAAGACAGCGGCCTATCGGCTATTTTTCGTGCGTGCTTGACCCTGTTGCTAGGGGTAGCCCCTCCTGCCTCAGGGCAGTGTTTGCTGCCAGTGCCCTGCTGGATAAAACTAATGACTTTGTTCTTGGTCACCACCTCACAGTATTGGCCCTCACGACATCTCTGCAATCCTCCAGCAAGTTCAACCTAAACATCTCTCTTCTCAACGTCACCTTCGTCTGCAAACTTCATTACTGTTACCTGACAATGTTACTCTTCAACGCTGTCTCTCCCTGAATCCGGCCACTCTTCTGCCACTTCCCACCTGGTACAGCTTGGACATCAATCCAGAGATCCGAGCAGAATTACAACTGCCTGCCCTTGCACCCCCACATGATGTGCAATCAGAGAACTTGCTGCACTGCACCCTGTGGTTTAAGGATAGTCTAGGCCCTGATGTGAATTATGAGGAAGAACTGTTTCAACTTGAGGAAATTCAAATCACATTGGCTGACTTATTATGGGACTCCACAGGTAACATGATCTTATTAGTACATCTCCCAGAGAATGTGGCACATCTCTACCATCATTGGGAAACAGCTGTCCCACACATATCTCTCACTAAATCCCTTGACATCTCATGGAAAGATTTAGGCCCAATGGCCAAGTCCTGGAGTAAAACAGCCCAGGAACAATTGACCTCTATGGGAGTAACCAAAAAGGCTATCAATTGCTGTACAGCCGGATACCCTAGATACCACACAGAAGTCTGTGAAGATTTACTTGCCATAAAATGTGACCCTGACATTCCTCATGATTGTTTTGAACAAATGAAAATGGAAACTACCCACTTGCCAACTGTGTACTCAACCCAGACCAAACACTGTTTGTGGACGGCTCCAGGTTTGCTGATGAACAGGGGCAGTATCACACTGGGTATGCAGTTACCAGAGGAAGTCAAGTGTTACAAGCAGCCGCCCTTCAACCAACCAAGTCAGCTCAAGAAGCCGAGCTAACAGCCTTTACAGTGGCCTGCAGGTTGTCTGAAGGCCTACGTGTCAATATCTATACAGACTCAAGATATGCCCTGGGAGTGGCACATGACTTTGGCCTAATTTGGAAGACTAGAGGATTTCTTACAGCCACTGGTACTCCAGTGAAACATGGGGCAGCCATTGAAGAACTGATGGATGCCTTGGTACTTCCTGCAGAAGTGGCAGTGTTGAAAGTGAAAGCCCATGGAAGGCTAGATTCAGAAGAAGCACGGGGCAACCACTTAGCTGATCAGGCCGCCAAGGAAGCAGCACGACAAGGGTGGGAAGTGGACAAAAGAGTGGCCACTGACACAGTACCTATCTACACTATGCAGACATTACCTACAAATCTCAGGCTCCTAAAGGAGCAACAAGCGGCTGCCACTCCCCAGGAGAAACAAAGTTGGAAGAACAAGGGAGCTGTTCTCCGTGATGATATTTACATCATCAACCTTAAGTTTTGCTTACCCAAAAATATGTACCCAGCTGTCGTCCAATGGGCTCATCTGTCAAAACATTTGATGAACTCCCTGATTGATAAATACTTCGAAGCACCAGGCATTACTACTCTGACACAGAATTATTGTAGATCTTGCACAATATGCACTAAATGTAACCCTGGGAAGATTGTTAAAACCGCACCTAACCATCTGGCCAAACCCCAATACCCTTTTCAAAGGATACAGATCCAAATGCCAAAGAGTGTACGTTGTGAATACGCACTGGTCATTGTGGATATGTTCTCAGGATGGCCGGAAGCCTTCCCAGTGGCTAATCTCACTGCAAGGACTACGGCCAAGCACCTTTTGATGGAAATTGTCTGTCGATACGGAGTTCCAGAAGTGATTGAAAGCGACCAAGGAACCTCCTTCAACGCCTCGTTGACACGGGAAGTCTGGTCAGCACTGGGGGTGACCCTTGCATTCCACACGCCATATCACCCACAAAGTAGTGGTAAGGTAGAACGCATGAATGGCACTTTAAAAGCCAGAATGCTTAAGATGTCACAAGAAACTAACATGCCCTGGCCCGAGAGTCTCCCATTAGCGTTGTTTAGCGTGAGGTACACTCCTAGGGGAAAATATAGCCTATCACCTTATGAGATTCTGTTTGGTACAGCACCAAGACTAGGTTGTTACTTTCCTCAACAACTTTAGATCCAGTCAGACGCTATGGTAGATTATGTGACTGCCCTCTCACATGCCTTGACCAAAATCCATGCCCAAGTGTTTTCTTCTATTCCAGATCCTGAGTCGAATACAGGTACACACAAGCTGCTTCCTGGTGATTGGGTTATGGTCAAGAAATTTCTCAGGAAACACACCCTTGAACCACGATTTGATAGTCCTTACCAAGTGCTCCTAATCACAGCAACTTCAGTTAAGCTAGTCGGGAAGAGTTCTTGGATACACGCTTCACATTGCAAGAAAGTGCCTGCTCCAGAAGAAGCTATTCCTGCTGAACCATGATTTTATTGTGTATTCTGTGTTTCCTTATGCTGCTAAGTTTTGCATGGGCCCAACAGGTGGCCATAACCAAAGATAACCATGTTTACACTTTCTGGTACAATTCTTCTAACACAGTGTAGCTACCCACACCTTTTACTACTGTGACATTGTTGCTTGCACCTTCCCACAAACACAATATGCTGCCATATACAAGGATATAAAAAAAGATCCATACATTTGTGTGACTGGAGGGACCTGGGGGCATCATTGTAGTTCATGGAAAGCAGCTGGGTGGAACACGGGTAGACCATGGGGCTATAAACCCCAGAGTGCATTAGACAGAATTGACAAAGACGGAAAACCTTTACTCTCCAGAATGACCTTAAGTAAACCTATTGGGTCAACTCCCATCAAACTTACCTTAAACATAGAGCACCCCAGCCCAAAAGATGCAGGGGAATATGTAATGGGAATGTACTGAAGGGGAGGCGGCTCATATAATAAACTGGGGACATTTTATCTGCAAGACATGCTTACCTCGCCAGATTGGGTAGGAGCCACTCACATGACTATTAACCCATTGAAACCACATATTAAAACTCTACATGACATGGTAGCTATAGCCAACCCCACCTTTGAAGACATCATGGCAGTAGAAACTGGGTTCTCAGATACAAATTTGTGGCTAGAATGGATAAGGTACAATGCTAACTCACACAATTAGACCAATTGTTATGTATGCGGAGGAGCCAGACCCCATCTGGGTACAGTGCCTTTAAGTTTGCCTCCTGCAGTAGAATTATGTGTTTTAAGCCTTTACACACAATCCACCACAAATTCCTCAACATGTGAATCATGGAAAAAGGTTTACCCAATCACCCAAGGACACGTCAGACCACCCAATGGGGTCACAGTATATCCAGGTAATTACACTTGTTATTCAATACCTAAGAACACTGGTGTATATTTGGGCAAATTCCCATCTGGATATTGTTCAACCTACCACAGCCCGCCCATATCACTGTTAATGAATCATGCAAAAACAGTTGGGGACATATATTGGTTATGTGGCGATAGACAGTTGAGGTCCCAACTAGTAGGACAGTGGTGGGGGGAATGTACCTTGGCCAAGGCTATAATGCCCATCCACATCATTCCGGACGGTAGTCATAACACATTAGACCACACACACGTACACCCCAGAGCCAGACGGGAAGCCTCCATCCGATGGAGTTTCGACCCCCATGTATATATTGATGCCATTGGCGTGCCAAGGGGGGTGCCTAGTGAATTCAAAGCAAGGGATGAGGTGGCAGCAGGATTTGAATCCTTGATTCCAATGATAACTGCCAACAAGAATGTCAATTGGATCAATTACATTTATTATAATCAACAGCGATTTGTTAATTACACTATGGTTGCCCTACAGGGCCTGGCAGAACAATTGCAAGCCACCACCCAAATGACATTCCAGAACAGAATGGCTCTAGATATGATCTTAGCCGAGAAGGGGGGCGTATGTAAAATCCTCCCGAAACTATGACATGCTGCACATTTATTCAAGACAACACTGGGCCCAATGGTAAGGTAACTATGGCTATAGAGAAGCTAGATAGTCTCTCTGATGAATTGAAAAAGAACTCAGGAGTCACTGATACTTGGGACAGATGGTTTGGATGGATGAATGGTTGGCAAAGAACCCTATTCCAGGTAGGAACGGCGGTTCTTATGACTATCATTTTCTTATTTCTAACCTGTTGTGTGCTTCCTTGTGTACAGAAGTACTTGCAGAAAACGGTAGGGAAGACTATAGATGACGTGACCCCTACTTTCCTACATCAAGATATCACTGACCTACAATGTGACACCCCACACACACCCCTCCAATCCCATCAGTTCAAACAGACAACTGCATTCCTGTAGGGACAGTGTAGGGAAAGTGTCTGTCTTTACGGGCAAGTCTCACGTGTGGAGATGTGGTGGACAAGCCGCCGCGGGTTACCCACGGAGTGAAGTGTTCGATGCTTTTTAAGACAGATGAGCTGCAGGCAGCTAGGGATACGCTAGGGACAGTGGCAGTTGTTATGTTAAATAGCCATTTTAAGGGGGGACTGTTGTGGAAATAAGGTCTTGATATATTTCCTAGTTAGTAAAATGTCTATTTACTCATCTCACAAAAAAACAGTATATAAGCTATACACGCATATTTAGTCAAAATGGCTGCTAGAAGCTTCTAACCCCTCCTCCCCAATAACATCGACTACCTCGTGCAGCAAGATGGCGCCGGGAAACCGTGGGAGACCCTCATGGTCCCGGTGACATCACCCTTAGTAGGCAGAGCATTAGGAAGACCACTTAACACCTAACCAATTATTGATGTATTATTCCATGTTATCTCTGACGATGCTTATGATGTAATTTTGCTTTAAAAGGGACCTGCCGTCCCCTCTGAATAAACTTTCCTCAAGTTATTCAACACCTGGAACCTGTGTCTGGTGTGAATTACTTCAGGGAGCGTGCACGCATTGTTTCCATTAATTTGGCCAGGGGCAGAATTAATTGATTGATTTTTCCATTTCAGGCGAGTCTTGGGGTACCTGCTACATCCACAGATCCAGCTAGTAGAAGCTGATGGTAAAGCACTGATTTATGTCCCACATGGAAAGATGGTCAATCATGCTACATACTGGATATGTGGGAAAGATTTGTTCTTCTCAAGGTGGTAAAGTTGCCCAGTCACTTTTATCCATCAATGTGGAAGAAAGCAGTACCCGATCTGCTTCTCCAAACTTTGTCTGCATTGATTACAGGCACCTCAAAACTCAGTGAGGCAGAGCACAACAGTGATGAGAGGCAGTAATAAAAGGCAAAATGGAGAGCAGCAGCAGGAATCATTTCATTTTTCTCCCCAGCTGTGTAAAATGACCACTGCACTACTACCACCACCACCATCACATTTTAGAATATTTTTTTCGACAAAGAGTTACAAAAAAAGATTTGGTACACTCGGTAAAAGCAGTTTACTTGTGCTGCAATATATTACTAAGTATATATATTACATATAATTATTAATAATTATTTAAATATATATTACTAATTAAGTGTGCTTTATAAATAAATCATAACAGTTACTCCGCCCACTTCAGTTGTAGACTACTAGTTCACACAATTTCCCCAGAAATTGTAGCTTTTCTAGTTATTAAGTGTTCTTGCATAGCAAGACCACTTAATGTTATCTCACATATATATTATTCTTATTCTTATTATAGCCAAATTTACCACCCTAACTCCTCCCACAGTTTTTACACTACATAGACAGAAATATACCGAAACGTGCAGATTGTTCCCGATTGGATTGCTATTACTTTGTGGAACGTTTCGCTGAATGGTTCACGGAATATGGTCGTTCTTGTGGCAAAATTGGTCCCATAGGAATGAATGGCAAAATGTTCAGAACTAGAGTGGGAGCTGGCAAAAGCTGACAAATCAGGACATGATTTCTAAACTGCCACCACTCTCTCATTTTCAAGCCCACCTACACAAATCTTATATCAAAACGTTCAGCTATCCCTGCTGCCACTATAAATGTCCACGGCTAAGCCATAGTCCTGATAGTTTGCACAATATGACCATTTGTTTGCAACTCACGCAGTCCATTGACATTCATTGAGACTCCACTCTAGCCAGCTCAAACTTGAAGGGCAACTTCTAAACTGCGACTGTGCTTTCATTTTTAATACTTCAGAGACATACTATGCATCAAAATGTAGGTCTTGGTCTTGTGATTCTCACAATATAAAGCTCTTTGCTGTAGTATGTATAGTTTTTAAAATATGACCATTTGAAGATGGCAACCGCCAAAATACTCTGACCTGTGCCAGGCTGGAACAGCAAGTGATGTCATAGACAGGGCCTTTTGTACACCTGCTAATGTTTTTAGAAATGAATGTTTTAATGTAACTGTGAAGCACTTTGGGCAACAACGTTGCAATTAAATGTGCTATATAAATAAATAATAACAGTTACTCCACCCACTCCAGTTGTAGACTACTGGTGGAGGCAAGAACACTTCACACAATTTCCCCAGAAATTGTAGCTTATCTAGTTATTAATATATTACTGAAGAAAAAAGCTTACAATTTTCAAAACACAGGCAGTGGCACAATTAAGTAAAACTAATAGAAATCAGTTAATCAAAGCACTGGTAGTAGCAAGGCAAGAAGAATGTTTTATTTATTTTTTTTCTATTTGTTTTATTTTCATAATTCATCATATAATAAGTGGTACATTTGTTCCTGTCCAACCTGCTGCTGACAACTACTGGCACTATCCTCACCATCCCTCCTGCTCTGCCTAAGGGTGCGATAGCAGATCAGGGAACATCTGCAGCTATATTACAATTGGGCCTGCTTCCTGGTTTAGTACGTTCTTCTGCATTTTCTTTCAACAATACAGACCTATTAGATCTTTGGAGCTGTTGCTTCATATCAGCGCTAGTGAAATGACCCTTCACTTGCTCCCTACTCACTTCCTTGCCACACAATTTGCACTTTACAATGTAGCCTTCCCAGAGAGGCACTCAAAGTGATCCCAAAGTTTTTTAATAGGCTAGTTTGGCCTATTACATCAAGTATCAAGAGGCAAAGCTGTTTCAGATCAGTCTTAATTTGTGAGTTGAAACATGTTCAGCTACTTATTTTTCCTTTGCTTATCATTGAGCAGTAATTTTCATGATTATTATTTATTTATAGTATAGTTCACATTTGACATAGAACACTTGATATCAGAAAAAAACCTTTCCTGCACATTTCCTGTTCTGTATAAGGAAAATCTATAAAGCATTGGGCATATTTCCTTAACCATGTAAGGACCAATACTCTTTTGAGATGTGATACTGTTGTGACTAAGGCCTTTTTGGTTAATTTTGCCATGCATTCATTGTACTATTATGTCACCTTTTCTGTTGAAATGTACTTATAAATATTAAAGGAGAAATATGGCTTTGTTGATACCCTATATACATATACATTAAAAAGTGAAATAAGAATAAAACATAAACAAATGTCGAAAATAAAAAAAAATCTCAGTTTTACAATTAAGAACTGAAAAAAGATTCACTAATTAGTCATGATTGTTAAAAAGCTCAATATGTTATAAAACAATTTATAGTAGTAACATAATCCAAATTTCTTACACTTTTCATTTACTTATTTTATTTTAAACCGTAGAAATATTTAAATTGAACCTGCCATGTCCTTATTGACTTTGCGTCTTTCAAAAGAGTTTAAAATTACATCTTTACATTGTGCTAGCAGTTTTGCTAGCAAATGTATATATTTGGAGAAAACTCTATTTAAAATATAGTTTTTTTCTTTTATCTGTCACTCAATTCCTCGGTACACACTCAATGCTGAGAAACTGGGAGAAAGGAAGAGCAGAGGAGACCTTCCACAGGTTGTCCCTCTGCTCTCCACCAATAGCAACCACAGTTCGCGTGCTTTGGTTACTATTGTAACTTTACCCGGCACTGATAGAGCTGGCTTAGGAGTATAGGAAAGGAGTGATGTGATGTCACTCCGTTTAGACACTGGCATGCTGACAATGAAGTCAGTGTGTTGGCATCATGGGGAAGGTTTGCCCTGCTTGGGTAAGTGTCCTCAAGCAGGGCAAATCAACAAAGACCAGAGGAGGAGAACAGGCAGATCTGAGGTGGGTGTCCCAGGAGTGTAACACCCACCTTTTTAATGAGATCATGGTGGAGGAGCGGAGAGCAAGTTATGACTGTTTCCCTTTAATTTACATTTATTTTTTTTACACATTTGTTTTACATTGGGAAAATTCATATAGCTTGTGTGTCCCACTACTGTAAGAAGAATTTTTTTATTCGGAAACTTTTCTTGAGTAATATGATAATTCATATGTATACATTTTTCCCTAATCCTACCCATAATCCTACCCCTAATTTACACCCTTATCCAACATCTAATCCAACTCTTCATCCAATAATCCTATCCATAGTCCAACCCATAATGCAACCTCTAACCCTTCAACTAATTCAACCTATTATTCGACTCATAATCTTACCAATAGTCCTATCCATTATTCAACCCATAATCCAACTCCTAATCCAGTCCATCTTCCATCCCCTAATCCCATCTCAGATGAATTATCTCTGCTGACATCAGTACTGATATCAGAAGTGGGATTTCCCAGCTAACCACAGGAAAGTATACATTTGAGGAGGTTTTGGATAGTAATGTAACTTTAACTATAATTTTCATTTGGTATAGAGCAGATACATGATATGCAATGAGAGTATATACATCATAGCACTATAATTTTAATTGTTTAGTTTTGATACTGCATTTTTTTCTGTTTTGTTTTAATCACATTAATTATGTATATTCACAATGCTGTTTGAATAGATTATTTGAATACAATTTAGCTCATTTAGCACTAGCACTAATTCCTTTTCACCCAGGTTGGAATTAGTATAGAATCCACCAATATTGGGGTGTTGTGTGATGGCCATATGGTGGAACTGAATCTCCATATTGGTTTGCTGAGAAAGGTGATCTTAAGTTGCCTTACAAAAATGTTAAACTGTATTTTTATGTGTACGCTGTTCCTTCACCCTCACATTGTATACATTTTGGCCCTCTCCAAAAGCACCATTGCTGTGAAATGCATGTTCTGGGTGTGTCCCCAATCCCTTTTTTCTCTTTACTATACACAGTATATACATATACATGTATAGTAGAGAGATATATTGGAAAACATATTCATACTTACCTTATTTTTCTTATACTAAATGTGGGACAGGAAAAACCCCAGAGACTTTAGAAGGAAGGATCCAGTCCCAATATCTCCCGTCAGGAACAGTCGGGGTCACTGTTTAATAGATGAAGCCAACAATGCAGAGGAGTGCTGAAAGTAGATGGACCAAGTTCGCAGTACAAAAGGGGTCAGATGGAGAGAGTAGTCGAGGAAGCCAAAGATCAGGACAGGAGGCACAGGTTCAGAGATGATGATTCAAGAAAGAGTCAAAAACAGGATACGGCAAGTAGTCACTGAAGGTTTTTACACAATCAAGAGCACAGTACAACTGAGCGAGGAGTTAAGGGTTAGTGGAGTTTAAATTGTACTGTAGCTCCTCCCTGTTTTCCACCTCCTGTCCCTTTTAAGAAGCCCTGTTTTGGCGCGTGCGCGCCATATGATTCTCCCGAAGCTCTGCCTCCTGTGTGGCCATGTTTGGGAAGCGGCGACGTTCACAGGAACAAAGTTCTGCCTCCTGTGTTGCAGCATTCGAGAAGTGGCGGTGTTCGTATGAATGTGAGTGGTCAGTGTGGGTTGTTTAGCTGGCCACGCTTTCTGAAGAGCCGCACTCCAACATGGCGTCCCCATGGAGAGAGAGGGAGACATGGTGCGGGAGCGTGAGGTAGATGAGTGTGGGAGCAAGGAACTGAGAGTACTCCCAGTGACGGATCGCCTGGCATCCCGACTGGGTGCCTCTGCCAATCACTGATTCCTAGCTGTTGCCTAGTACCATAAACACCGCACCAGACAACATAAGCACTGTAGACCCTTAGCTGCCGCAGCTTGGCTGGGGTCTCGTCGTCCCTTCTCACCCTGGACCAAACTCCTGGATCCAGCTCCCAGTGAGAAGGTCTATCCTCCAAGAGAGTATAACAGGTATAGCAGTGTAGCTCTTACAAGAGCTAGTGATTATAGCAATCCAAAGAACAATCCTAGGAGCAGGGATTATACCTGGTATAGCTTTCCCCTACAAACACGAGACAAGGCTCTGTGTTAAGGGTAAACTGGAACTAGTTTATTAGCAACAACAAATGGTTTTAAATGCAGGTCCCCACAAATAGTACAGGTACTCACATAATGTATTACATCCTGTTTAAGAGTAGGCCACCATAAGTATTGTTGGATGGCAAGTATGGTCTTTCATTGTCCACCATGACCAGATACTGGAGCATCATGTAAGTGTTGCAGTAAGCGGAGACAAAAGGGTTCATCAACAAAGATTCTCCCATGAGACATTGAGAACCCTTCTAGAGACAAAGGAAGATTAGTAGTTTGATGTCCTTCATAATAGTAGACATGATGCCTAGGAAGTGTTGTTGACTTATCATCTGTTCTTTCTTTTGTTTTGTCTCATCTAGAGTGAACATTCTTCAAAGGGCATCCGTCTTCAGATTTTTTTAACCTGGCCGATAGGTGATGTGGAATAAAAATTTAGAGAAGAATAATACCCAGTGGGCCTGTCATGGATTTAGCCTTTTTTCCGAGCGTAGATACTCTAGGTTCTAATGATCTGTGTAAACTGTGATGGGATGACTTGTACCCTCTAATAAATGTCTCCATTCCTCTAGGGCTCTCTTAATAGCCAGAAATTCCTTGTCACCGACATCATAATTTGCCTCAGCTTTGGTTTCTGACCAAATAAAAGGAGACAGGATGAAGAGTATCTGTTTTTTCATCTCTCTGTGACAGGATTGCCACGGTGGCAAAATCAGAGGCATCGACCTTGAGATAGAAGGGTTTATGTTGTTCAGGTATATGTAACATAGGGACCATGATGGAGATTTGTTTTAATTTATTAAAGGCAGTTTGTGCTTGGTGACCCCAATGCCACTTTACGTCCTCCTTTCTAAGATGTGTGAGAGGCTGTATAATCTGTGAGAAATTGTAAAACACCTGTAAAAATTGGCAAAACCCACGAGCCGTTGGACTTGCTTTTTGGTTTGAGGTTTAGGCTATTGTTGTATGGCTTTGACTTTACGTGGATCCATTTCCACTTTGCCAAGTCTTATGATAAAACTGAGAAATTCAACACTGGTTGTTTTAAAAATGCATTTTTCAATCTTGGCATATAGCTGGAGTTGTCTAAGACATTTTAATACATCCAACACATGGTAATGATGCGTGGATAAATATGCAGAGAAGATGAAAATGTCATCTAGGTAGATTATCACATACTGGTCTAGGAGGTCTCTAAAGATTTAATTGAGGAAGTGTTGAAATAAAGCAGGGGCATTGCAGAGGCCGTATGGCATAACTGTATATTCAGTGTCTGTATCGGGACTGAAATGCAGTTTTCCGTTCGTCTTCTTCTCTGACACAAAGGAGATTATAGGCACCCCATAAATCCAATTTGGTGTAAACGGAGGCTGCTTGAAATCTGTCAATTAATTCAGGGATGAGTGGGCATTTATTTTTTACTGTAATCGTGTTCAGCTCTCTGTAGTCCACACAGGGACATTAACTACTATTCTTCTTTCCCACAAAGAAGATCCCAAATTTTCATTTATATAGTCTTTGAGAACAAGAAGATCTTTCTCCGCCAAGGGATATATTCTACCAAA
Source organism: Pelobates cultripes (assembly GCA_933207985.1). Taxonomy (NCBI): domain Eukaryota; kingdom Metazoa; phylum Chordata; class Amphibia; order Anura; family Pelobatidae; genus Pelobates; species Pelobates cultripes. The sequence continues at coordinate 146,554,157 of OW240915.1, read as the reverse complement.
TGGTATGGAAGCCCCAGGTAACAGGTCTACGGGGCATTCATTTTCCCTCTGTGGCGGCCAAGTATCAACCCCTTTCTTGTCAAAAATGTCTGCATATTCATGATAGACTTGGGGTAAAACATCTTGACTTTACCTCATATCGGCATCCAGTATGGAATGTATATAGCCTGTGGTGAGGCTGTTTTGGAGGCAACTGAGTGGTGCAGAGAGTCGAGAAAGTGGAAAAGATACGTTTCCTAAAGCCCACTTGATAACTGGATCATGCTTGTGTAACCAGGGAATACAGAGAATTACCGGGAATAGAGACGAGGGGACAAGATTGAATACAATTCACTTTTTATGTTTCCTTATAGAGACAAGAATAGGTTTGGTGTGTTTCAGTAATGGACCTGATTTTAGGAAACACCCATCCACCACTTGTATTTTCAATTGAATGTTTTTATTGATTACTGGGATTTGTAAGGTAGCAGCCAAGGAAGAATCAAGGAAGCATCCACCTGCTCCCGAGTCGATTAACGTCTGGCATTCATGATTAGTTGTGTTCCATTACAAGGAAAGAGAGACTAATAAGGCAGGAGTCGTAGTATTTAAAGTGGGGGGTAGGAGTGTCACACATATTTGCTTACCCCTAGTAGTCTTTGTTTTTCAGGGCAGGTCCTTACGATATGTGGATGTCTACAATAAAGGC
>OW240915.1:146390689-146535372 GCA_933207985.1 Pelobates cultripes | reverse complement strand
CCCTACATTGAGTATAGGAATGATTGCAGCCAGTAGCATCTCATTGGGGAAGGGGGTATCCGCGGATACCTTCTTAAACATCTCTAAAAGGATAGGGGAAATAAATTTAGAAAAGGTTTTGTAACGGACCGTTTTGCACAAAAGGGGAAAAAACCGCTTAGACGATAATCCCCCTTTCAGAGACAGGCACAGCTACTGTAGAATCACCAAAACTCATGAACTGAATACAAGTGAATGCTCCAAACTCCCGAACGGCATACAAGGGAATGCTCCAAACACTCGAACTGCATACAAGGGAATGGTCCAAACACTCGAACTGCATACAAGGGAATGGTCCAAACACTCGAACTGCATACAAGTGAATGCTCCAAACTCCCGAACGGCATACAAGGGAATAAGGTAGCACTTCAAATAAACGAACAGGAACCATACGAATAGCTGCTAGCAGGCGAACAGGGAAAGCTTCCAAGCGGCTTACACTCCTGGCAATCAGTCCTTAGCAGCATACAGTAAATCCCCCCCAAAGACGAGACAGAGCTCCGTGTTGAGGGTCAAGCAGTGGTCTGTTTAATGAGGGCTACCTGCCCAGCTTTTATGCAGGTCTCCCACCTAGTGGACACTCCCCTAGGGGACCAAATGGGAGACTGTGACAAGGGACAGACAAGTATACAAAAAGGACACACAGTCACAGTATATTCCCACAATGCATCCTGGCTTCCTCCCCTTTGCCCTGGGAGATAATTGGGAAGTAACTCAATTATCTCCCAAGACAAAGGCAAAACTCCATTACACACGTGGGAACACAAAACAGCATTATACTTTAAAATGCACAAAGTAACATGTACTACATTAAACACAGGCATGTAACACATCCCCAGATAGCTCAGGTCTGAGTGCACATTATTAGGTGAATGGCACTCAGACCACACGAATACAGTTTAATCGCCATGGAGCCAAAGTCTTTACAGTCGGTTTCATACGAATGGGCTCCATGGGATTCCTATCTGGGGTATAAGACATTCACACAAAAATACCGAACACCGGGTCATTCGTGTGCTTTCACCGAACAAGAAGGGAGGGCGGCGGCTTCAGCGGTGTTCGCGCAAAACTGTGTCCGATTTTAGTTCCATAAAAATAGAGGCGAACACCGCTGTTCATTCGTATGGTTTAAAATGGCCACGACCTCGTGTTCGGGATACGAACGGCGGCCACCCAGCGTTCATCAATTAAGCTGCGGTTAACCGCAGCTTCAGGGAGGTTAATTGCCGGCACACTCCAGCTCCAGGTGGTCCAGTCATTCGTACGGTTGTTCGGTAGATTGAAACTACCGAACAACCGGCAGAAAAGCACGAATACAGCTTTTCTGCATGCAAAAATAAAGTCCTTTAAAAGGGGGCCATAGTCCAAAGGCAGCAGGCGAGCAACCAGGCTTCTCCAATGCAATGTGGCGAGATTGGTCTCGTCACATCTCTCCCCTTTTCCAAACAGACTAACAGGGTATCTGACCTCCTGCCGGTCAGTGCCCTTGTTAGTCCAGCAGCCCACCCACAACAAATAATCCACAGCACAGCCCACCCACAATAAATGGTTACTACACCTGGGTAAAGGGGAAGCTTGTCCATGTCCAGGTGCCTCACCACGGCTGTGCTGGGTACGGGTACGCTGACTTGGTGGGTTGCTGCGTGGGCAGAGACCAGCGGCACTCTGCCCTGTTGCCAGCGCTACTGGGAGGGTAGCCTGGTGGAAGCCTGGTTGTTGGAGGGGGAGACCGACTGTCTCCCCTTTAAATACACCGCTCTGCTGCTGCTGCTGGAGACTGACTGTCTCCCCTTTAGATGCACAGTCCTGCTGCTGGAGACCGACCGTCTCCCCTTTGGTTACCCATCTCTGCTGCTGGAGGGGGAGACCGACTGTCTCCCCTTTGGCTAAACAGCCCTGTCGCTGGGGGGCAGGACCGACCGTCCCTACCCCCTGTGCTGGCAGTGTAGAGACTACGGTCCCATCTGCACGGTTGTGGGGCTTACTGTCTCCCCTTTGTACATTAAGCTGCCGCTGGGGAGAGGGGGTAACAAGCTCCTCTCCCATACATACTTCCAGCTGTGGGGGAGGGAGACCGACTGTCTCTGCTCCCAATACAGAGTCCTGCTGCTGGGGAAAGGAGACTGGGCTCTCTATTCCCGGTAGGACACTCTGCCGCTGGGGAATGGAGACGGGGCTCCCAATTCCCAATAATCTGTGCTGCCGCTGGGGAATGGAGACTGGGCTCCCAATTCCCAAAGCATCATACTGCCGCTGGGGAATGGAGACTGGGCTCCCAATTCCCAAAAAATCACGCTGCCGCTGGGGAGGGAGGACACTGCTCTCCTCTCCCTGGACTTCACACTGCCTTCCCGGCATATCACTTGGCTGTTGGGGGGCAGGAACAACTACCTCTGCCCCCTGTAACTCAGCCTGCCGCTGGGGAGGGAGGATACTGCTCTCCTCTCCCTGCACTTTACTCTGCCTTCCCGGCATATCACTCTGCTGCTGGGGGGCAGGAACAACTACCTCTGCCCCCTGTAACTCAGCCTGCCGCTGGGGAGGGAGGATACTGCTCTCCTCTCCCTGCACTTTACACTGCCTTCCCGGCATATCACTCTGCTGCTGGGGGGCAGGAACAACTACCTCTGCCCCCTGTAACTCAGCCTGCCGCTGGGGAGGGAGGATACTGCTCTCCTCTCCCTGCACTTTACACTGCCGCTGGGGAATGGAGACTGGGCTCCCAATTCCCTGCAGGACCGGTGGAGAGACCTCGGTCCCATCTCTACCGGCCACCTGGGGTTCTTCCCAGTAAAACTGTACCATCTCGTCCCCTCTGAATGGGTCTGGCTCTGGGTCTGTCATGCTGCTCTCCTGCTGAGCCTTCTTGCTGTATTGAAACAGCTGCTGGTAGCCCTGTTCTAGCTCCATCTCCCGGGTTACCAGGTGGACCAGGTCTTGCTCAATTTTGTGAGCGTCGTCCCAGTCATACCTGCTCTCCCTCCACTCCCAGAGATCACTGAACCGGGCTTGTGTAGGGCTCCCAAATTCGAGCTCTGAAAACGACTCCCATAACAAGCCAGGACCATCAAACTCCTCTCCCTCTGGCTTGTCATGCTCGGCTGTCCAGGGTAGGTACTGTGCCCCATACCACCAGAGCGCCTGGTAGGCATCTTCTAGCCACAACTCCTGCCATACTAGGTGTTCCAATTTCCTCACCCATTCCTCCAGGGGCTGCTCTCCCAGGAAGGGCATCCGCAGGGCTACTCGCTTCTGCAACCGCTGGTCTTCCTTGGGGAGTCTCTTGCCCCGCTGGTACTCCACAATACCCAGTGCCTGGTACCAGATGCCTTTACGGACTGCATCTCGGTCATCCATGGCACCCTCGTCATACTCCACTGCTGGTTCCATGCTGGTGCTGTCAGGGTCGCTGTACTGGGACATGCGTTGCCCTCAAATTGTAAAATCCAAAGAAATGGTGTCTCCTGTAGCTGTCCTTCTGGCTGTAGGAACGATCCCGCCGCTTGCCACCAATTGTAACGGACCGTTTAGCATAAAAGGGGAAAAAACCGCTTAGACGATAATCCCCTTTCAGAGACAGGCACAGCTACTGTAGAATCACCAAAACTCATGAACTGAATACAAGTGAATGCTCCAAACTCCCGAACGGCATACAAGGGAATGCTCCAAACACTCGAACTGCATACAAGGGAATGGTCCAAACACTCGAACTGCATACAAGTGAATGCTCCAAACTCCCGAACGGCATACAAGGGAATAAGGTAGCACTCCAAATACACGAACAGGAACCATACGAATTGCTGCTAGCAGGCGAACAGGAAAAGCTTCCAAGCGGCTTACACTCCTGGCAATCAGTCCTTAGCAGCATACAGTAAATCCCCCCAAAGACGAGACAAGGCTCCGTGTTGAGGGTCAAGCAGTGGTCTGTTTAATGAGGGCTACCTGCCCAGCTTTTATGCAGGTCTCCCACCTGGTGGACACTCCCCTAGGGGACCAAATGGGAGACTGTGACAAGGGACAGACAAGTATACAAAAAGGACACACAGTCACAGTATATTCCCACAATGCATCCTGGCTTCCTCCCCTCTGCCCTGGGAGATAATTGGGAAGTAATTCAATTATCTCCCAAGACAAAGGCAAAACTCCATTACACACGTGGGAACACAAAACAGCATTATACTTTAAAATGCACAAAGTAACATTTACTACATTAAACACAGGCATGTAACACATCCCCAGATAGCTCAGGTCTGAGTGCACATTATTAGGTGAATGGCACTCAGACTACACGAATACAGTTCAATCGCCATGGAGCCAAAGTCTTTACAGTCAGTTTCATACGAATGGGCTCCATGGGATTCCTATCTGGGGTATAAGACATTCACACAAAAATACCGAACACCGGGTCATTCGTGTGCTTTCACCGAACAAGAAGGGAGGTCGGCGGCTTCAGCGGTGTTCGCGCAAAACTGTGTCCGATTTTAGTTCCATAAAAATAGAGGCGAACACCGCTGTTCATTCGTATGGTTTAAAATGGCCGCGACCTCGTGTTCGGGATACGAACGGCGGCCACCCAGCGTTCATCAATTAAGCTGCGGTTAACCGCAGCTTCAGGGAGGTTAATTGCCGGCACACTCCAGCTCCCAGGTGGTCCAGTCATTCGTACGGTTGTTCGGTAGATTGAAACTACCGAACAACCGGCAGAAAAGCACGAATACAGCTTTTCTGCATGCAAAAATAAAGTCTTTAAAAAGGGGCCATAGTCCAAAGGCAGCAGGCGAGCAACCAGGCTTCTCCAATGCAATGTGGCGAGATTGGTCTCGTCACAGGTTTTATAGAACATTGTTGAAAAACCCTCTGGGCCTGGAGCCTTATTCAATTTTAACTTATCTATTGCTTCGATTACTTCTGATAATAAGAATGGGGCATTCAGCATTTCCAACTTCTTTTGATTAATTTTTGGTAGTTTAAGGTTACTCAAAAATGTATCCATTTCTTCTCTACTCTTCCCTAACTCCTCTAGGTTATATAAGGATTTATAAAATTCAGCAAATGCATTTACAATGTCCTTTGGTGACGTTAAATGTTTATCGCCTAAAACAATTTTTTTTTATAGATTTATCTTTAAGGTTATTTTTGATTTTATTAGAAAGATCTTTATTTATTTTATTGTTATTATGGTACCATCTTTGTTTAAGGAATAGTATATTTTTATTAACCATGTCATAAATTCTGTCTTTGATAATTTCCCTTAAGTTAGCTATTTCTTCAATTAAATCTTTATTCACCATATTTTTATTTAGACGTTCCTTATTTGCCAATTGTATTCTTAACTCTTGCAAAGATTCTCCCTTCTTCCTTTTAAATTCAGAGCCAATATTATCAATAATCCCCTTATATAACTTTAAGGGTACACCATACCATTGCCGTAGGAACTTCCCCGTTATCATTAGTAATCAAAAAGTTTTCAATTTCAGATGACAAAAAATCAATGTTGCACTCTGATTTCAAGAGGCTTTCGTTAAGTCTCCACCTTGTCCTTGGTCTAAGACCACCTTTTAACTTAACCTTAATGAATACTGGTGCATGATCCGACACAACTATAGATTCAATATTGGATTTAATAATAGAACTTAAGAACCCAGCTTTCACCAGAAACATATCTATTCGAGAATATTTCTGATGGACATGTGAAAAAAGGTATAATCTCTCTCACTAGTATTCAAAGTCCTCCAACAGTCAAACAGAGAATTCCTGTCTAGAAATTTAGAAAAATCAGAAAAATAGATATTTACAGATTTGTAATCTCTAACATTTTTATAGCTTTTATACCGTGTTGGGTCCAATACACAATTGAAGTCTCCCCCAATTATGATATTACCACATGCTAGTTCGTCGACCTTTTCCATAATTTTATCCAAAAAGTCCCCTGGGCACAAATTTGGTGCATAAATATTGACCAAAGTATATATAATACCATTAATTTTTGCAATGAGTATCACATATCTTCCCCTTGGATCCCCAGTTAGGTGTATCATTTCAAAATTAATTCTGCTAGAGATTATGATAGCAGTTTATAGACTGCTCCCCTTTTCTGTGGTGAATTCAAACCCTGGACATTCCATGATATCACATTAAATGCCATCATAGCACCTATTGTCCTGATTACACCCCGAGTCTCAGGAAAATAAGAGAGAAAAAACAAAAACAAAAAAAAGAATACACATTTACATTATAAAGTACATAAAACATAAAAAAATATTTCAAGAGGGGGAACAAACCCCCTCTTGGTAATCCAGTGGGGAAACATATACATATATATATACATATATATGTAGCCCCCTGGATGAGACCTGTCTATAATTGCAGGAATAGAGACCCTAGCGAGAGGAGGAAGGCCTCCAAACTCTTCAAAACTCTTCAAAAACCAAACGGCATTCCGAATATCTAACCTAAGATCGGTCATATGTCAATCCATGATGCTATCAACTTTAAATAGAATATATGACCACACTAGCCCCTCAGGCCATATCACAATGAGTTACTAATCTGACTCTACTTGATGTATTTTACAACTATCCGTTATGATAGTACCAATCTCCCTCTCCTCTCCCTTCCCTCAATCATTATAATTCCAAAATATAATATGAAATGTGGAACATGTTCCAGGAAAGAAGCAAAATAAGGAGACCTATGCACTTATAACTACCTGAACCAGACCTGCCTTTAATTGCAGAAATAGGAACGCTAGCAAGAGGAGAAAATTCTCCAAACCTCATCAGAAACCAAACAGTATTCCAAATTTTCTACGTTTATTAAACACTATAACCTTCAATAGATCAGTTAGTTTTGTCTAGGGTATTGGATCACATTGGTTTAAAGAACCGTGTTACATTAAATTGCTATTCTAATTCTGTTCAACATGTCTCTCCAGCTCTTGAATATGATAGTACAAGTCCTCCCTCTCCTTTCCCCTCCCTTAGCCATTCTATCTACATATTTCCTTGATATATACATACATAGTCCGACTCCCCCTATCTATTGTGATCAATATGAACTTTGCCTCTTATATATTATCTTACTATTGCCAAATCTCTTCACCTCCTTCACCCCATTAATACCCACATAATAACCACAATTGTATCATAGGTGAATAAACCCATACTATGAAATTGTACTACCACTCGTGTGTAGATAGCTTACTTCCATTCTTATTAATACTGAATACTATCAAATCATAACTATTGTGACCAAAGCTTGGGTTACTACAAAATACAAATGTAGAATCTCTAAAAAAATCCTTAATGTCAGACTCCATGATTGGAGAAGTGTACTAATAATATCCCGTTATACCTATTGTGATCAAAGCAGTATTAATACAAAATATGTGAAAAGAAAAAAAAACTCTATAAAATTCCTTCATATCGAACTTCATAAATAAAAAAAAGAAGAAGAAGAAAAAAAAAGAGTGTAAATCCACTAGATTACATATGTGCTTAATACCATTCTTATATATATCCGATATGCCGCCTTCAAATACCCATCAGAGATATAGTATATAGAATTTACCAATCTCCTATGTGGTTAGTTATATCAAAATGGAGGAGTATAAGGGAGGAAAGGCATCTTAACAGAAAATATTATGTATGAAACTATATATTGTGACGTAATTATATAACTCCCAACATTATGCCAGACTAGCATTGCCTTAAACCATAGCTTATATCAAACCCCATATATGAAAATAGTATAGATTATTTGAATTGCAAATATTACCAGATGCCCTTATCCATAAATAAACAATCTTATCTTTAGACATAGCTCTGCCCATTGGGCTTGGGCATTCACTAATCTAATCTGTCTTCACGGTTAATTATTATAAACTTAAAAAAAAAATTAAGTTAATCTTAAAAAAAAAAAAAGTTTTATAGTAGTAGTAGGTAGTCATTGTCTTATTCCAGGAAGGTGGTCATTAATTTGGTCAACTTAGTAAATAGTCATTGTCTTGTTCCAGGTAGGTGGTCATTAATTTGGTCAACTCAAGGAGATAACTATTGTAGATTCCAAAATTGGATTTTTTCTTGGGCCGCCGAGGCTTCTTTAAAAAGAAATTGTTGATTTTGAAAAGATACCAATAATGCTGTAGGGAAACTCCACCTATATTTAATTCCATGTTTCCTCAGAATGCTGGTCTGAACAACAAATTGTTTCCTTGCCAGCCGGGTCGTCAAAGATAGATCTGAATACAACTTAATATCTTTAAATTCAGGATCTGTTATAACATTTTTTTGTGCCGACTGCATAATTAAATTTTTAATATAGTTGTTAGAAAAACAAACAATGATGTCCCTAGGTATGTCTGCCGACAGATTCTTTGGTCTATGTAGCCTGTGGTATCGCTCAAATGGGAATTCTCCAAGTGACAATTCAGGAATTAGATTTTGAAAAAAAGATTTTAAAAATTGGTCTAGATGCTCATAGTTAATAGATTCAGGAACTCCCTCTCAATTTTATATTATTCCTTCGAGATCTGTCTTCCAAATCAGTAACCTTTGTCTCTAATGCCTTAATGCTTCTCGTCCAATTGATTGTACTTTAAAGTTAAGTCTTCGTTAGATGTTTGAATTTTCTGGAGAGTATCTGCCTGATTTTGCAGTATAGAGGATATATTAGCTATTTCCAGCCTTAATATATTGGAATTATCTTCCAGATCTTGTTTTAATTTCAGGTATAGAGCTTCCAAAGCTTCAGTAAGAGTTTGTTGGCTGGTATATTGGGGAGTTGCCGGGAAGGATTCTGGAATTAATGAGGCTGATTCTCTGCGATCTCCCAGAGATGATCTTTTAATTAATGATCACTCTTGAGATTTAGGTGAATAGAAGGAATTGTAATGTTACCTTTAAATATACAATACAAGACGTGAAAACAATATTACCCCTATAGCACACAACACCAGTGGTAGTAGCTAGTGAGAAGATTCCTCTGGATCTTCCAAAATACAAATAATAACAGTAATAACAAATCCTAATGATAACAGTATTTTTTTTTAAACATAAAAAAATTACAATGCACTGTTCCAAATTATTACGCCCAGTAAGTTTGAAAATACTTTATAGGTTGTAAAGAACTGAAAATTGTCATTTGTTGTGTTTGCAGCATATTTACTGAAATCAAAAGCTATTTCAATCAAACTTATAACAACATTTTAACTTTTTAAACATTTTAACAGGTCACGTTACATTGTAACATAGGAACCCTTATTTGATAGCAGCTTCACAAGTCTTGCATCCATTGAACTTGTGAGATTTTGGACAGTTTTTGCTTGAATTTGTTTGCAAGATGTCAGAATAGCCTCCCAGAGCTGCTGTTTGGATGTAAACTTCCTCCCACCCTCATAGATATTTTGCTTGAGAATGCTCCAAAGGTTCTCAATATTATTGAGGTCAGGGGAGGATTGAGGCCACACCATGACTTTCTCTCCTTTTATCCCCATAGCAGCCATGGTGCATTGTCATGCATGAAGATGATTTTATTACGGAAAGCATAGTTCTTCCTTATGTACCAGGGAAGAAAGCGGTCAGTCAGAAACTCCACATACTTTGCAGAGGTCATCTTTACACCTTCAGGGACCCTAGAGGGGCCGACCAGCTCTCTTCCCATGATTTCGGCCCAAAACATGACTCCACCACCGCCTTGCTGACGTCGCAGCCTTGTTGGAACAGGGTGTCCGTCCACCAACCATCCACTACTCCATCCATCTGGACCATCCAGGGTTGCACGGCACTCATCAGTGAACAGGAATGTTTGAAAATGAGTCTTCATGTATTTTTCTGCCCAATGGAGCTGTTTCTGCTTGTGAGCATTGCTTAATGGTAGCCGAATAGAAGGTTTATGCACCAGCAGCTTCAAATATCTGTTTGCTGCTATGTAATGGTATTTTAGCAGCTGCTCTCTTGATCCGATGCGCGGTCTGGCAGAAATCTTCCTCAATGTGCCTTTATCTGCACAAACCCGTCTGTGCTCTGAATCAGCCACAAATCTCTTAATAGTGTGATGATTATGCTTAAGTTTTCGTGAAATATCTAATGTTTTCATATCTCGTCCAAGGCATTGAACTATTTCACTCTTTTCGGCAGCAGAGAGATCCTTTTTCTTCCCCATATTGCATGAAAATGGTGCTCTGTTTAATAATGTGGAACACCCTCCTTTTAGTAGTTTTTCCTTAAATTGGGCTCACCTGGAAATCTAATTATCACAGGAGTCCGAGATTGTTTTCAGTGATCAAAAGAGCCCTGAGACACAATGCCATCCACGAGTTAAACTGAAAAACAAAATATTTAATCTTTGTGACACTTAAATAGAATTTGCATAATAATTTGGAACAGGGTGCATGTGTTCCACCCACTGCACAAAACTTCACAGTCCTCATAAATCCATAAGAGTGGGAAAAATATGCGGAAATAATAAAAACAATATCCAAAAACATATAAAGATGAAAAATAAAATAAAAGTGTGGTACTAGAATTGGGAGAATAATCAACATCCTATAATAACTATCTAAAAACCCTCAATACAATATCCAGATACATATACAAATGAATAATAAAAGTATGGTACTAAAATTGGGAGAATAATCAACATCCTAGAAACAAACAGTAAAAGTCTCATGGAAAACATGTAAGTAAGAATGTGTGAACCTGTCACATCCACCTGGAGATTCGTGGAGCTGATGGAACCCAATTGCAGCGGAACAGCACTCCCTTACTATCACGACGCTTAGGAGCAGGGCAGGACTGGGCCAAAAATTTGGCCCAGGCATTTTTCAATCACAGTGGCCCCCTGAGAAGGGGCGGGGCCAGAGTGGGTGTGTTTTGTCATCACTAATGACAAACATGCCCTCTCTCAAAGTGAGCATGTTGGTTCAATGCACTTCCAGGACAGACCATGCGTAGAGCTCTTCTGAAGAGCTCTAGCATGAGAAAAAAAGCCCTGCATTTGTTTTGCACAGCACAAGCAAATTTAATAACATGCTTGCACTGTGTTTCCTTGCAACTTGTCTCTGGTGTCTCTATAAATGGATACCAGGAGACAAACGGGCCAGGAAAGAGTATTGTGCATGTGTTTGGAGCCTGCTTGTGGGATTGTATGTGTGTAGAGTGAGCTGATTGTGGTATGGTATTGTGTAATAAGGTCGGTTTTAGTCATGTTGTGTTTGTGGTGTAATGTAATGCATATGTGGCTAGGGGCTGTAGAGAATGTGTGTGTATAGGGGATGTAGCAAGTGTGTGCATACAGGCTATTGTGTGTGTGTGTGTGTATAGGTGATGTAGTGTTTGTAGAGAATGTGTGTTTAGGGGTTTAGTATGTGTTTGCTTACAAGGAATCTAGTGTGTGTATAGGGGATCCAGACTGTGTATGTTAGGAGTGCAGTGTGTGTGTAGGTGGTGCAGTGTGTGTGTGTATATATAGGAGTCTAGTGTGTGTTTGAAGGACCCAGAATGTGTATAGGAAATCTAGTGAGATCCGTATAAAATGGATTCAGAGTGTATATAGGGATCTAGTGTGTGTATGTGTGTAGATGAGTTGGGTAAGGGATCTAGTGTGTGTCTGGAATGTAATGTGTTTAGGGGTGCAGTATGTGTGTGAGGAGTGCTCTATAAATATATATATATATATATATATATATATATATATATATATATAAAATTAAAAATATGTTTGGAAGTATTATGTATGTGTATGTGTGTGGTGCAGTGTGTTGGGGGGGTTCTGTGTGTATGTGAAGGGTGCAGTGTGTATGTGAGGGGTGCAGTATGTGTGTGAGGTGTGCTGTGTGTGAGCTGTGCTGTGTGTGAGGGTGCTGTGTGTGAGGGTGCTGTCTGTGATTTGTGTGATGTGTGTGAGGGTGCTGTGTGTGCTGTGTGTGAGGGTGCTGTGGGTGATTTGGGTGTGTGTGTGTGATTTCTGTGAGGGTGATGTGTGTGTGATGTTGGTGCAGTGTGTGAGTGTGCTGTGGGTGAGTGTGCTGTGTATGATGTGTGTGAGAGTGCTGTGGGTGATGATGATGTGTGTGAGTGTGTGAGGGTGCTGTGTGTGAGGGTGCTGTGTGTGAGGGTGCTGTGTGTGAGAGTGCTGTGGATGATGTGTGTGAGAGTGCTGGGTGTAAATGTTAGAAGGGATTGTATCTGGGGAAGGGGAGTAAAAAGCAAACAAGTAAAAAAAAACTAAGCAGGGATTATGTCCCCCCCTCCCTTCTTACCTTTAGCCTGGGGGGGGATAGGCACGGTGGTACCTGGAAGAGAGGCGGGGGGACGACCAGCAATTCTCACACCATCCCTGGTGGTCCTAGTGGTAAGTGAACTCTAGCTTGCAGGCTAGAGTTCACTCTCGTGAGATCGGGGGCGTTGCCATGGCAACGCTCCAGATCTCGCCAGAAGAACCCGGCGGAGCTGCAAGATAGAGCTCCGCCCGGTCCTCCTCTTCCTCCCCAGCCACATGTCCCTTCAAGTGGGTCGGTGAGGGAGATCTTTGATCTCCTCACCGGCCCTACACGGAAAACAGCGGGGCCGGCGTTTGGATAGTGCCGGCCCTCAATAGACTGGCAGGGGAGATCCTGTGATCTCCCCTGCCGGCCTTGGCCCATGGCCACCGCAGCCCACCGGGCATTTACCCGGTGTGCCCGATGGCCATTCCGGGCCTGCTTAGGAGCACCTGGAATTGGAGACAGGGTCCCAAAGGGTCTGTGGTGGCATGAAGGCCTTTAATGAATAGAATAATTCCAGGAAGCAGGAGCAGGAAAAGTAAAAGAAAATTGCAGTCAGGCAGCAGGCAGAAGTAGTCGATCAATCTGGATTTAGGTCAGGGAGCAGGCGGGAGCAATTATCCAAGGAATCAACGATCAGGAACCAGGAACATAAACTGGAAATAAGGGCAATAGGCAGGTATAAAGCAATAAGCAAAATAACCAAGCACTGACTGGAAGGTGTGTTGGGTTTAAATAGGTGGCTGGGATCACATGACCGGCCACCTCCCACCAGTAGGTGGAGCACACAGGGGTTATATAAAGAGGTCAGGGAAGCAGCGCCATCTTGTTTGATACCATGGTCCCTGGCCTGTTCCTCCCCTATGGATCTGCAGCTCTCCTCCTCCTCCCTGTGCAGAACGCCGGGTCCACATGGCGGTCGCCATCTTGCTGCGACGGCGTGCTTGCCGCAGACCTCGGCAGTGAGAGGAATAGAAGAAGCCGCCACAGACCCGGAAGGGGAGCCTTCAGGAGTGGTGAGAACTGCAATTCTGCCACGAGGGCGGCAGTTGAGTACCCGGCCGTGCCGTGACAGAACCACAGAAATAAAAAATAATAATAATTATTTTAAAAAATTATATATATATATATATATATATATATATATATATATATATATATTACTCCATAAAACCAAGACAGAGATGAGGGCCATATAGGAAACAAACAATGTCGAAGTCTAAGTTCAGTACTTCAGGTTGCATGGCTTTTAAAATATATATAAAAAAGCCCTCTCTCTGTCTCAATTTAAGGACTAGATCTTCCCCTCTTTCAAGAAGAACTTTTTCAATTCCTACACAGGAAAAATTACCAAAATTGAAACTCTGACATTTATTACAGTGTAATAAATGTCAGTGTAACTGAATGATTTAAAAAAAAAAAATTTTTTTATATTATTATGGTGCTCTAGCAATCTTAAAGTGGTCTGACTGTCCAAACGACATACTGAGCTGTACTTTCAAAAGTAAAAAGGTACACTATGTGTGTAACATTGCAGTTTATATACTCTTTAATTTTAAAAAATTGGTGTTGTTACTTTTAAAGCTTAAAAAAATAAATGAAAAAGTATGTGTAGTGTAATGGCAGCTCTTACAAGATCCACATGTATAGAAGTCTCCATTGCTCAATTCTTTTTTGGAGCAATTTAAAAAGGTGCTAGGTGCTAAGATACTTTTAAAATTCCTATCTTTTTTAAAAATTATTTGTGCGGCCGGGGTGAGTTCCCCTTTTAAAATCTCGTCTTCTAATAGAAGTGGCCAGCGTTTATTAAGTATCTTTTTGATTTTAAAAGCATTGGCATTATATTGTGTGTTAAAAGAGAACACAAATTTAGTATTAATTACAGTGGGATTTGGTATCTTATTCAATAAATGATCACCTCTACTTATATTTAATACATGTACAATTTCTTTATCAATAACATTTTCAGTATAACCCTTTTCTATGAATTTCTTTTTCAACATTGATGTTTGATCCAAAAAAACAATCTTGGTCCGTACAATTTTACCTAAGTCTAGTTAGTTGACTACGCCGGACTCCCGGGAGCCAAGTAGGGTGATCACCACTTTCTATATAGATGTAACTACTGGCATTTGTAGGCTTAAAAAAAGTTTTAGTTTTAATTTCAGAATCATCAACATAAATCATGAGGTCATTAGAATCAAGTGTTAGGGTAAAAACTAATGAAGATTGGCTGTTGTTAATATAAGCCAAATAATCTATTAAAATATCCTCAGTGCCGATAGTTAAAATATCATCAATGTAACTTCTCCAGAGCACCAAGTTCACGCCAAAAGGATTACCGGACCAAATATGATTTTACTCACAGTAATCAAAAAAGAAATTAGCATAACTTGGCGCGAACGTGTTGCCAATTGCCATCCCTTGTAGTTGAAGAAAAAAGTCACCATTAAAAAAAGAAGAAATTATGGGATAAAATGAAGTTTATACTATCTAATAAAAATTCACTAAAATCCATAGACATTTCTATGTCTGCTTCTAAAACTGTCTTAACCACCAGGAGGCCTAAACTGTGTTATATATTGGTGTAGAGTGATGTCTCATCTACCATTGTCGAAATAAAACTCTCCTTTCATTCTATACAGTCCAGCTCTTGAATAAGATTTTTTGTATCTCTAAGATACGAGTTAGCTTTCTGTGCATATTTCTGGAGTTAGAAGTCAATACATTCGGACAACCTCAATGTCAAAGAGTCCACACCACTAATAGTAGGCCTACTTGGCGGGTTTGTAGAAAACTTATGGACTTTAGGTAAAAAATAAAAAGTGGGGATTCTGGGTGCCTCAAGAAATAAAAAATAAACTTTATTATCAATATTCCCTTTGTCTTTATACCCAGTTAGCATGATTTCTCGATTAAGTCTGATTGGGATTTAATGAAAGTTTCTTATAAGTAAGACTGTCTCCCAAAAGTCTGTCAGATTCTTTAAGATACAATTGAGTGGGCATAACTACAATCCTTCCACTCTTATCCGCACTTTTAATAACAATATCTTTATGCTTTTTTTGTAATGTTAAAACATCATTTTCTTTCTTTGTTAAATTAAAATCCCTGAGTTTGAAGATCAAGTTTCCTGATATCTCTGTTTACCATCTAAGAAAAAGCTGCTAATTGATGTCCTTTGTCATTGGGAAAAAGGTACTTAGGTTTAAAAATTAGATTTGTATTACTCATATTATTATTTATAAAACCTTCTTTTTCTCTTTAAAAAAAAAAACAACAACTTTTAACCCCTTAAGGACTGAGCCAAATGTACATGTTTTGATTAAAATAAAACATTAAGAAAACTTGGAATTTGACTATATATCTGTTCAACGTTAACTCACCTCTGTCATATTAAGTGCACCCACACTAATTATTCATCATTTTATTCAGGAGAAATAGGGCTTTCATTTATCATCAAATATTGAAATTAGGAACCAATTAACGTGTTATTCTAAAAATGTAATTTATATTTTAAAATGCCCCTGCAACCTCATTTATGTGGGAAGAACCCCTAGGTGTTTACATATAAGAATTGCAGAACATGTGAGGAATATTAAAAAAGGTATAGAAACTCACAGTGTCTCAAAAAATTTTACAATTCACCATAAAAATGACCCAAAAAATATTTTCTTCTGTGCCATTAAAAAGGTACAGATGGATTGGAGAGCTGGAGATCTTAATAAAAAAAATAGGAGAAGAAGAGATGAAATGTATTTATAATTTTAAAATTCTGATTCCTCATGGTCTTAATCAGGATTTTGAATTATGCCACTTTTTAACGTAAATTCTTAAAAATTCACTCTCTAATAATTTATTTTTTAAACAACATCCCGATATTTTGAATTGATTTTTAGAAGCATATTAAAATTATTGTTCCTTCAATTTTTTTGTATAGAGAGATGGTAACACACTCCAATTTAAATTCAACACATAACTTTCTTCTGTCTATTACCTCACTTTAGATTGAATCTTGTGCAAAATTATACTGTCACTTTAAATAACAGGTGTTAGCACCTACGCTAGATTAAAAAATGTTTGCACATATGTATTATGATTGCACTGTCACTGTAATTATATGTGGCGTTAAGATTGCACTGTCACTTTAAATAAGAATTATCTGAAACTTTTAAATATGTAAGGACAAATGCGAGATTTAATTAATATATGTATAATGGTTTATGTTTTTAATATTAGAAAAAGAAGAACTATATTCATGGTTTGTAGATAAAAGTCTGAGTTGAAGCATAAGTATTATGGCTATATAGCCACTTTAAATATCAATCGTCTGTATATTTATGAAAATCAAATCAAAATATGTGCAAGTGACTCTTAATAATTTGCTTTGTCTTGAATATAAAACAATATGGTCATGATCTATGTAATATGATTGCACAGAGGCACAGAGGCACAGTGATATTAAGGACTTTTTATGGTTTAATTTATTGACCCAATGGAATGCAAAGTGCGTTCCAAATACACAAGATCAGAGTGGACACACGCCACCAATTGAGTGAAGTGCGAGGTACGTTCCGGACACCCATGTGAGCAGACGCGTCATAACCCGGAAGTAGAGTACTGATGCAACCCGGAAGTAAAATGCGAGCAGACAAGTGGAACGCAGGATGCGTTCCACAGAGGAAAAAGACCGCAAACAAGAATGAATTTAGAGGATATAAAGGAAGGAAAGGACTGGACAATATGAATATAGCCAACTGAAGAAGCCACACCAGGCGAAACGCGTTTTGGCAACAATTTGGACACTACCACAAGTATTTATGTCTATTTTATTTTTATCCATATGTCTTATAATAAATGTTGTTTTAATATTACTTGGAGTTCCTGCCACTAATTGCTGGGAAGAAATTACAACGCTCCAGGTATCCAGACCGTCCAGAGTGGGATTTGGATCACCCTTATAGATTCTTAAGTCATCCACACCAGAGCCAGGTTATTTTTATGCCTCTACTCTTGTGAGTGCATTTCTATGAAAAGCCACAATTACTAATACAGTTTAGAGTTATCTGCACTATTGTATACCTCTCTGTCTTTACAGCATTGCTGGACCAATTAAGAAGAGAGGAAAGTATTGTATCTGCTCCACCTATTGTGTTTGTATTTCATGTGAATTAGTGGTGTTGGTATAGGGGATACCACACAGGTGTTAGAGCTTATTGTGACTAGTAGACATACCATTTGTGTTTTTCTTAACATCAAATATTTAGCTATGAAACATAATTTAATATAAATAAAATATAGAACAAAGTGAGAAATTAATACATTTTGTTATTTTTTTAGTTCTGCATGACATTTTAACTGTGAATGTCATACTACTGTTAGCTTTTACTGTAATAAAATACACATATTTGTATTCAGCGATGTCTCACATGTAACAAAGTACCCCCTATGTACAGGTTTTATGGTGTTTTAGGAAGTTACATGGTCAAATATAGCATGTTACAGTTTAAATTTTTTTCCCATTGAAATTCACCAGATTAACTACGTTGCCTTTGAGACCGTATGGTAGCCCAGGAATGAGAATTCCCCACATGATGAGATACCATTTGCAATAGTAGACAACCCAAGGTATTGCAAATGGGGTATGTTCAGTCTTTTTCAAGACTTGAGAAAGGGAGGTTCTCCCAAAAGCTTGTCATTAAAAAATTCTGTTAGTCCAATAAAAAAGGTATTACAAGATAAGAATTTTATCTGTTTTTTACATCTACATCACTGGACTAATACGGCTACAATCTCTACTTGAACACTATATATATGTATTTATTTATTTATTTATTTATTTATTTAGAAAGTAGAAGATTGCCGGCACTCCTGGATTTAATAACAATAGTATTCAGTTTCAGTTCCTAGCTTGGAACTTTCATCAGGACACAATATATATATATATATATATATATATATATATATATATATATTGTGTCCGTCGGGGGATCGCCAGTGAGCAGGTAAGTCACCTGGATGGCGGGGACGTACTATGCCACCCGCCAGCATTTAGAGCCGATCCCCAAGGAAGGCATAACATGCCTGCCGTCCTTAAGGGGTTAAGAGACATCTTTCATACAAATTTGTTCAAGTCAATAAATAAGTTAAACGGGTTAGCAGCACTGTTTGGTGAAAATTTAAGTCCCTTTTCTCTAATAAGAATTTCATTTGGATTTAAAATTGCATCTGAGATAATAAAAATGCCCCTTGATTGGGCAAATTCTTTTATTCTGATTGCATCCTCTCCTCGCTCAGTCACCTCCTTTTTCCTGGGGAATTCCACTCTCCTAGGGGTGCGAATCTGTTTATAAGATCTATTTTGGGTATCTTTGGGGAGAAGAACTGAGTTATTTGCAACCTGAAGGACTGAATGTAGACTTCGACATAGTTTGTTTCCTATAGGGCCCTCATCTCTGTCTCAGTTTTATGCAGTTTTATATATATATATATATATATATATATAGATATTTTTATGTCTGTGGTTCACACATTCTTAATTACATTCTTAAGTCCCCTCAGGACTTATGGTTACCTAATCATTCTAAGTAATTTCTTCTGATATTGATAAAGTACAAAATGATGATAAGATTTCAACAAAATCATCACCTGCACTTGAAAGTAGCATTATAACAGTAGCAGTATGCATTTCCAGTTGTAGTTTAAATGTGTAGAGGATAATGGTTGGTACTATGCAGCTCAATATTGAGATGCCACAACCTCAAGAATCATGGTTTCTTTTTCTAATTTAATCCAGAGCTGCTACTCATTGCATAGAAATATCTATCTACCTGTGGCCATTGTTATGGGGTTGAATCCTTCATTAAAAATACCAACTATTAAAACACCTATTGTCATCACCAGCACAAGTTGTGGTATGCCCTAAAAATACCCCAAAGGACCCTTGAAAATACAGATAGGTAAACATTTATCAGAAAGCCCTAGTTATAATATTTTTATCCCTCTGATGTTTTTTTATGTTTCCAATTTTCCATATATATTTATATATGTATATATATATATATATATATAAAAAGTATAGACCATGATAAGTCAGGAAATATATATACTTTGCTCCCGGTTCTCAGCCATTTTAGTACGTAAATGTCAGCGAATGCCCATGCATGCTCAATTCGCAATTTTATATGGCTGAACTCCTTTACGTGAACAAAGGTATTCGCGAGTCTCTGCGATCATTTTAAGTAAGAGCAAGGCCTAAAAAGGCCCAAAATGAAGAGGAACCTGAATTTCAGGTATTTAAAGGTCCAGAAAGCATGGCTTAATTAACAGCTTTGAACTATTGTGTTTGCTTGGAACACTGAGAGAGTTTCTTAAAGTGCCAGTGTTGTTGTTACATTTGTCACAGGTAGGCTTGTTATGATTTATTATTTTTAGTAGTGTTTATTAATTTTGGCTCTTGTTAGGCATTTTTAGTTAGATGTAATTAATATATGTATTTTATAATTAGCCCATTATGACTTCTCCTGCAAAGGCCCATGTATCCCTGTCTGTATCTGGGTTAGTATGGGTCATTTATTACTATGATTTTTTATTTTTATTTTAAGTTTGCTTCCTGAGACTGTTCTTCAAATTACTTTCTAGTAATGAAGAATGGATGGTTTCTTCTCCACCAAGGAAGAGAAGGGAGAAAGCTAACACCTGCTCTGACTGCAATGGGAAGACAAATGAAGAAAAACAACTTTGTATTGACTTCCCACAGAAGGTAGCTGCTTCTTCTTTAGCTGCTCTTGACCAGTCTTACCAGTCTGCAAGCCAAGCCTGAATAAAAGGAGGTCACCAAAAGTGTTTCAAAAGCCTGAAGGTAAGAAAACAACTTGAAAAGAGACCCAGGCCTCTGAACTGCCGAAAGAGGTGAACATGCCTTAAAAAGGGGGCAAGTCTGCCTAAAGAATTGGAAGGCCAACCTGGCATGAATGCATGTCAGGCTGCCTGCCCATCACCCAAGCTGGACAACTAAGGGCATACTATACAGACAGAACCCTGAGTGTGGCATAAATGCATCTAATGATGAGTTCACTCCACACTTTATAAGGACTGTCCCCAGCACTCGCTGGTCCATTCCTCTCCTAACCTACTCACGAGCAGGCAGAAGCTCCTGGTATACAATCTGGGACAGAGAAAATCTGTATGAAGTGAGTGTAGAAGAACGGGAAAATGCCACAGTGTTAGTGAGACTGAAGCAGCAAGATCATTTGCATTGTGCATTAAGTCAGCTTTACCTTAACTAATTTAATTGTCAGTCAGTCCACACAAGTTGTGTTCCCAAACATCCCTCTAAAGTTTCCATACTTAAGCAAGAGTATGTGAAGGATAGTTAGTGTTGCCACCTTTCTTGGAAAAAAATACCGGCCTTACTAATTTGCATAATTAATTATGTATGCTTGTAAATCACAAGGAGTGACCTGAGAGATAATTCTGTAAAATCACCAAAAAATGACTTACATTTATTCTGCTGAATAAAAGATGTATTGTTCCCAGTGTCTCCCTGTCTCCCAGTGTCTTAGTGTCCCCTAATCTTCCAGTGTCCTCACGTCTCACAGTATCCTCTAGTGTCTGTGTCCCCTATGTATCACAGTGTTTCAGTGCCCCATGTGTCACAGTGTCCCCTCATGTCCCCATGTCTCAGTGTCTTCTATGTATCACAGTGTCCCTATGTATCATAATGTCTCAGTGCCCCATGTGTCTCAGTGCCCCATGTCTCACAGTGTCCACTCGTGTCCCCATGTTGCCCAGTGTCACTTGGACACTAGAGGACACTTAAGAGACATTGGGACACTAGGGTACACTGGGAGACACTGAGACATAGGGACACTGGTAGACATGCAGACACTGAGACACTAAGGACACTGACTGGGATATATGGAGACACAGAGACTTGGGAACACAGACACTAGGGACACAGTGTCTCAGTGTCCCCATGTCTCCCATTGTCCCAAAGTGCTTAGTGTCTCACAGCATCCCCTAGTGTCTCACAGCGTCCCCTAGTGTCTCAATGTCCCCTGATCTTCCAGTGTCCCCAGGTCGCCCAGTGTCCCCTAGTGTCCCCTAGTGTACCCATGTCTCCCTGCAGCTTTTACCCCATCCCTCACTTCCCTGAGCTGTAGGCTGTCTCTGCAGGCTGGGAGCTGCTGTCTGAACTCTCTGTGCTGTGTAGCTGCTCCCCTGCGGATCAGTGAGTAGAGAGAGGCAGGGATATGCTGTAACTCCCTGCCTCTCTCCACACACAGTGACCTCTACTGGCCAGCGTAGGTATTGCAGAGTAATCTCTGTTTATACATAGAAATATGCCGGCATTTGTATTGCTGGTGTTCTATCAAATTTCCCTACCCGTGAAAATCCCCTACCCTCGTCACTTCCGGTGAGGGGAGTCAGCTGGATCCAGTGCTGCACATGCGTGCTAGCACTTCTGCTACTCCTCCACAGCAAGGTCCTGAAAGGTAAGTAAAACTAGTTTTCCACTTCCATTATAGTTAGTGCATTTACTAAGCTTAGGACATGGGACATTTAGGGTTAATGTTAGGGTTCAAATTAGGTTTAGGATTAGGGACTTGTTCATATTTAGTGATATTTCACATTAGGGGAATATCTATGAATAGTGATTTCTCACACTCTATTTTAACCCTTACCCCAAGGGTTAGGGTAAGAATAGTGTGAGACAGGTTAAAATAACTTACCTAACCCTAATTTGAACCCTCACTTAACCCTAAATGTCCCGTGTGCCTAAGCTTATTGAATGCACTAACTATAATGACAGTGTAAAAGTAGTTTTACTCACCTTCCAGGACCTTGCTGTGGAGGAGTAGCAGGAGTGCTAGCACAGGATCCAGCTGATTCCCCTCACAGAAAGTGACGAGGGTAGGGGATTTTCACGAGGTAGGGCAATTTGATAGTACACCGGTTTTACTGCAATACTGGCGCTGGCCAGGAAGCCTCAAATACCATAAAATACCAGCCAGGTGGCAACCCCCCAAATCAATGGACCTATTCCATGGGCCATGGCCTGGCGCTGCAGCGCTGCAGCCCCTATGTTAATCCGGCCCTGCCTCTGATCCATATGACTCTAACATCATTGATCCAATAGGTGATTTTAAAGTAATGGATCAGGTAGAATCTAGTGAGAGTGATGTAGAAATGCTATAGTAGAGGCAACCTGTGGCGAAGTAGTCATTCATCCTTCCCACGCTCCAATTACCCTTAGAATCAGTAATTATGCCCATCTGGAAAGAACACCTGGGCTCATCATATTCAGGATACTTGGGTCCTTGCCATAGTCCAGACTGGTTACAGGCTAAAATTTCTTCAAATGCCAAGAAGAAATGTATTTATGGCAACTCTAATTCCAACAGAGAGACTCAAAAGAAAGGCATTGTGGGATTATGTAGCGAATATTATAAAAGAAAGGGGCCATTATTCTAATACCACAAAAAGAAAGATTCCAGGGACATTATTCACCCATCTATTTAGTACATATTAGGTAAGACAGATGGAGATCAATCCTAGACCTGAAATGGATTAAAAAAAAAGCTAAATATCAGAACTTTCAGGATGGAATCCATCAGATCCATCTCTCCACCTATCCTATAGAATGAATTCCTGGTCTCTATAGACCTCAGAGATGCATATTACCACATTCCAGTAGCACAGGACCATCATCGCTTCCTCAGCTTTGCAATAGGAGAGCATGATTTTCAGTTTCAGGCCATAGCCCTATTTGGCCTCAGCACAGCGCCCAGGACCTATAGATACATTAGGAACTGCAGTCATTGATGTAAATGAAATAGGAAATTAATACTTATAAAAATAATACAAATTTACATAATAAAAAAAGGAAAGATTCACTACCTTTTATCGCCGGGATTGATCTTTATTTCTTCACGTTGAGTTTATTTTTTATGGAGAATATATGGTGTATACATTTTTTGTACAGGACCTGTACACAAAGTAGTTAGGTGAGGTGAGAGTTTGTCAGCATACATCTGATAGTATAGATTGGTGTAGCCATCTGGCCCCGAGGCTTTGTGTTTGGACAAATGTTTAATTGTGTTATTTCAAGAGTGTCAAAGGGTTTAGACAGAAATTCTACGTGTAATGGATCACCTGGCACCCCGACTGGGTACCTTCCGTTGACGGATGCTCCTAGTGCTTCCTGAGGGCTCCAAGCACTCCACTAGACACCATAACCACCACAGATCCCACGAACCACCGCAGCTTGGTTGGGGTCTTGCTGTCTTCCACCCACTCTGGACCAGGATCCAGCTTCCAGTGTAATCCAGAGAGCAGGAACAGGAACAAGCTCTTACAAGATTATACTCTGGTGATTATAGCAATCCCCAGAGTGTGGTTCTCCAATCCCCCAAACATGAGCCAAGACTTCATGAAGGGTAGAACAAGTCTGTTTAATGCAAGCACTCACAAATAATACAATTCCTCAGGCCAGAGGCACACCCCCTGGACCTGATGGAACACAGGCACACAAAGGACACAAACCAATCAGAACAATACAACAATGTCCAACACTCCCACTTAGGGCACACAAGCCCTCCCCTCTGCCTGGGATATAATTAAAGCAGCTAATACAATAACCTAATTATCCACAGGCAGAAAAACACACATGTTTCCCAAAATATAGAAAACACCCCAAAACATAACGTATCCTCATTATTTTACATCCCTAGATAGCCCTGATCTGGTGAACAACATATCCAAAAATCACCCAGATCAAAGCAGGGGTTCAGGAAATTCCTGGAAGTCTCTTTTGATCAACCGCACGCGTGATTTCATGCCCAAAACAGTTCCAGGGAATTAGGCTGTGCGGCCCGTCTATTCTCAATGTCTAAGTTCAGTTCAAATTGTCGAACGGGAACCGTTCGTGCAAATAGCCAATGTTAAATTGTCGTTAGTATTTTCAAACGCCGTTCAACTCCCGTCGAAGAATTGAAGTTCCAGAAAAGGTAAAGTTCAGCAGTGTTCGTGTCGTCGCGTGTGAGATTTGAGTTCCATGAACTCGATGACCAAACACTGCTGAACGCGTTAGACTAAACAAGATGGCCGCCACCACGTGTTCGACGTATTCGTGAATTTGGCTTTGGTTAACTCCCAACCTGGGAGGTAAAAAGGCTGCACACTCCACTTGTGTGTGGTCCGGCTGTTCGGTGGTTTGAAGTTCCACTTCGACCACTTCGAAAGTTTAAAGGGGCATTGTGCTAAGTCCCAACATGCCCATATGTGTTCTTAAAGGCTAATACATCCCAGGGGCCATAGTCACAGGGCAAGAGGCTGGCAAGCAGGCCTCTCCAAATCCCAGTGACGAAGGTGCTTTCGTCACACTATGTCTGTCTGGTTGAGTTTTGGTAGTTGTATGTCCGAGAGGAAATTTTGTATGGAGTGGGTGTTAGGTGGCTTGATATGTTGGTCATCCTTCAAATTGTAGAAGCCGCTGTAATATGATGTAAATTTATTAGCTATCTCTTGTGGGTTTAGAATCTTAACGTAATTTTTTGTGTGGAGGTATTCGATTTTGGCATTTCTCGTGCATGTCTTGAGTTGTAAGGTCAAAAATGCTCCGGCTTTATTGCCCTGGGCAAAGAAATTGTGTTTATATCGCCTAAGGAGGTACATTGTTTTTTCTAATTCCATATCTCTAAGTTTGGCCGTTTAGTCGTGTTTTTAGCGCGTCAGTGGGTGCCATCTTGTTCTTATGTCAAGTTTGATAATTCCTGGATTAATGTAGTATATTGTTTAGTTTTTTGTTTTTTGGTGTAGCTCGCGTGTTTGATGAACAGACCTCAAATCACTGCCTTATGTGTTTGCCAAATGATTTATATCCTCATGTCGGGCCTGTTGTTTAGGGTAAAATATGATGTTAGTTCCTTGTCAATCTTTAATGTTATGTCAGGGTTTCTGAGTAGCGTGTCATTGAGTTTCCATGTGCCTTTGCCTGCGTTTGTGAAGTGTTCATGCAGGGACAGAACAGACCAGGAGATGAGTCCTATTTTTGTTTCATGTATTTTATGTACATTTGCTGAGGAAGTAAGAAACCTGTCAATTCTAGTGAAGGTGTTGTGGACGTGTGCATGGAATGTGTAATCTCGTTCCATGGGGTGGAAGATTCTCCATGGGTCTATATATTTCTGTTGTAATATGTGTTCACAATTTTGTGTGCTGCCTCCTCTTGCCTTTTGGTGGTGAATGTAGATACTTTATCCACTGATGCAGTGTCTAAGGAGCTATCCAGAAGGAAGTTGGTGTACATTTAGTTATGGAGAGATATAATTTTTTATGCATGTATTATAGGTATAATTCCAAAAACATTTTTTAAAAACATAATTATATGATTTAAATGTTTAATATTTTTATTTTAAAACTCTAAAGGTTCATATTTCTTCATTGTTCTCATTAAAGCTTTTAGTGATAAGATTCACAAAGGAGGTAATAAAGCTCAAGCCTCCACTGCAAGTGTTTATGCCATCATGGTATTACAAGCCCTGACTAGGTCACCTTCCGAGTCACTAGAGCAAGCCTCATTGATACTTTTAATGTGGAAGATGCTCTTGTTTGAAGCTATCTCCTCAGAAAGAAGAGCTTGTATGTGTGATCTCCAGGCTCTATCCTGCAAACCTCCTTTCCCAAAAGGATAATGTTATACTTCGTCCAGTACCTAGGTTCTTACCAAATGTGGTATCCAAGTTCCACTTAAACCAGGAGGTGGTGGTTCCACAACTCTACTCTTCTCCATCATCTCCATAAGAGGAAGCAAGGCATACTCTGTATGTGGTTAGAGCTCTCTCTTTCTACATTGAAAAAACAAGCTCTTTCCGTAAGTCCTCTAGACTCTTTGTACTACCATTTGGCCACAAAAGATGGGAAGCAGCCTCTATCTCTACATTAAGACAGTGGGCGGTGAAAGCTATCTCCAAGACCTGTCAATTTAAATCCCTGCCAGTACCTATGGGTATCAGGGCACATTCCACGCATGCAGTTTCAGCAACTTTGGCTCCTGTGGCAAAGGTGTCTCTTGACACTCTTTGTAAGGATGACACAATGATCCTGCTGTACAACGCTGGTATTCTTTAGTAGTACTTATGTCCTCCATGTACGATGACCCCAACAGGCAAGATACTGCTCAAATAGCCATCAGAGCCTTGCGGCAAGGACGCAGACCAGTAGAGGAATGCATTACCGATGTCAAACATTAAGATACTCGGTGGAATGAAATCGGCCTTATCAACCAGTTCCGCCTGGGCCTCTCATAACTTCTCAAAGATGATTTCACTCACTTTTGTATTACTGATATACTAGAAAACTTTATGCAACAAGCAATCCAGCTAGACAGACAATTACGCGAGAGGCCTCACGAGAAAGCAACACCTCTCTCTGCCTGCAAGGACACTTGATCCTCCTCCCAGGTTCCAGTCACTCACTTCCCAAAAGCTGACTGAGGAACCAATGCAAATGGGACTGGCTCAAGGTCGCTTACCCCCTGCTGCATTACAGTGTAGAAGGAGAGAGAATCTGTGCCTTTATTGTAGACATCCACATATCGTAAGGACCTGCCCTGAAAAACAAAGACTACTAGGGGTAAGCAAATATGTGTGACACTCCTACCCCCCACTTTAAATACTACGACTCCTGCCTTATTAGTCTCTCTTTCCTTGTAATGGAACACAACTAATCATGAATGCCAGACGTTAATCGACTCGGGAGCAGGTGGATGCTTCCTTGATTCTTCCTTGGCTGCTACCTTACAAATCCCAGTAATCAATAAAAACATTCAATTGAAAATACAAGTGGTGGATGGGTGTTTCCTAAAATCAGGTCCATTACTGAAACACACCAAACCTATTCTTGTCTCTATAAGGAAACATAAAAAGTGAATTGTATTCAATCTTGTCCCCTCGTCTCTATTCCCGGTAATTCTCTGTATTCCCTGGTTACACAAGCATGATCCAGTTATCAAGTGGGCTTTAGGAAACGTATCTTTTCCACTTTCTCGACTCTCTGCACCACTCAGTTGCCTCCAAAACAGCCTCACCACAGGCTATATACATTCCATACTGGATGCCGATATGAGGTAAAGTCAAGATGTTTTACCCCAAGTCTATCATGAATATGCAGACATTTTTGACAAGAAAGGGGTTGATACTTGGCCGCCACAGAGGGAAAATGAATGCCCCGTAGACCTGTTACCTGGGGCTTCCATACCATTTGGTAGAATATATCCCTTGGCGGAGAAAGATCTTCTTGTTCTCAAAGACTATATAAATGAAAATTTGGGATCTTCTTTGTGGGAAAGAAGAATAGTAGTTAATGTCCCTGTGTGGACTACAGAGAGCTGAACACGATTACAGTAAAAAATAAATGCCCACTCATCCCTGAATTAATTGACAGATTTCAAGCAGCCTCCGTTTACACCAAATTGGATTTATGGGGTGCCTATAATCTCCTTTGTGTCAGAGAAGAAGACGAACGGAAAACTGCATTTCAGTCCCGATACAGACACTGAATATACAGTTATGCCATACGGCCTCTGCAATGCCCCTGCTTTATTTCAACACTTCCTCAATTAAATCTTTAGAGACCTCCTAGACCAGTATGTGATAATCTACCTAGATGACATTTTCATCTTCTCTGCATATTTATCCACGCATCATTACCATGTGTTGGATGTATTAAAATGTCTTAGACAACTCCAGCTATATGCCAAGATTGAAAAATGCATTTTTAAAACAACCAGTGTTGAATTTCTCAGTTTTATCATAAGACTTGGCAAAGTGGAAATGGATCCACGTAAAGTCAAAGCCATACAACAATAGCCTAAACCTCAAACCAAAAAGCAAGTCCAACGGCTCGTGGGTTTTGCCAATTTTTACAGGTGTTTTACAATTTCTCACAGATTATACAGCCTCTCACACATCTTAGAAAGGAGGACGTAAAGTGGCATTGGGGTCACCAAGCACAAACTGCCTTTAATAAATTAAAACAAATCTCCATCATGGTCCCTATGTTACATATACCTGAACAACATAAACCCTTCTATCTCAAGGTCGATGCCTCTGATTTTGCCACCGTGGCAATCCTGTCACAGAGAGATGAAAAAACAGATACTCTTCATCCTGTCTCCTTTTATTTGGTCAGAAACCAAAGCTGAGGCAAATTATGATGTCGGTGACAAGGAATTTCTGGCTATTAAGAGAGCCCTAGAGGAATGGAGACATTTATTAGAGGGTACAAGTCATCCCATCACAGTTTACACAGATCATTAGAACCTAGAGTATCTACGCTCGGAAAAAAGGCTAAATCCATGACAGGCCCACTGGGTATTATTCTTCTCTAAATTTTTATTCCACATCACCTATCGGCCAGGTTAAAAAAATCTGAAGACGGATGCCCTTTGAAGAATGTTCACTCTAGATGAGACAAAACAAAAGAAAGAACAGATGATAAGTCAACAACACTTCCTAGGCATCATGTCTACTATTATGAAGGACATCAAACTACTAATCTTCCTTTGTCTCTAGAAGGGTTCTCAATGTCTCATGGGAGAATCTTTGTTGATGAACCCTTTTGTCTCCGCTTACTGCAACACTTACATGATGCTCCAGTATCTGGTCATGGTGGACAATGAAAGACCATACTTGCCATCCAACAATACTTATGGTGGCCTACTCTTAAACAGGATGTAATAAATTATGTGAGTACCTGTACTATTTGTGGGGACCTGCATATAAAACCATTTGTGGCTGCCAATAAACAAGTTCCAGTTTACCCTTAACACAGAGCCTTGTCTCGTGTTTGTAGGGGAAAGCTATACCAGGTATAATCCCTGCTCCTAGGATTGTTCTTTGGATTGCTATAATCACTAGCTCTTGTAAGAGCTACACTGCTATACCTGTTATACTCTCTTGGAGGATAGACCTTCTCACTGGGAGCTGGATCCAGGAGTTTGGTCCAGGGTGAGAAGGGACGACGAGACCCCAGCCAAGCTGCGGCAGCTAAGGGTCTACAGTGCTTATGTTGTCTGGTGCGGTGTTTATGGTACTAGGCAACAGCTAGGAATCAGTGATTGGCAGAGGCACCCAGTCGGGATGCCAGGCGATCCGTCACTGGGAGTACTCTCAGTTCCTTGCTCCCACACTCATCTACCTCACACTCCCGCACCATGTCTCCCTCTCTCTCCATGGGGACGCCATGTTGGAGTGCGGCTCTTCAGACAGCGTGGCCAGCTAAACAACCCACACTGACCACTCACATTCATACGAACACCGCCACTTCTCGAATGCTGCAACACAGGAGGCAGAACTTTGTTCCTGTGAACGTCGCCGCTTCCCAAACATGGCCACACAGGAGGCAGAGCTTCGGGAGAATCATATGGCGCGCACGCGCCAAAACAGGGCTTCTTAAAAGGGACAGGAGGTGGAAAACAGGGAGGAGCTACAGTACAATTTAAACTCCACTAACCCTTAACTCCTCGCTCAGTTGTACTGTGCTCTTGATTGTGTAAAAACCTTCAGTGACTACTTGCCGTATCCTGTTTTTGACTCTTTCTTGAATCATCATCTCTGAACCTGTGCCTCCTGTCCTGATCTTTGGCTTCCTCGACTACTCTCTCCATCTGACCCCTTTTGTACTGCGAACTTGGTCCATCTACTTTCAGCACTCCTCTGCATTGTTGGCTTCATCTATTAAACAGTGACCCCGACTGTTCCTGACGGGAGATATTGGGACTGGATCCTTCCTTCTAAAGTCTCTGGGGTTTTTCCTGTCCCACATTTAGTATAAGAAAAATAAGGTAAGTATGAATATGTTTTCCAATATATCTCTCTACTATACATGTATATGTATATACTGTGTATAGTAAAGAGAAAAAAGGGATTGGGGACACACCCAGAACATGCATTTCACAGCAATGGTGCTTTTGGAGAGGGCCAAAAAGGATACAATGTGAGGGTGAAGGAACAGCGTACACATAAAAATACAGTTTAACATTTTTGTAAGGCTACTTAAGATCACCTTTCTCAGCAAACCAATATGGAGATTCAGTTCCACCATATGGCCATCACACAACACCCCAATATTGGTGGATTCTATACTAATTCCAAGCTGGGTGAAAAGGAATTAGTGCTAGTGCTAAATGAGCTAAATTGTATTCAAATAATCTATTCAAACAGCATTGTGAATATACATAATTAATGTGATTAAAACACAAAAGAAAAAAATGCAGTATCAAAACTAAACAATTAAAATTATAGTGCTATGATGTATATACTCACATTGCATATCATGTATCTGCTCTATACCAAATGAAAATTATAGTTAAAGTTACATTACTATCCAAAACCTCCTCAAATGTATACTTTCCTGTGGTTAGCTGGGAAATCCCACTTCTGATATCAGTACTGATGTCAGCAGAGATAATTCATCTGAGATGGGATTAGGGGATGGATGATGGACTGGATTAGGAGTTGGATTATGGGTTGAATAATGGATAGGTCTATTGGTAGGATTATGAGTCGAATAATAGGTTGAATTAGTTGAAGGGTTAGAGGTTGGATTATGCGTTGGACTATGGAGAGGATTATTGGTTGGATGAAGAGTTGGATTAGATGTTGGATAAGGGTGTAAATTAGGGGTAGGATTATGGGTAGGATTAGGGGAAAATGTATACATATGAATTATCATATTACTCAAGAAAAGTTTCCGAATAAAAAAATTCTTCTTACAGTAGTGGGACACACAAGCTATATGAATTTTCCCAATGTAAAACAAATGTGTAAAAAAAATAAATGTAAACTAAAGGGAAACAGTCATAACTTGCTCTCCACTCCTCCACCATGATCTCATTAAAAAGGTGGGTGTTACACTCCTGGGACACCCACCTCAGATCTGCCTGTTCTCCTCCTCTGGTCTTTGTTGATTTGCCCTGCTTGAGGACACTTACCCAAGCAGGGCAAACCTCCCCCATGATGCCAACACACTGACTTCATTGTCAGCATGCCAGTGTCTAAACGGAGTGACATCACATCACTCCTTTCCTATACTCCTAAACCAGCTCTATCAGTGCCGGGTAAAGTTACAATAGTAACCAAAGCACATGAACTGTGGTTGCTATTGGTGGAGAGCAGAGGGACAACCTATGGAAGGTCTCCTCTGCTCTTCCTTTCTCCCAGTTTCTCAGCATTGAGTGTGTACCGAGGAATTGAGTGACAGATAAAAGAAAAAAACTATATTTTAAATAGAGTTTTCTCCAAATATATACATTTGCTAGCAAAACTGCTAGCACAATGTAAAGATGTAATTTTAAACTCTTTTGAAAGACGCAAAGTCAATAAGGGCATGGCAGGTTCAATTTAAATATTTCTACGGTTTAAGATAAAATGAGTAAATGAAAAGTGTAAGAAATTTGGATTATGTTACTACTATAAATTGTTTTATAACATATTGAGCTTTTTAACAATCATGACTAATTAGTGAATCTTTTTTCATTTCTTAATTGTAAAACTGAGATTTTTTTTTATTTTCGACATTTGTTTATGTTTTATTCTTATTTCACTTTTTAATGTATATGTATATAGGGTATCAACAAAGCCATATTTCTCCTTTAATATTTATAAGTACATTTAAACAGAAAAGGTGACATAATAGTACAATGAATGCATGGCAAAATTAACCAAAAAGGCCTTAGTCACAACAGTATCACATCTCAAAAGAGTATTGGTCCTTACAGGGTTAAGGAAACATGCCCAATGCTTTATAGATTTTCCTTATACAGAACAGGAAATGTGCAGGAAAAGTTTTTTTCTGATATCAACTGTTCTATGTCAAATGTGAACTATACTATAAATAAATAATAATCATGAAAATTACTGCTCAATGATAAGCAAAGGAAAAATAAGTAGCTGAACATGTTTCAACTCACAAATTAAGACTGATCTGAAACAGCTTTGCCTCTTGATACTTGATGTAATAGGCCAAACTAGCCTATTAAAAAACTTTGGGATCACTTTGAGTGCCTCTCTGGGAAGGCTACATTGTAAAGTGCAAATTGTGTGGCAAGGAAGTGAGTAGGGAGCAAGTGAAGGGTCATTTCACTAGCGCTGATATGAAGCAACAGCTCCAAAGATCCAATAGGTCTGTATTGTTGAAAGAAAATGCAGAAGAACGTACTAAACCAGGAAGCAGGCCCAATTGTAATATAGCTGCAGATGTTCCCTGATCTGCTATCGCACCCTTAGGCAGAGCAGGAGGGATGGTGAGGATAGTGCCAGTAGTTGTCAGCAGCAGGTTGGACAGGAACAAATGTACCACTTATTATATGATGAATTATGAAAATAAAACAAATAGAAAAAAAAATAATAAAACATTCTTCTTGCCTTGCTACTACCAGTGCTTTGATTAACTGATTTCGATTAGTTTTACTTAATTGTGCCACTGCCTGTGTTTTGAAAATTGTAAGCTTTTTTCTTCAGTAATATATTAATAACTAGATAAGCTACAATTTCTGGGGAAATTGTGTGAAGTGTTCTTGCCTCCACTAGTAGTCTACAACTGGAGTGGGCGGAGTAACTGTTATGATTTATTTATAAAGCACACTTAATTAGTAATATATATTTAAATAATTATTAATAATTATATGTAATATATATACTTAGTAATATATTGCAGCACAAGTAAACTCTGCTTTCACCGAGTGTAGCAAATCTTTTTTTGTAACTCTTTATCGAAAAAATTATTCTAAAATGTGATGGTGGTGGTGGTAGTGCAGTGGTCATTTTACACAGCTGGGGAGAAAAATGAAATGATTCCTGCTGCTGCTCTCCATTTTGCCTTTTATTACTGCCTCTCATCACTGTTATGCTCTGCCTCACTGCTCTGCCTCACTGAGTTTTGTGGTGCCTGTAATCAATGCAGACAAAGTTTGGAGAAGCAGATCGGGTACT
The DNA here is from genome assembly GCA_933207985.1 of Pelobates cultripes. Classification (NCBI taxonomy): domain Eukaryota; kingdom Metazoa; phylum Chordata; class Amphibia; order Anura; family Pelobatidae; genus Pelobates; species Pelobates cultripes. The sequence continues at coordinate 146,502,075 of OW240915.1, read as the reverse complement.
GCTTTCTTCCACATTGATGGATAAAAGTGACTGGGCAACTTTACCACCTTGAGAAGAACAAATCTTTCCCACATATCCAGTATGTAGCATGATTGACCATCTTTCCATGTGGGACATAAATCAGTGCTTTACCATCAGCTTCTACTAGCTGGATCTGTGGATGTAGCAGGTACCCCAAGACTCGCCTGAAATGGAAAAATCAATCAATTAATTGATTATTTCTTTGTGTATCTGCCCCTGGCCAAATTAATGGAAACAATGCGTGCACGCTCCCTGAAGTAATTCACACCAGACACAGGTTCCAGGTGTGGAATAACTTGAGGAAAGTTTATTCAGAGGGGACGGCAGGTCCCTTTTAAAGCAAAATTACATCATAAGCATTGTCAGAGATAACATGGAATAATACATCAATAATTGGTTAGGTGTTAAGTGGTCTTCCTAATGCTCTGCCTACTAAGGGTGATGTCACCGGGACCATGAAGGTCTCCCACGGTTTCCCGGCGCCATCTTGCTGCACGAGGTAGTCGATGTTATTGGGGAGGAGGGGTTAGAAGCTTCTAGCAGCCATCTTGACTAAATATGCGTGTATAGCTTATATACTGTTTTTTTGTGAGATTAGTAAATAGACATTTTACTAACTAGGAAATATATCAAGACCTTATTTCCACAACAGTCCCCCCTTAAAATGGCTATTTACCATAACAACTGCCACTGTCCCTAGCGTATCCCTAGCTGCCTGCAGCTGATCTCTCTTAACAAGCATCGAACACTTCACTCCGTGGGTAACCCACGGTGGCTTGTCCACCACATCTCCACACGTGAGACTTGCCCGTAAAGACAGACGCTTTCCCTACACTGTCCCTACAGGAATGCAGTTGTCTGTTTGAACTGATGGGATTGGAGGGGTGTGTGTGGGGTGTCACATTCTAGGTCAGTGATATCTTGATGTAGGAAAGTAGGGGTCATGTCATCTATAGTCTTCCCTACCGTTTTCTTCAAGTACTTCTGTACACAAGGAAGCACACAACAGGTTAGAAATAAGAAAATGATAGTCATTATAAGAACTGCCGTTCCTACCTGGAATAGGGTTCTTTGCCAACCATTCATCCATCCAAACCATCTGTCCCAAGTATCAGTGACTCCTGAGTTCTTTTTCAATTCATCAGAGAGACTATCTCGCGCCTTTATATAGCCATAGTTACCTTACCATTGGGCCCAGTGTTGTCTTGAATAAATGTGCAGCATGTCATAGTTTCGGGGAGGATTTTACATACGCCCCCCTTCTCGGCTAAGATCATATCTAGAGCCATTCTGTTCTGGAATGTCATTTGGGTGGTGGCTTGCAATTGTTCTGCCAGGCCCTGTAGGGCAACCCTAGTGTAATTAACAAATCGCTGTTGATTATAATAAATGTAATTGATCCAATTGACATTCTTGTTGGCAGTTATCATTGGAATCAAGGATTCAAATCCTGCTGCCACCTCATCCCTTGCTTTGAATTCACTAGGCACCCCCCTTGGCACGCCAATGGCATCAATATATACATGGGGGTCGAAACTCCCTCGGATGGGGGCTTCCCGTCTGGCTCTGGGTTGTACGTGTGTGTGGTCTAATGTGTTATGACTACCGTCCAGAATGATGTGGATGGGCATTATAGCCTTGGCCAAGGTGCATTCCCCCCACCACTGTCCTACTAGTTGGGACCTCAACTGTCTATCGCCACATAACCAATATATGTCCCCAACTGTTTTTGCATGATTCATTAACAGTGATATGGGCGGGCTGTGGTAGGTTGAACAATATCCAGATGGGAATTTGCCCAAATATACACCAGTGTTCTTAGGTATTGAATAACAAGTGTAATTACCTGGATATACTGTGACCCCATTGGGTGGTCTGACGTGTCCTTGGTTGATTGGGTAAACCTTTTTCCATGATTCACATGTTGAGGAATTTGTGGTGGATTGTGTGTAAAGGCTTAAAACACATAATTCTACTGCAGGAGGCAAACTTAAAGGCACTGTACCCAGATGGGGTCTGGCTCCTCCGCATACATAACAATTAGTCTAATTGTGTGAGTTAGCATTGTACCTCATCCATTCTAGCCACAAATTTGTATCTGAGAACCCAGTTTCTACTGCCATGGCGTCTTCAAAGGTGGGGTTGGCTATAGCTACCATGTCATGTAGAGTTTTAATATGTGGTTTCAATGGGTTAATAGTCATGTGAGTGGCTCCTACCCAATCTGGCGAGGTAAGCATGTCTTGAGATAAAATGTCCCCAGTTTATTATATGAGCCGCCTCCCCTCCAGTACATTCCCATTACATATTCCCCTGCATCTTTTGGGCTGGGGTGCTCTATGTTTTAGGTAAGTTTGATGGGAGTTGACCCAATAGGTTTACTTAAGGTCATTCTGGAGAGTAAAGGTTTTCCGTCTTTGTCAATTCTGTCTAATGCACTCTGGGGTTTATAGCCCCATGGTCTACCTGTGTTCCACCCAGCTGCTTTCCATGAACTACAATGATGACCCCAGGTCCCTCCAGTCACACAAATGTATGGATCTTTTTTTATATCCTTGTATATGGCAGCATATTGTGTTTGTGGGAAGGTGCAAGCAACAATGTCACAGTAGTAAAAGGTGTGGGTAGCTACATCTGTGTTAGAAGAATTGTACCAGAAAGTGTAAACATGGTTATCTTTGGTTATGGCCACCTGTTGGGCCCATGCAAAACTTAGCAGCATAAGGAAACACAGAATACACAATAAATTCATGGTTCAGCAGGAATAGCTTCTTCTGGAGCAGGCACTTTCTTGCAATGTGAAGCGTGTATCCAAGAACTCTTCCCGGCTAGCTTAACTGAAGTTGCTGTGATTAGGAGCACTTGGTAAGGACCATCAAATCTTGGTTCAAGGGTGTGTTTCCTGAGAAACTTCTTGACCATAACCCAATCACCAGGAAGCAGCTTGTGTATACCTGTATTCGACTCAGGATCTGGAATTGAAGAAAACACTTGGGCATGGATTTTGGTCAAGGCATGTGAGAGGGCAGTCACATAATCTACCATAGCGTCTGACTGGATCTGAAGTTGTTGAGGAAAGTAACAACCTAGTCTGGGTGCTGTACCAAACAGAATCTCATAAGGTGATAGGCTATATTTTCCCCTAGGAGTGTACCTCACGCTAAACAACGCTAATGGGAGACTCTCGGGCCAGGGCATGTTAGTTTCTTGTGACATCTTAAGCATTCTGGCTTTTAAAGTGCCATTCATGCGTTCTACCTTACCACTACTTTGTGGGTGATATGGCGTGTGGAATGCAAGGGTCACCCCCAGTGCTGACCAGACTTCCCGTGTCAACGAGGCTTTGAAGGAGGTTCCTTGGTCGCTTTCAATCACTTCTGGAACTCCGTATCGGCAGACAATTTCCGTCAAAAGGTGCTTGGCCGTAGTCCTTGCATTGAGATTAGCCACTGGGAAGGCTTCCGGCCATCCTAAGAACATATCCACAATGACCAGTGCGTATTCATAACGTCCACTCTTTGGCATTTTGGATGTGGTCAATCTGTATCCTCTGAAAAGGGTATTGGGGTTTGGCCAGATGGTTAGGTGCGGTTTTAACAATCTTCCCAGGGTTACATTTAGTGCATATTGTGCAAGATCTACAATAATTCTGTGTCAGAGTAGTAATGCCTGGTGCTTCGACGTATTTATCAATCAGGGAGTTCATCAAATGTTTTGACAGATGGGCTGGCCCATGAGCCCATTGAACGACAGCTGGGTACATATTTTTGGGTAAGCAAAACTTAAGGTTGATGGTGTAAACATCATCACGGAGAACAGCTCCCTTGTTCTTCCAACTTTGTTTCTCCTGGGGAGTGGCAGCCGCTTGTTGCTCCTTTAGGAGCCTGAGATCTGTAGGTAATGTCTGCATAGTGTAGATAGGTACTGTGTCAGTGGCCACTCTTCTGTCCACTTCCCACCCTTGTCGTGCTGCTTCCTTGGCGGCCTGATCAGCTAAGTGGTTGCCCCGTGCTTCCTTTGAATCTAGCCTTCCATGGGCTTTCACTTTCAACACTGCCACTTCTGCAGGAAGTATCAAGGCATCCATCAGTTCTTCAATGGCTGCCCCATGTTTCACTGGAGTACCAGTGGCTGTAAGAAATCCTCTAGTCTTCAAAATTAGGCCAAAGTCATGTGCCACTCCCAGGGCATATCTTGAGTCTGTATAGATATTGACACGTAGGCCTTTAGACAACCTGCAGGCCACTGTAAGGGCTGTTAGCTCGGCTTCTTGAGCTGACTTGGTTGGTTGAAGGGCGGCTGCTTGTAACACTTGACTTCCTGTGGTAACTGCATACCCAGTGTGATACTGCCCCTGTTCATCAGCAAACCTGGAGCCGTCCACAAACAGTGTTTGGTCTGGGTTGAGTAACGCAGCTTCGTACACAGTTGGCAAGTGGGTAGTTTCCATTTTCATTTGTTCAAAACAATCATGAGGAATGTCAGGGTCACATTTTATGGCAAGTAAATCTTCACAGACTTCTGTGTGGTATCTAGGGTATCCGGCTGTACAGCAATTGATAGCCTTTTTGGTTACTCCCATAGAGGTCAATTGTTCCTGGGCTGTTTTACTCCAGGACTTGGCCATTGGGCCTGCAATGGACCGTTTTGCACAAAAGGGGAAAAAACCGCTTAGACGATAATCCCCTTTTAGAGACAGGCACAGCTACTGTAGAATCACCAAAACTCACGAACTGAATACAAGTGAATGCTCCAAACTCCTGAACGGCATACAAGGGAATGGTCCAAACACTCGAACTGCATACAAGTGAATGCTCCAAACTCCCGAACAGCATACAAGGGAATAAGGTAGCACTCCAAATACACGAACAGGAACCATACGAATTGCTGCTACCAGACGAACAGGAAAAGCTCCCAAGCGGCTTACACTCCTGGCAATCAGTCCTTAGCAGCATACAGTAAATCCCCCCAAAGACGAGACAGAGCTCCGTGTTGAGGGTCAAGCAGTGGTCTGTTTAATGAGGGCTACCTGCCCGGCTTTTATGCAGGTCTCCCACCTGGTGGACACTCCCCTAGGGGACCAAATGGGAGACTGTGACAAGGGACAGACAAGTATACAAATAGGACACACAGTCACAGTATATTCCCACAATGCATCCTGGCTTCCTCCCCTCTGCCCTGGGAGATAATTGGGAAGTAACTCAATTATCTCCCAAGACAAAGGCAAAACTCCATTACACATGTGGGAACACAAAACCAGCATAATACTTTAAAATACATAAAATAACATTTACTACATAAACCACAGACATGTAACATATCCCCAGATAGCTCAGGTCTGAGTGCACATTATTAGGTGAATGGCACTCAGACCACACGAATACAGTTTAATCGCCATGGAGCCAAAGTCTTTACAGTCAGTTTCATACGAATGGGCTCCATGGGATTCCTATCTGGGGTATAAGACATTCACACAAAAATACCGAACACCGGGTCATTCGTGTGCTTTCACCGAACAAGAAGGGAGGTCGGCGGCTTCAGCGGTGTTCGCGCAAAACTGTGTCCGATTTTAGTTCCATGAAAATAGAGGCGAACACCGCTGTTCATTCGCATGGTTTAAAATGGCCGCGACCTCGTGTTCGGGATACGAACGGCGGCCACCCAGCGTTCATCAATTAAGCTGCGGTTAACCGCAGCTTCAGGGAGGTTAATTGCCGGCACACTCCAGCTCCCAGGTGGTCCAGTCATTCGTACGGTTGTTCGGTAGATTGAAACTACCGAACAACCGGCAGAAAAGCATGAATACAGCTTTTCTGCATGGAAAAATAAAGTCTTTTAAAAGGGGGCCATAGTCCAAAGGCAGCAGGCGAGCAACCAGGCTTCTCCAATGCAATGTGGCGAGATTGGTCTCGTCACAGGGCCTAAATCTTTCCATGAGATGTCAAGGGATTTAGTGAGAGATATGTGTGGGACAGCTGTTTCCCAATGATGGTAGAGATGTGCCACATTCTCTGGGAGATTTACTAATAATGAGATGTACTAATGTTACCTGTGGAGTCCCATAATAAGTCAGCCAATGTGATTTGAATTTCCTCAAGTTGAAACAGTTCTTCCTCATAATTCACATCAGGGCCTAGACTATCCTTAAACCACAGGGTGCAGTGCAGCAAGTTCTCTGATTGCACATCATGTGGGGGTGCAAGGGCAGGCAGTTGTAATTCTGCTCGGATCTCTGGATTGATGTCCAAGCTGTACCAGTACTGTACAACTCCCCCCTTGGGAAGTGGCAGAAGAGTGGCCGGATTCAGGGAGAGACAGCGTTGAAGAGTAACATTGTCAGGTAACAGTAATGAAGTTTGCAGACGAAGGTGACGTTGAGAAGAGAGATGTTTAGGTTGAACTTGCTGGAGGATTGCAGAGATGTCGTGAGGGGCCAATACTGTGAGGTGGTGACCAAGAACAAAGTCATTAGTTTTATCCAGCAGGGCACTGGCAGCAAACACTGCCCTGAGGCAGGAGGGGCTACCCCTAGCAACAGGGTCAAGCATGCACGAAAAATAGCCGATAGGCCGCTGTCTTGAGCCATGTTTTTGGGTAAGGACACCGGAAGCATGACCAGATTTTTCAGAAACAAATAACTTGAAGGGCAACTGGTAGTTTGGAAGGCCCAAGGCTGGTGCTGATGCGATAGCCCTCTTCAGACTGTTAAAACAGTCAATAGCATCTTCAGAGAGATGGAAAGGTTCACTCCTGAGGGCGTCATAGAGTGGTTGCATGAGCTTCGAGGCTTCAGGTATCCAGGACCTACAATACGTGATGAGACCTAAGAAGGCATGAAGAGACTGATGTGCTGCAGGCAATGGGAGATGCAGGATTGCTTGAACACGTTGTGAGGTGAGATGTCTGGTGCCATGGGAAAGGCAATGTCCCAAGAAGACCACAGAGGGCCGGCACCACTGGAGTTTGGATTTGGAGACTTTGCAACCCGCTTCAGCGAGGAAACATAGGAGATTCTCAGAGTCTCGTTCAGCAGTGGGGAGATCTGCAGCGCAGAGAAGGAGATCATCGACATATTGGAGGAGAACAACATCAGGATGGGATTTCTGCCAAGGTTCCAGTACCAAAGACATAGCACGGGCGAATTGGGTGGGGAAATTCTGGGCCCCCTGCGGCATAACAGTCCAGGTGTATTGCTGTCCTTCGTGGGTAAAGGCAAAAAGGTACTGGCAGAAAGAGTCCAGTGGCACACTGAAAAATGCATTAGCCAGATCCACAACAGTAAAAATCGTGGCAGTCGGTGGGACCTGGGACAGAAGAGTGTGGGAGTTCGGAACAATGGCAGTATCTTTAACAGTTACTTCATTAACTGCGCGGAGGTCCTGAACCATGCGGTATTGGTCGGGTTGGCCCTTGGCAGTCTTCTTCTTGACAGGGAAGAGAGGAGTATTACATGGAGACACGTACTCAATGAGTGCACCTTTTGCGAGTAGGCTGTCGACCTGTTTGGTAATGGCAAGAGCTTGTGCAGGTTTCAGAGGGTATTGAGGTCTACATGGAGGTATTGCACCCGGAAGGAGCTTGACCACAACGGGGAGAACTTGGAGTCGTCCAATGTCATCCGGGCTGGTGGACCAAAGCTTTGGTGGGATCCGGTCCAGAGCACTGGGGGCATGTGGGACCCGTGAATCCCCTGTAGAAGCGGTTAAATGTAACAGTATAGGGAGGGAGCAGGGTGTGATAAGGGTGTGGTTAATTGGACCTGACCATCTGCAGTGAAGGTAATAGAGGCTTGTAGCCGGGAGAGGACATCAGCGCCTAACAGGTTAATGGGACAAGTGGAGGAAACAACAAACCGGGAGAGGATGTGTGACCCTACATGGAGGAGCTTCGTGAGGGGGTTACTACGGGGTGTACCATCAACCCCAACACAGGAGACATCGGTATCTGACAAGAAGGAGGGGTAAGGCAGGTCTTGTTCCCTAAGGACACTACGGGCTGCACCTGTGTCAACTAAAAAGGTAGTGGGATGACCCTCTACGGGGAGAACAACAGTAGCTAAAGGCCCTCCCCCCTCCCCTGCAGACACTGCCATGGCAGGGGCTACTGACACAGGCTTGCCGGTTACCTATTGCAATAAATCTAAATGAGCCTGGTCAGGCCCTGTGTACCGGCGGGAAGAAGTGGTAGGGTGGCTAGGCTGCATGACAGGACGAGCAGGGTGGTTCTGTCTAGGCATGGGTTGATTCTCTGGGAAATCATCAGTGTCAAACCCATCAGCAGGAGCCGGAGGGTAGGCACGGGCTTCTGGAGGGGGTGGCCGGGCCTGGGTATATTCAGGAGGAGGGGGAAACTGGGGCACCGGTGGGTGAGGCAATGAATGGAAATAACCCGGGGTGGGGTAGCCATAGCTGGTAACCTGAGGGTTAGTGTACCGGGGAGGTAGCGGGTGGAACACTCTGGGATGTGGGCATTCCCTCCGGAAATGACCGGTCTGGTTACAGTTATAACAGGTTCTATTTGTTGTGAGAGTCCTGTCCCGGGAAGGGGGAGTAGATACAGGAAGTTGTTGGGGCTGCTGAGTGTACCCCTGGGGAATATGGACAGGACCGGAGACTGGTGCAGTTGTAGTGAACATCAGTGGGCTAGCCCTCCTTTGTGTGGGTTGTAGAACTGATTCTAAACCTTTAGCTACCAACAAAAGGGTGTCAAGTGGTATAATTCTGTATTCTGGACGAGATAGGATCAACCCCTTACGAATGTGTTCCTTCAGACCAGCCACGAAGGCTGCGGACAGCATCTGGGTATGTGCTTTATTATAAGTACTGAACCCCAAGTCTGAGAAGGTTTGAGTTAATCTGGAATGGTATTTCTCAACAGACTCAAGTTTGTCCTGAACAATATCATTTATACAAGTAGTCTGATCAGCTAGCTTATCTTGTGCCCAAGCTCGGAGTTGCTCACAGAAAGTAATACCAGAGCGAAAGTCAGTATCGGAGGTGAGTGGTGCATCGTTAAAACTCCTTGCCATAATTGGCCAGTATGCATCCCCAGATTTTATTTCACACAGACAGAAAATATCCCGCCATGCAGTGGAATATGTTTTTCGAATCTGAGCCATTCTTCGGAAAAAGGGCATAGGTTGCTTTTCAGGATCAGGGAGAGAGGTAACAAGGGTTGCAGCCTGGGAGGGGTTAAACGTGACATACATGGGTGGTGCACCGTCTGCTCCGGGAGTTACCTGGGTATAGCCTCTGGGGATGGAGTGTCGTTGGGGGAATCTGCTTCCCCCGGGGCGAGGTGAATCTTGTTCCTCCATGTCAACCTCCCCGGGTGCTGCAAGGCCCCGGTGAGGGGTGATCTCTGGGGAAGCCGGGGCTGGGATAGCTGGGAGGCCAGTGATGGGTGACGTAGTTGGGTGGAACCCCGAGGCCTGGGGGGAAACACCCACCGCATAGGGTTGGTCCGACGTCACTGACTCATTGGACCCGACCACCATGATTGGGCAACTGGAACTTGTGGGAGGAGTGAAGGGGACCAATGCCATGGAGGGGGTGGACGTGGGGGCAGGCTGGGGCGGGCGTGACAGGTGAGTGTTAAGGACGTGAGCGAGGGCAGAGATTGGATCGGAGGACTCGGGGGGAGGGATGGTAGGAGGGGACGGGGTCGGAGGATCCGGAGGAGGAGGCAAGTCTGTGAGGGGCGGAGTGGAGGTAGCAGAGTGAACCAAGGATGTGACAGCGGAGATGAGGGCGGATATGGAGGTAGACAGGTCATTGGTAGTGGGTGGCTCGGGGGTCTCTGGGGGAGGGACGGTAGGAGGGGTGGGAGTTGGAGGCTGGGTTATGGCAGTGAGAGCAGAGAGGAGGGACGACAGATCGGTAGGAGAAGGAGAAGACAACAAAGCAGAAGGATGTGGCATAGTAAGGTCGGATGTAGTGGGCGGCAATGAGGACAAGTGGGTGGAGGGTAGATCTGCCTGGGGAGCAAGAGAGGTAGGGCCTGAGAGCGTAGGAGATGATGTAAGAAAAGGAGGATGAGTCAAAGCAGAGAGGGTGGCGAGGAGTGGCGTAAGATCTATAGGAGAGGTAGGAGTAGGAGGAGGGTCGGTGGTAGTAGTGGGAGGGGGAGCGCAGATGGGAGAAGCTGGATCAGTAGGATGAGTTAAGTTCGAGAGGGCGGAAAGCAGGGACAAGAGATCTTTAGGAAGGGGAGGAGGTGACACAGCCATGGGGGAAGGTGGAGGTGCAGAGGTTGCGGGGCGAGTTAGTCCTAAGAGATTAGAGAGGAAGGAGGAAAGGTCTGTGGGTGATGGAGGGGAAAGAGGAAGGGTAGGAGGAGGAGGAGAGGGATCGGTAGATGCGGCAGGAAGAGTAGGTGAGGTAGGGGCAGCGGGTTGAGTAGAAGATGAAAGTGCGGAGAGAAAAGATGTGAAGTCCGTGGGTGGGAGCGGAGAAGGATCTGCGGGAGGACAAGAGTCTAGGGGGACTGGAGCAGCGGGATGGGTAAGGGTTGAGAGGGCAGAGAGCAGGGATGATAGACCGGTGGAAGGGGATGGGTAAGCAGGAGCAACCGGGAACGGGGCAGCTGAGGCAGAGAGAGGGAGGGGAGGGGTAGGGACATCCGGGGGTAGGGCAGGAGCTGACAGGGGGGGATCCGGGATAGGGGGAACTGAGGTAGGTGGGAGGGGTGGAGGACAAGGAGGTGGAGGAATATCAATGGGCGTGACAGGGGGAGAGGTTAGGGACGGGGTCTGATCGGAAAGGGGCTGGAGCATAGGGGTGGGTGGGAACGAATGGAGTGGCACAGGGTAGTAATAAGCACCATCGGCCCCGAGCACGGGGCACAGGGGGGTGGGGGTTGGGATCACACCTCCGGGGGGTGGAGTCTGAGCAGTGACGGGGGATGCTGGGCGGGAATTGATTGTTACACTCTGGGCGCCATCATAGGGCAGTGGCTGGGGAACAGTGGAAGATACATCGCCATTGCTAGCATTCCTATGGTACACATGAGCAATTTGCCCCTCAAAGTCTAATTCTTCCTCTATCCACCCTTCCCGTTTGAGACCTCTAGCTACTCGATACCATGCCTCTACAGCCTTCGTAAGCCCATTATCCAATAGCAATCCCTCCTTATCTATGAGCAATTTCCTCCAAAACTCAGGTTGTAACCTCCCACTAGGCGACATTTGGAAACCACACACTTTGGCAATCTTTTTAATCTTTAACATTGCATCTTCCCCCGCCCTTTCTTTTACAATGTCGCAAGCTAACAATCCCTTAGCAGGTCTAGCATGTTCCTGCCCCATCTTGATCAAACAGAGTGAGCCACGTGTGAGAGACAGATATACAGAGAAGAAGAAAGAGGAATGTCTACAGTGCTCGACTGCCACGAGGACTTGAGTCCCGTGCGTCTTCCCCAAACGTAGACTAGTCACGAGGGTCCGCCCACCCGAGGTGGTGGCCATGGACCGGAGCGAGCGAGCGTGGGTGACTAACACAGCTCTGGGCAACAAACGCAGGAGAGATAAAGGACAAATGAAAAGATGAACGTGGCAACACTAACCAGAAGACATTTACAGAAATCACACACGTAAAGATGGGTGTAAACCCCTGAATCCAGGACTAGCCACACAACACACACACACACACACCGAGGGTACCCACACTATAACAGCAGTTGAATAAAAACCACAAAATGACAGAGAGCAAAATAGCCATGTACATGTTAACCCAACCCTCACTGAATATTTAAATTGCAACAGTCCCCAGCCCTCCCCACCAGGCTGGTCCCCCGTAACACAACCCTTAATGAAAACACAGCAATAGTCAAGCTAAAACCCAGCCCTCACCGGCTGTAATGCGTCCCCTGCCTGCTAGGCAGTCAAGCTAAATCCCAGCCCTCTCCGGCTGTAATGCGTCCCCTGCCTGCTAGGCAGTCAAGCTAAATCCCAGCCCTCTCCGGCTGTAATGCATCCCCTGCCCGCTAGGCAGTCAAGCTAAATCCCAGCCCTCTCCGGCTGTAATGCGTCCCCTGCCTGCTAGGCAGTCAAGCTAAATCCTCTAAAGGAACCGGTTGTCACACTCATTCATACAAACACAGGAGGCAGATAGACAATCGACCAGTTCGTTCAAAAAGGGACACCGGATGAGTTAATTACCTGTCTCTAGTAGCCTTCTGGAAGCCGGAAGTGGACTCGGAGACAGACCGACACAAAACAGGAGAATAACACAGGCAACGGCTGTATTATGGAGGTGATCAGGCTCCGCTCGTCCCACTTTCCGGAGGTCCGCTCCGGTCCGTTGGTTTCTGGCCCTCCGAACCGGCACTCCGGTAGCCCCACGTTGGGCGCCAATTGAAATGGAAAAATCAATCAATGAATTGAATATTTCTTTGTGTATCTGCCCCTGGCCAAATTAATGGAAACAATGCGTGCACACCAGACACAGGTTCCAGGTTGTTGAATAACTTGAGGAAAGTTTATTCAGAGGGGACGGCAGGTCCCTTTTAAAGCAAAATTACATCATAAGCATTGTCAGAGATAACATGGAATAATACATCAATAATTGGTTAGGTGTTAAGTGGTCTTACTAATGCTCTGCCTACTAAGGGTGATGTCACCGGGACCATGAGGGTCTCCCACGGTTTCCCGGCGCCATCTTGCTGCACGAGGTAGTTAGTCGATGTTATTGGGGAGGAGGGGTTAGAAGCTTCTAGCAGCCATCTTGACTAAATATGCGTGTATAGCTTATATACTGTTTTTTGTGAGATGAGTAAATAGACATTTTACTAACTAGGAAATATATCAAGACCTTATTTCCACAACATCGCCCAAGCAGGGCAAAACTACAACAATGAACAGCAATTAAAAAGGGGTAAAAGCAGAAGCATGAGTAATTTCATTTGAAAACAGGTTTTTAAAAAAGAAATGAAAGGAAAAAGATAGTAGGCATTTGATGATCAACTCACTATATTCACCCTTTAATTTATTTTTAAAATACCCTTTTTTTTTTTCTTTTAATTTACGCTACGACTGGATGTGTGGGAAATCTTTGTTCTTGTCAGGGTGGAAGGGGTGAGTTGGTGGTCAATCCCCACTGATTTAAATTTTTGATTAAAAAAATGAAAAAAAAAGGCAAAAGATTACAATCATTATAAAAGTAAATTACCTTACTTCCTATGTTTGTTAATCCAGATATGTATTAGTCTATATATATCAATTCAGAAAATGTATTTGCTAAAATTGCTTAAAATAAATAGCCAGTAGGCCTGGAAAATGTATAGCCGTTTTTCCATGTCAGAAACAAACAGCAACATGAGCTAAATTATATCAATGTTAATGTATTTCTTTCTGCCTAAGTGTTTTGAAAGAACTAACAACTAGTCTAGACTCCTTCCCCAACTCCCACTAACTCCTGTGAAGTACTGACAGGCAGTGTCTTTATGAAGCAATATGACATCACTAGAACATTTGTACTCGGCACAAATACGTAGTTCATCCAGGGCCGGTGCAAGGATTTTTGCAAAAACAAAATGTGCCGCCCTCCCCCCCTATATGTCCTGCCCATCATGTGACATCACAATGCCCCGCCCATATGTTCTGCCATATGGGTCAACGCTAGTTCTGCACAAAGTGTCTTTTATCTGAAAAGGCAGTGTGTTTACATGAAAAAGCCTGCAGGCACAGGCTATAGACACCAGAACCAGTACATTAGGCTGTAGTGCGTCGGGTGACTATAGTGGCCCTTTAATGTGAGGTAAATTAGAGATTAGTGCCACTAATAATATATTGCATTGCCTAATTACCACCAGATGAGGACTAGAGGATGACTAAGGGCTCAGGCTTCAGTCTGGCTCCACAGGTCTGGTGTAGAAGAGGCTCTCTAGAGACTGTTTGTAACAGTGCTCACAACAATTAATGAATAGGAAGCAGCTCCATTTTTTGGCACCCCTTACACAGCTCAAGGTCTGGGCCACCAGGGCCTGACTGTGAGTAGGCCTACAAGGCCCACCCATAAATCCACCTGCATGGCCCACCCATGAGTTCTCTCACAGGAAGTGGGGTGTATGTGTGCAGGGGATGTGTTATGTGTTACTGTAGAGGATGTAATGTGTGTGTGTGTTCTTATGAAATGTAGTGTATAGGGATACCAATTTGTGTAAGGGATGTAGTGTGTGTTTGTGTGTAAGGAATGCATTGTATGTTTCTGGGTGTGTATGTGTAAGGGATGCAAGGTGTGTTTCTGTGTATGTAATTGAAGGCAGTGTGTGTCTGTAAGGGGTGCATTGAGTGTGTGTAAGAGATGCATTTTGTTTCTGTGTGTAAGAGAATTAGTGTGTGTGTGCGTAAGGGATGCATTGTGTGTTTCGGTGTGTCTGCGTGTGAGTAGGGATGCATTGTATATGTGTGTAGTGTAAAAGAGAGGATTTGTGGGGTAGGATAAGGACTGAGAAGGGAAGCAGCTGTTTATTTTTTTTTAATAGTGCTCTCCCCTTCTGTCCCTTAGTGCTCACCCTTTGCCCCCTGTCCCTCTGCAGTCCCCCTATTGGTGGTCTTCTCACCCCCTCTCTCCCCCCCTTAGTGGTTCTCCCTCTCCCCCACCCCTTAGTGGTCCTCACTCCCCCCCTTAGTGGTCTCCTCTCCCCACCCCTTAATTGTCCTCCATCAGGTTTGGTTGTTGTCTAATCTGTAGACAGTTCTCTATCTTGCGGCAGGAGATTGTATTTTTGAAGTCTGAGATTTGTAAATTATCTGGTGAAGAAACTCAGACTGGAACTGCTGCAAAGCCACTGCCCAGAGACATACTAGGAAGGCAGATGGATTACTGTAGGATCTGGTAGACTAGAGCTTGTGGATAAAAGGCATTTTGCACAGTCTGTTGCTCTTCATTTTCTGCACTTTCAGAGTGTAATGGTGTTGTGGAGAGAGGCACTGAGGCTAGTGGTGTTGTGGAGAGAGGCACTGAGGCTAGTGGTGTTGTGGAGACCGGCTTGGAGACTATGGTGAGGCCTAATAGAAAGCAGTTGTTGTTGTGGGATTCCATTATAAGAGGTGTGGAGATGGACAATGGTGGTCTTGTGAGGTGTCTTCTCGGAGCTACTGCTCACAGAGACAGGAGACGTATCTGTAATATTGTTAAGCAAGCAAAGCAGGAAGGGGAATTGGATGTACTTGTCCATCTAGGGACAAATGACTTGGCTTACAATGAGGTTTCAGAGGTTAAGGAAGTTTTTAGTGTTTTTGCCAATGATATACGGCAGGTTGCTTCCACACTGTCATTCTCTGAAGTTCTGCCTGATAACACTCAGAACGACAGGCGGATCGTATTAGGGACTTTAATTTGTAAATGGTGTCCTTTGGCTTTATTTCTCATGGTAGCTCAGCTGTACATGGTTTGTTTCAAAAGGGAACAAAAGTCAGTTGTTTTGCTGGATGTATTTAAACTGTGGTATCATGAGTCAACAAACATTAAATAAAATGTGTATATGGCAACATTTATACTTTACAAAAAATAGTTGTTGTCTATCAACTTTATTTTTTAGACGTAGATGGGCTGGGCAATTTTAGATTTATCTGCTGTTGAGTAGAAAATTGAACCTGATGTAATCAATTAGCTTTTATGTTGATGCTGGACACACATACAAAACAAACACAGGATTGCAAGTTTTGAGGAGACTTTAAAAGACATCTGATTTAAGTGTTCAGTTGCCTGTAGTGAAAAGTTTGTCCAGTGTCAGTCATGTGGACATAAGAAAGGACTAGTCCTACCACACAAAAACAGTATTTAGACTTTAAAAAACAGACTTAGTTCTAAAACAAAGAAACAGAGAGGAGTCATTATAAGCAATTTAAATGGACCCATAAAAAATGGGATATTAAAAGTTGACTATTGAAGGCAACAGAAAATTGAATTAGGCTTGTCATTAAAAGCAAAAAATTCAAGAAACCACTGTGGTACTCCGCAGATGTGGCCAAAACAGTTAAAAACAAAAAGTTAGCATTTAGGAATTATAAAAAAAACCAGAGTGAGGAAGACAAAATGATCTATAAGATTAGGCAGAAAGAGGCTAAGCAAGTTATAAGAGCTTCCAAATCACACACAGAAGAGAAAATAGCACAGTCAGTAAAAAAGAGGGATAAAACATTTTTTAGATACATAAATGAGAAAAGAAAAGTAAAACAAGGATTAGTTAGATTAAAACAAAAGAAGGAAGGTATGTAGAAGAGGATAAAGGTCAGGCTGACTGCCTCAATGAATATTTTTGTTCTGTATTTACAGAAGAAAATGAAGGAAAGGGACCTCAGTTGAGAAAAAGGATAATCATAGTCATTTATTACACGTGAGTTTACAGAGGAAGAGGTTCTATTTCAACTGTCAAAAGTAAAGACAACTAATCTTATTGATTTTTTTGATTGGGTAACTAAAATTATAGATCAGGGTGGTGCAGTAGACATTGCTTACCTAGATTTCAGTATGGCTTTTGACACTGTTGCACATAGAAGGCTTATCAATAAACTGCAATCTTTAAGTTTGGATTCCAATATTGTTGAATGGGTAAGGCAGTGGCTGAGTGACAGGCAACAGAGGGTTGTAGTTAATGGAATATATTCGAAGCTTGGACTTGTCACCAGTGGGGTACCTCAGGGATCTGTACTTGGACCCATTCTCTTTAATACTTTTATTAGTGATATTGCAGAAGGTCTTGATGGTAAGGTATGTCTTTTTGTTGATGATACTAAGATATGTAACAGGGTTGATGTTCCAGGAGGGATAAGCCAAATGACAAATGATTTAAGTAAACTAGAAAAATGGTCAGAATTGTGGCAACTGACATTTAATGTGAATAAGTGCAAGATAATGCATCTTGGACGTAAAAACCCAAGGGCAGAGTACAGAATATTTGATAGAGTCCTAACCTCAACATATGAGGAAAGGGATTTAGGGGTGATTATTTCTGATGACTTAAGGTAGGCAGACAATGTAATAGAGCAGCAGGAAATGCTAGCAGAATGCTTGGTTGTATAGGGAGAGGTATTAGCAGTAGAAAGAGGGAAGTGCTCATGTACAGAACACTGGTGAGACCTCACTTGGAGTATTGTACACAATACTGGAGACCGTATCTTCAGAAGGATATTGATACCTTAGAGGGGTTCAGAGAAGGGCTACTAAACTGGTTCATGGATTGCGGGATAAAACTTACCAGGAAAGGTTAAAGGATCTTAACATGTATAGCTTGGAGGAAAGACGAGACAGGGAGGATATGATAGAAACATTTCAATATATAAAGGGAATCAACACAGTAAACGAGGAGACTATATTTAAAAGAAGAAAAACTATCACAACAAGAGGACATAGTCTTAAATTAGAGGGACAAAGGTTTAAAAATAATATCAGGAAGTATTACTTTACTGAGAGGGTAGTGGATGCATGGAATAGCCTTCCAGCTGAAGTGGTAGAGGTTAACACAGTAAAGGAGTGTGGGATAAGCATAAGGCTATCCTAACTATAAGATAATTTAAATATTACTATATGCATTGTCTTACCAATATTATGCATCTCCTTTTTTATGTTTTGAAAGGTTTTTACATTTTATCCATTGTATTGATGACGTCATTTTGGCGCCAAAATTTGAATCAATATGTTTTATCTAAGTTTATATAAGTATCTATGTACCAGGCCCTTTTTTTATTATTGCCAGTTGATAAAGCCCTGTGTGGCGAAACGCGTTTTGGCTATTATTTATATTTTAATCTGTATCAATAAAGGAATATTGGCTTTTTTATTACTATTTTTGCCATATACCTTTTTATTTCATTTTATTTATTTCCTGGTACCTGCTTTTATTTTGGAGCCTATATACAGCCAAGAATCCTGGGTGGGGATTGTACCACTTAAGCCATTACATTGAGCAGTCTATTCTGCTCATCTGAATGTGAGTATTTTTATTCTTTTATTTTATTGGATTTTTACTGATATCCAGTGAGCACTATATTTTGTTTTTTTATCCCTTGTTTCTCTTATACTGAGGAATCGTCTTCACCTACATCCTACCAGTGGGGGATCAACGCCACTGAATGCCATATATACCAGAGCGAGTTTATGCTCTGGAATAGGTGAGTGTATTACCTCCCTGTTATCTTCTATATCCTCCATTATTTATAAATATTCTACACTATTGGATTTTTTCTGTTTCCTCTATTTTTCCATGAGCATCATCAAGTCAATACTACGTTTATTAGAAGACCCAGCTCTTCACTGAATATACCACCCCTTTGCTGATAACAGGAAGAGAAAAACATAAAGTACTGAGATCTTCTCTCATCTATTGGAACTTACCAAAAGTACACCAAGTATTTGGACTATTTTTTATACATTTCTTTCTATAATTTTTCAATTGTATGCTTATATATTATATTCATATTTTTAAATTTGTTGTAGCGCGACCTATTATTTCTGTTTGTAACTATAAGATAAGACTAGGGAGTAATGAAAGTATTTAGAAAATTGGGCAGACTAGATGGGCCGAATGGTTCTTATCTGCCGTCACATCCTATGTTTCTATGTTTTCTACCAACCTATTTCATTACCCCTACTTATACCTTTTGTGTCACTATACCTTACTCCCTCTAGCATGTAAGCTCATTAATCAGGGCCCTCAACCCCTCTGTTCCTGTGGTTCCATTTTTCTGGTTACAATTACGTGTCTGTTAGTCCACTCATTGTACAGCACTACGGAATTTGCTGGTGCTATATACGTAATAAAATAATAATAATAAGAGTTCTGAGCAAATATAAAAAAATTTCCTTCCTCTCCCGACATTTGATCGAGATGTCAACAACCAGGATGTACAACAGCCCACATCTGGTGGCTCTGCCCATCAATCCAAACCTTCTGGAAAAGGATAGTTACAATGATACACACCATCACAGGAGTCCATATAGCTCAGACACCAGAAGCAATTGTGTTCTTCCTACATCCACTCCCCGTCCTCAAACCCCAAATATCTCTTATAAACCACTTACTGACAGCAGCTAACCATCTCATCCCCACTAAATGGAAATGCTCTGTGTGGCGAAAGTGACTCGCCACTGGTTTTTGGAGGGGCCTGTTTGCCAGCCACCTACACTGTGACTACGGCCCCTGTGATTAAATACTTTAAACAGGCTCTGTTCATGTGAGTTATGTACTTTTGTACACCAAACAGAAAGACCAGCCGCTAGACCTGATTCCATGGAACTGTTTTGGGAATGGGACCATGCCTGTGCCTGGGCAAAACTATGACTTCGATAAAATTTTTGAACCCCTGAACCAATCTGGGTGATTTTTGGATATGTTGTTCATCCAGATAGGGGCTATCAGGGGAAGTATGTGTTTTATGTTTTTTAAAGGTACTTTTTGGGGTTTCATAAAATTGTATGTTTTTCTGTGCTTGGACATAATTGAGTTAGATTAGTAAAGTTCCTGATTCAATTATCTCCCAAGCACAGAGGAGGGATTATATTGTTTGTGTATGGGAGTGTCTCACTGTATGACTCTGTTTTTATTGGATTGTTCCACAAAGTCCACCTTGTTGGAAAAACTGTATAAAAGGCCTCATTAAACCTTGAGTTCCTGTTTTACCCACAACATAGAGTCTCTGTCTCATGTGTGTGGGGGGGGGAGGGGAGGGAAGGCTGCATCTACCCTAGGGGTTGCTATATCACTATACTCCCCAGGGATTATAATCACTGTAACACTGGACGTGGGGACTGGAGTGCTGATGGTGTCTGGTGGAATGCGTGGAATCCTCTGGGAGCACTAGGAGCATCCATCGGCGGAGGTACCCAACCGTGGTACAGGTAAATCCGTTGCATTCTGCTATCTCCTTGATTAGGGAACGGATACAAAAGGTAGAAGAGATCAGATTAATGGAAGACATCGATGCCTCACTCACACACAAACATCCCCTTTTTTTTCATCCATATGGGAACCTTTGCTTAAGTTCATGAAACATAGACCAGTCCTTTGACAACATACTTGATTTACTAAAACAGCACCCATGTGGCAACCACATTGACACTATCCAACTCCCCCACCCTCGCCCACCCCCAGGATATACTTCCAAGCAGCAAATTTTCCTTAGGAGTTACATACGACCCGTTTGCTTGATCACACACTAAGCCACATTCGGTTCCACCGTGAAGGCGGACCGGCTCTGGATTAGGCTTCATAAACCCACATGTGCGAGGAAACAGCTGACTCTGGCCGCACTAAAGAGTCAATCTAACTAGTAGGCCAGAACCGCTTTGTTAACCAAACATAGATAATATCTAACTTTACTTTATTTACCAACTGTTAACCGCCACACATTGATGGCATCAAGCAGAATGTGACTAAAGTTGTAGAATCCCAAGTGTTAGATTGTCAAAATGTTATCAATGTATTGCCATGAACAGCAACTTTATTACCACTGTTGTTTGACTATGGCTTCTGTATCTGTACCACATGTGATTATCAATTGCATACTGTATTGCCTACTGTATAAAAAAAATGTACAAAAAAAAGTATGAAAATGTAACCACCAAATTAAACAAACATTGGTTTGTAGAAGAGTTAAAATCTCTTAACACAAAAACTAGTTTTAAACCCGTTAAACATATTCATGCAAAAATTATAAATATGACTTATCCCAATGCTAGCTGCAAAAATGTTATACTTGAAATTCTCACCCTGTTCCAGCAACTCCCAGTGTACTTGCTTCCCAAGAGATGTTTTATCACTGTACAGGCATTTGAAAGTTTGTAAAGCAAACACCACAAGCCAGCAAAGGTCATTCCCTAACACATACATTGAATGTATTCCGAACTTTTTAAAAACAGAAATTTTATTACGAAACAGAATTTTTACACAAACTCAACAATTGTGATTTTTTAGTTAACTATTGCACCCAATTAGAGTTGTAGTAGGTGGGTTCTGATCGATCACATAGCCTGTGGGGGTCTTGTTTGCTGAGGGGGGACTGTCTGGACTGTCAGACAATTCCCCCAGACCGGGAGGAATACCAATTGCCGGCAGGGGAAACGGCGGCCATCGTGTAAGTAAGAAGGACTTTGAGGACCTACAAGGTACGTCCGCGGTCGTTAAGGACAGTTTTTTGTCGGACGCACCTACTACATCCTCGGTATTAAGGTTAAAATAGCCAAACAGGAGAAATTATTTAATTCAGCTATACTTTCAATTCAGCTAACTTGGCTTGAAATTTGAAATTGACTTTGAATTCACATTAAATTCTCAATTTAGTGAATAACCTTGTTACTGTATATCGCTGTAGGAGCAATATTTGTAGATAGCTATCTTACCAACTAGTTTGTTATGGAGAGATTTTGCGATGAATTCTATTCTCTTGTAATCATCTTTTCTTTGGTTCTTTTAGGGAACAGCGTGCAGTTTTTTTTGCATATAACATTCATCCCATTGTACAGCGCTATGGAATCTGATGGTGCTATATAATTTATAAATAATAATAATAGTGGAAATAAATAAGAAGAAAATAAAACAATTTGCTTTCTAGGCGATGCAACATAACATCTATAAAGTCCGTCTGATCACCTGCTTTACTGTAAAACCACCAAAAGAAAGAACACATCTTCTGAGTCATTGCTTTTGGGAAACCAAAAAAAAAAAGAAAAAAAGAAAAAAAGAAATAGCCTAATTAGTTTTGAATATTTGAAATATCTATCTGTTTTGACTAGATTTCTTAAACGCTCTTTGAATGAATACCTTTATATGAATCTCAACAGTGTGAAGTTACATCATACAGAATACTTTAAGCAAGGACATACATAGAGTTTGTTAGATAAAAGTAGCCTACAACCATCTTCAGAAAATTTGGGTTTGATCATATCTGCCTTAATTCCTATACAGTTCTAAATATAAACATTATTTTAGTCTGAAAGGTGGGATTAGATTTTAGATGTATCATAATCGTACTGAGGCACATGCTCTACTCAGATTTCATACGGGTCAACTTGTCAAAGCTTCTTGACGAAGCCAATTACATTAATTTTCCACAGTACAGAAATACATATTTCATTTCCATTTCCCACCAGTGATGGGGCTCAGGGATCCTGTTTTGAAAAGCTCTTATCACTGAGTAACATTCGTACCCCCAAAGGAATCATTGGCAGTCACTGGGCCATTTATATAATTGAGCTAGGTATGAGCTGTCTGACACTGCTATAGCTGTGCTCAATAGCTGTGCTCACTAAGCACTTAGAACAATGAACCTTCAGCAGACGGCTGCATTGTCAATAAATTTCAATTACACTAATTGCCAAGAGTTCAATGAGTACTGTAGGCTCTGGAAGAGGGAAAAAGAAGAAGATAAAAATGCATTGAGGAGAGCTAGGGAAAATAAGCAATAAATAAGAAACTGTATTTTCTAAGGGAAACATTAGTGTCCTTTTTAACATGGCTTAACAAGATTTTACAAGCTGTTGCAGTTCAAGAATCCTGTTTTACATTTCTTTGTTAGTGTTTCTTAACAACATTTACAGATAGTCAATTATGTGGCTTTATCTTTCAAGGGAGAATAATTCTGCTTGTTTTTTCTTGTATTTTATTTCCATTATTTTACTTTCTGTTCTGAGTGGATAATACATCACAGTACAATCAACAAATGCTATTATTCTAAACAAGTGATTACTCACAAAATCACCACTGGGATAACGAAATTGCCTGTTTATAGGAACGTTCGCCTGTTACAAATATAATCATATTGTAGTTGTCATATATAACCTGAAGTAAAAACAATTTAGTATCTGTTATTTTGTTTAAAATTCTTTACAAATTAATTGTGACTCTTAAAATTAGCACTCTGCATTATATTGCTGGATAAAACCTATTGCATATCCATTTCCGATTTATTGTTTTTCATTACATATTTTCAAATGTAATGAAATGCTCCTATCTCACAAAGCACATTTTTTACACAGTGTAATGGCTCTTGGTGCCCACCTGCCCGATTAGGTAATTACTTGTATGACAGGACCATGTTGTCATAGCTGCACATAGTTATTGTGTGTTGGGTCTTCTGTCCTGTCTCCAGAATATATGTGAAAGTACTCTAACCCATCTGCCCCTTCTTTCTGGAGGAAAATACTGTTGTCTTCTATCAAGGTACAAACCTGGAAGCTTGGGTTACATTTCTTTCCCTGCCCTTTTTTGCCTTTGTTGACCTTCTATATGCAAACTTGCCTCACAATTTTATCCTGGCTACCGACTGCTATTATTGACCAATTGTACACTATTTTTCTCCATTGGCATTTGTCATTTTTGCACAAGTGTGCATAGAGTCACAGTCCTCTACTTTATTTTGAGTACCTTTTAACTGTGCATTTCCTGGTTTGGCACCAATTTTCATTACCTGGAGCACTGGGTCTTTTGGATAAGTGCTTGGCTATTATTGTCTATTATTTATCTATCTCTCCCTTCTAACCTTTCTAATCTCTCATGTCCAATAATACAGTCAGTAATAATAAAGTCATATGACTGCTGCACAAACAGAAACCACTCATCTGAGCAGAACCAATCATATGTATAGTAAGCTAGTCAGCTCCAGCGCATTCACCCTTGCAGTTCAAAAAGTTCAGAGTCCCTACAGCAGAATGAGAGGCTCCTGACCAACAAGTTACTTCTTGAGAAGACAAATCTCAAGGATGATTTTGTAATGCATGGACATTTGTATGAAACATAAGAATTTCAGCAGTCAGTATCTATTTCTATTAGACTTGTGCACAACAGAAAATAAATTTATTAGATCGTCCCACTTTCGACAATGTGACTATATGGCTGGTCTAAAAATTGTCCATGCAAATGATTCAGAAAACCTATTCAGATGACCCAAAAGAGTGCAAAAAATAAGCCTCTCACTTTACTGCAAATGTATATATACATAATATCTATATGTATATATAATATAGTGTATAGCCAAGGAATAACTAAAAACCACATGGGCCCTGGTGCTCAAACTGCCCTGGGGCCCCACCATATGTCTACCCTCCCCCTCTCATACATTTCCCCCCCCACACACACATGCAGACAGATACACATGCACACACACACACATAGACATACACACATATATAGAGACACACACAGACACATACATACAGGCACACATACAAACACACACATACACACACACATACATACAGACACAGATATACAGACACACGCACAGACAGAAATACACACAGACACACAAACAGACATACACACACATACATACAGACATACAGAGAAACATTCATACAGGCACACAGACACAAACACATACACATACATATAAACAAACACACACATATCCAAAATGTTTTAGTCACCCTCCTTTTTCCTACCTTTTAGGTGCAGGAGGGTGACTTTCCCTGGGGTCCAGTGGTAGCTCAGCCTGATGGGAGTCACAGTTTCCATTTTGACTCCCTCCTCTTCCTCCCGCGCTGCTCCCGGTGTAAGCTGAGTGGGCTGACCGGGGCAGTCACTTCCTCCCAGCTGTGACGCCATCTCAGGGGGCCCGGTTGTGCTGTTAAAGTGCCACAGTGCAGACCGGGCCACCTGGAAATTAATTTCCATCAGATGGCCCTAAGAGCATGGGCCACCCAATGGACCCCTTAACATGCTGCCTGGCGTTTATACCACGCGGGCGGGGCCACAACACATGGCATCATGGAAAATAGAAGGTGAGTAAGAACACTATTTTTAAACACACACAGACCCATACATACATACAGACACACACATATACCATGACAGACACACACACAACCCCCATGACACACACATATATCATGACAGACAAACACACACATTCCATGACAAACACATATACCATTACACACAGACAGACCATGACATAGACACACACACACCATGACACAAACAGACACACACACCATGACACATACTGACACAAACACACCAAGACAGACAGACACACACTGTCAGGGGTGGCGGTCCGGTGACTGAGACCCAGAATACCTGATCTTGATAGTAGGAGTCACTGTGTGGAAATGGATTATCAGGGCCTAGTGCAGGGTAACCGCACACCCCCTGGTGTTGAGCACCAACTTTTGTGCGGCACATACCAGGACCCTGATGCAGCTTCTGCGGATCCCAGGTGCCAGATGACAATATGCAGACCTCCCAGGATCTGAATAGGGAGGCTCTGCAGCAGAAATGTATCCAGTATAGAAGCAAGGTAAGACTAGAATAGACACCAAATAAGAAAACAAGACAAAACTAGGAGAACCCAGAACCGGAGCAGGATAGAAAGTAGAACCCAGAACATGTACACAAGATATGGGGGAAACATGAACAGGGCAAGACAGGACTGTACATGAACTGGGAATACAAGACAAAATAATACAAGACAAGAGATACTAGGCAAAACAAGAGGAGACTTAACTAAGTACTATATATGTAAAACATTGTAGATTTAGACATACATAAATGGCCAAGATGTATGCAGCCCACCACTGCATCAAAGTACTCCAATTAAGGTGGGTTCCTATCTACCTAGACATGCATGACTAAATGAACAATAATAAAACAAACACAGCACTTACCTGCAAGAAAGGGCAGAGGACTTGGAGCAACTGCTCCAAACCTGCAGGAACCAACTGAAACAAAATTATATATGGAAAAGGAAAGGGTGAGGCAACATAAAACAAACATTTAAAGAAATCCAAGAGATTGGGAATTCCAGGAACGGAATACAGGAATGAACCCAGAAAACCCAGCATAAAGAAAACCAGAACTTGGAATAGAAAACCAGAAAAACCAAGAAAAACTAAACAAGAATTGTAAAAAGAGTACTGGATACCAGAAGTCAAGGACAGACATCTCCGCAGAACAGAGAAGGATGTGACACACACAAACCTTGACAGACACACACACCATGACATAGACAGACACAGACACACCATGAAACACACACCATGACACAGACAGACACACCCACACACCATGACACAGACAGACACACACCATGACACAGACAGACACACACACCATGACACAGACAGACAGACACACACCATAACAGAGACAGACAGACACACACACATACATACACTTACACTGACAGACAGACACATATTACCTTTGGGCGACCGGCGAGGGGGTCGTGCAGGGCAGACAACTGGGTGTGATGGCGGCCGCTGGGGAAGCTGTGATGGCAGCCGCAGGGGGGAGCTGTGTTGTCTCTGCTGTCCAGCGCGCAACTTAATGAGACTTGGGCCGGAATATGACGTCTAATTCCGGCCCCGGTCTCATTACATAGAGCGCGAGGGTGGGGGGGGCATAGCAGTGACAGCACAGCTCCCCCTGTTGCCACCAGCACAGCTCCCCCAGCGGCTGCCAGCACACCCAGCTGTCTGCTTGGGCCCAGGTGGCAATGGCCCAGCGGGAAATTTCCCGGTATCCAGTCCGGCCCTGGCTGCAGGGCAGTATTCCAACATGATAACAAC
Source organism: Pelobates cultripes (assembly GCA_933207985.1). Lineage (NCBI taxonomy): Eukaryota > Metazoa > Chordata > Amphibia > Anura > Pelobatidae > Pelobates > Pelobates cultripes. Next base: position 146,475,550 of record OW240915.1, on the reverse strand, counting down.
CCCAAACACACCTCCAAGATGACCACTGCCTTGCTAAAGAACCTGAAGGTAAAAGTGATGGACTGGCCAAGCATGACCTAAACCTTATTGAGCATCTGTGGGGCATCCTCAAACAGAAAGTGGAAGAGCGCAAGGTCTCTAACATGTCATCATGGAGGAGTGGAAGAGTGGCAACCTGTGAAGCTCTGGTGAACCCCATGTCCATGATGGTTAAGGCAGTGCTGGAAAATAATGGTGGCCACACAAAATATTGACACTTTGGGCCCAATTTGGACATTTGCAAAATTATAGGCAGATTATGTGCATATTAGGTGACTTGTCCTTGATGTCTCCTTTTATTCTCTATGGGAAATGCTCCGCAACTGCAGGCCACATTAAAGCTATTTTAAGCTTCATAATTTACTTACCATCTCTCCAATTTACATTGGTGATGGGCGTAAGTCCAAGTCTGGCTCAACAGTGTATCCGATCTTCCACTGCAGGCCCGAAAGGCAGGCTCCACGTGCTGATGCCATCAAGCTTCCAGCATGGACTCTGATGCCAGTGACTCCAGCCACATGATTGATTCCCAACCATCAGACCTCCAGTTTGACAGAGTGCATAGGGCCCTCCTCATTCCATCTACAAACCCGTCTCAACCTCATGATGTAGTCATTCGCTTTCATGACTACTACATTAAGGAGGCCCTAAGTAGAGCAGTTCGTAATGCCCCTCTTCAAATTGACAGCCATCAATTATACCAAGACATAGCCCCCAGTGCACTGCACAAAAGGCTGGATCTGAAGCCCTTAACTCAAGCTCTCCAGCAGGAAAGGATAAGGTACACCTGGGGCCACCTTTTTAAATTGATGGTTCATATAGGCAGTCAGATATTTACCCTCACCAGATCCTACAAAGCACAGAGTATCACCGAACAACTGGGTCTGCAGGATGTTCACTTTGATCTACCTTCTACTTCACAAGCCCTGCCACCTCTAGGAACCATGATCTAGGAAGCGCAGACCCTCAAGGTGACATTCAGCTTCTTTACTGTCTACCGACCTGACTGTGAAATTACATACTTACTTTATCTCTGCATCCATTATGTTGCATTTCAGTAAACTTACCATCACTTTCCTACATCTGAGCCTACCTGGGCTTTATTTAAATCACCAGCAACTCACAGATTACACTTGAACTGTCTTACCTGCAAACGACTGTTGCAACTCATCACTAATTGAAGAGTGTCTACATTGTTGGAAACCGTATGATATGATATCGCACTAATTTCATCTTACCTCACTTAAAGCTGTTTTTGTTTTTATGTCTACCCTCTCATTTGTTTTTATTTGTTTTTCATTTTTTGTTCTCCCCTTTTGTTTGCTATGTAATCAGATTATTAGTGTACCATTATTGCAAATGTTATTTGTTATTGCCAAATTGATGATGCTGCACACTCTTGTATATCATATAACAAGGGACTGAATGCCTTTCTTCAATGCACAACTTGTTATCTACATTCACTAGCCATTTATTAGTGACTTAACCCACATTTCTACTGCTATGCCCTACTCAGCCCGTCTATGGCAGTGTGAATAATTATAGTCAACTTCATTCCCAGAACCCCTGCTCTCATTAGGAAATTATGGTAATTTAAATCCTGCTTCTATAATACTTCTTGCGCCTTAATATTTTCTCAAGCTTCACTAAAGTGTTTCAATAATCCCCTTATACCCTAATCATTAAATATGTGTTAGTTACCACACAAACACATACTACAACCCTGTATATTCTAAGGTTTCCTATCTTTAGGATAGTGGTATATCACCCCTTGGCTTACCACTTAACCCCCACCGCCCACCTTTCCTAAGTTTGTTTTTTGTCCTCATCATCGCAATACAACCACTCTTCCAGCAGCTGGCATTAATATTTGCACATTGAAACATTTTTTTACTCAATCAAGTTCAACCTGCTTCTATCCCCCCTGATCATAAGCGGTTTATTCCCATTAATTGTCTATAGATTAAGTGTTAATGGCACAGACTACTAATATAATTATTGACAAGGGTATCCACTATCTAATTGTATTGTTTGTAAACTTCATTATGTTTGTTTCTGTTTGGTTACTGTTATATTGTTTTATCGTACATTTGAAATGTCATATTTCATGCACAACAACTTCACAACTAAGGGCATCCTTCTTGTATAAACCTTAATACGGGGTAAAGCAAAGCACACCTTCCCCAGATTATAGTCAGTACACTCAAATGTCACATTAAGGATCATCACCTTGCTTATAAGCTTATTGCTGGTTGCGTTGGATATCCCATGCTTTCATTAGCAACATTTGACCACTACCTCACCTCAATTATCTGGCTTGAAATGTGAATTTTAACCCTTCCTTGTTTTTCATGCCCCTTTTTGCCCCATGTGACCTCTAAATAACAATTTGGATCTCACCTCTGAGAGGCCATGGGAAAAACTCAGTACTATATATATAAATATATGTACACTATACTAATCTCAAATATAAATAAAGATACCTCACAGTTCAGTGACAAATTCTGACCTAATTTTTAATAACTATGTAAATATTCACCTAAGCACTCCTTATGAGCTCCGACTGACTCTTCACTGTCACCTACTGATATTGTTGCTCACTCCTTACTTGTCTATCTGCTGACTTTAATTGTAATTTAATCTTTATGCATGGATTTATATGTTAAGCGTTTTATAAATGGACTACATTTTTAACATGTCCCTTAGCCAAAGTTCGATCCTCACATGCCACGGCACTCTAATATTGTTAAAGATTTCGACTACACTAACTCCCAGGACACGATTTGCAGCCTCTGCATAACCTCATGTAGAACCTCCTCATTTCTCTCACGCTGGTTTTGTGCTCACGATTTGTTGCACTGGATCCAGTGATGGGAGATGTGGGCAGGCCTGGGGTACTACTTGACCCCCATATAGGAGGACCCCACTATGACAGATCATTTATTTTGGACTCAATTCTCTGCACGCTTATCATCCTGCTCTGCGACATATACTGTCAGAGGGGGAGACTGCAATGGAGTCTACTCTCCTTTCCTTTACAAGACGATGAAACAGTGGAGTAGACCACAGCCAGCGAAACTTGATGCATTGTTCTATCAATTCCTGATTTCCCACAACCTTTAAGACATATGGAGTGCCCAACATGCTTTCGTGGTAGACTACATATTTTACTTCCATCCCCACAACTCTTACTCCCACATTGACTTTTACCTCATCTCTCCCAATCTGACATCCATGGTGGTACACTCCTCCATTGGCAACATAACATGGTCCGACCATGCAGATATTTCAATTACCGTATATACTCGAGTATAAGTCGACCCGAATATAACTCAAGGCACCTAATTTTGCCACAAAAAATTGGGAAAACTTATTGACTCGAGTAAAGCCTAGGGTGGGAAATGCAGCAGCTACTGGTAAATTTCTAAATTAAATTAGATTGCAATAAAATTACATTAATTGAATATTTATTTACAGTGTGTCTGTATATAATGAATACAGTGTGTGTGTGTATTTGTGTAGTGTGTGTATATAATGAATGCAGTGTGTGTGTGTGTTTGTGTAGTGTGTGTATATAATGAATGCAGTGTGTGTGTGTGTGTTTGTGTAGTGTGTATATAATGAATGCAGTGTGTGTTTGTGCAGTGTGTGTATATAATGAATGCAGTATGTGTGTGTGTTTGTGTGTAGTATGTGTATATAATGAATGCAGAATGTGTGTGTTTGTGTGAATGCACTGTTTGTGTATATAATTAATGCAGAGTGTGTGTGTGTTTGTGTGTAGTATGTGTATATAATGAATGCAGAATGTGTGTGTTTGTGTGAATGCACTGTCGGTGTATATAATGAATGCAGAGTGTGTGTGTGTTTGTGTGTAGTATGTGTATATAATGAATGTAGAATGTATGTATTTGCGTGAATGCACTGTCTGTGTGTATAATGAATGCAGTGTGTGTTTGTATGAATGCAGTGTGTATTTGTATGAATGCAATGTGTGTATATAATAAATGCAGTGTGTGTGTATGAATGCAGTGTGTGTGTGTGTTTGTATGAGTGTGTGTGTATATAATGCAGAGTGTGTGTTTGTATGAATGCAGTGTGTGTATATAATGAATGCAGTATGTGTTTGGATGAATGCAGTGTGTGTATATAATGAATGCAGTGTGTGTATATAATGCAAAGTGTGTGTGTGTTTTGTGTAGTGTGTGTAAACTGGCTGAGGGGAGGGCATTTTTATTATTTTTAATATTATTTTATTTTTATTTTAATATTATTTTATTTTTATTTTTTAATTTTAATATTATTTTATTTTTATTTTAATATTATAAAATTTAATTGTTTAATGTTTTTTTCTGTCCCCCCTCCCTGCTTGTTGCCTGGACAGGGAGGGGGGGCTATATTATTCCCTGGTGGTCCAGTGGTGGTGTGCAGGGGGGGCGGCAGCAAGGTAACCCGTGGCAACGCTCTGATGGCCGCGCGTCTCACAAGATTTAGACTGGGGAGCTGAAAGGAACGGAGGTGAAGGGAGCTGACCGGAGCTGCTACAAAGGTCAGGTCCAACAGGACCGCCGGGTTTGTAATGAGCCCGGCGGTCCTGGTCTGTATTATGGCAATGTAAATATATCAGAGACTACTTTACATTAATCCTTTCCAATCACCCTATGGTCTGCCCACAAACCAGTAATCCAAGGAAAATTGATTGCGATACTTTCAACCCGCAAGAAACAACAAACATAACTACTCCTAGACACAATGACCAAGCACAAAAGACTCAAAGCACTTCATAAACAAAACCCTACCCTGACCCATTTTGTGCAGCTAACCCAATATGCCCTCAAGAGACTCTCCTTAACAGAAACCTCTAGGGACGAGATGTGGACTAAGCAAAAATATTAAAAGAAGGGTAAAAAAGCCAGCTCAATGTTAGCCAGACATCTCAAAACTTCCCTTGAATCAAAAAAGGTCTCCACAATCCATGCTACAGAGGGTCCTTTCAGAGAAATTTGTCTCAACAGTTATTTTCCAGGCTGTATAACCACACACCCCACCTGCCTTCAGACCATATCCACACTCTCACATCTTTGTATACTTTCCACCTCCCCTTACTCCAAGAAGAGCCACAATTAGCATTCTCCTTCAAAACTACCACTGAATAAGGGTCTTTCAATCTAAACAAAAAACATGGCCTAGATGGTTTATCCAATCTTTACTATATCCTAAATGGTTACATCCTCCTTCCTAGGTTGTGTAGAGTTTTTAATGCTCTCATACACGGAGAAGTACTACCCATTGACATGTTCCAGGTTAATATCACCCTTATCCCCAAACCCAGTAAACTCCATGACAAACCTGGACATTTTCACCCAATCTTCTTATTCAATGTGGACCTAAAACTGATTACCAAAATCATGACAGAAAGGCTAAATCTATTCTTGGACATATTTGGTTTCCCACCAAAGTTTAAAAGATTTCTAGGTGCACCATATCACAGACCTACGGGCCACTTACTTCTTTGCAACACCCAACATCAATAATTCCTTATCCTTAATGGAACACACCAGGGTGGCCCATTAGCCCCCCTACTATTTGCGCTTTCCTTAGAACCACTACTAGAGGCAATTATGGTTAGCAGCAAAATTGAGGAGAATCCTTCAAGGTCTCTGTCTATGCAGATGAGATCTTTCTAACAGTAACTAACTGACTGTGGCAGTAAGTTAATTACTTCTGTAACAGCCCTTCTTGCCCTTAATCAAAAATACTCTCTGATCTCAGGCTACCAACTAAATGCATCTAAATAAGATTTACTTACCCTCAACCTTAGTGGTGACCTCTTAGCTAGTTTGAAACGCAAATTCACATTTAATGTTTGTCCATCTTCACTAACATACTTGAGCAATCAGCTCACCAAATACACCCTTTATGAAGCTAATTACATGCCATTTTTATAAAAAGCACTTTCAGACCAAAAACAATGGGGTCCCATGGACATCTCTTGTTTGGGTTGAGTAGTTTTAATAATAATTAACCAATTGCCCATATTTCTGTACAGATTCCAGGCCCTAATGATTCCCTGTAAAAAGCCAGGTATTCCTGTATTGCAATCTGAGATCCACAAAATCATATGGAATGGCCATAAACCACACATATGAAGAGCCACACTATAAGTACTTAAAAAATTGGGTGGTCTCATTATCTTCTTGCAGCCCACTTGACACAGACCCAGCACTGGCATCTGGCATCTACCACCTATAACACTTGATCTTTAGCAGAGGCCACGCTCCTTATACATATAGCTTCCTTAACAACATAGACCTTTACCCCTTCTGACCGGCCTGGCAATTACATACTATATTGACCTCTGGGGTTGCCTTAAAGATAAGTTCAATCTCTCCACTTGTCTTTCACATGTCACCCCAATTCTTTGCAACAAAATGTTCCCACCAGGGAATCACCAGACTTGGACATTTGTACTCTGATGGCAAATTACTTAACTTCACAGACCTCCCTGACACATCCTCCCTCACAACATTAGACTACTTCCACGTCATCCAACTGAGAAGCTTTTGCACATCCATAAACTCAGTTACCATTTCTTTAGCTACACAAAGAGCAATAGCAAAGGTCTACTAGTGGCCCACCAGCAGAATCCTCTCTCCACAAACAATTAACAAGAAAATCTTAGAAAGCATGGACGTGGACAGGCTTACAACTCAAACTCACAACTTCCCAAAATCACTTCACAAGATTTGGGACCCTTGGTTGGATGGATGGAGACAAATCTCTTCCTTGGTAATTTCACATTCAGTCCGAATCTTTATCTCCTTTATAATTACCACAACTTCAACTGAGGTGTACACACCTTCCCACCCCTGCCCCCCAGCTTTTTTTCTTCTCTTTTTCCTTTCTCCCCTCTTTCCATTCCCTTCTCCGGGGATGAGACAAGGATCACGGAATCAGGGAACCCCCTTCTAAAGGTGCTACCGCCACTGGTGAACAACCTCCTATCCCTTTTCCTCTTCCTTTGTTTGCCCCTTTACTTTTTATCCCCCCACCCTTGTTTAGGGTTCCTGATATCCTGGAACCATTATTTACTAACACATATTTATACCTAGAGGGATATCGGCAAATTCAAAATGTAGATCCATCCCTGGAGCACAAACTTATGGATCTACTCAATCACAGATTCCTCCTACTTGCCACTTACACTAAACCAAAGTGTCTTGTTTATTTTTATATCACAGTGACTATGGCCAGGTCCGGCTTATTTCCCATTAAGGAGCCTTTTCTAATGGACAAGTAAGTATGGTAAGTACCATACCTATGCTCAGGGTAAAAAGACATTGTCTTCCACTACCTTGTTTTAATTACTAAACAACAAGGCTCTATTCTGCATACATATTATGGTTCTACCCAATATTGCTCAGTTTTAAATGTATGTATGTAATCCTGGAAAAAAATAATTTAAAAAAACTGCAAACAGTAGCAAATCTCCATATGGCAAAATCTAGGCTAAAAATCCAAGATTTGACTATAGATGAATTGTATATTTCTTCAAATCATGATCTATGTTTGCCTGAATTTTTCTGTTAAGATTTAAATTCACTACAATTTAGAATGTAACCAATAACCATACCAGAGATTTAAATTAGACCTTATAAAAATGTAAAATGTATCATTTGGGTCATTAAAAAAATCACCATAAAGGGGCGGGGCCTGGCGGCCATGCTAGCAGGTTGCAGAACACTGATGCTCCCGAAGACCCTAACAATTTTCAAATAAATGCTTTCCTTTCTCTACCTGTATTACACTGGAAGCCTATGGCACAGGAACCTTGAGTTTCCCGGTGTCGCTGGAGCGCATGATATCGGGTGACTCAAGGAGAACGTGGTCTGCCCAGGTGGGGAGTGGGCTGGATGGCTGCTGCTTTGCTTACTGCTCTGGTGGCTGCGAATCAGCAACTTGCCTGCTGCCTTCCTGGTCCCGTTTCCCACCCCTTTGGACCAGTGGGGGTTATCCTCCTACTGAGGAAGCTACCGCCCTGCTGACCTGGGGCAGATGAGCTTGGGCACAAGTGCCTACCCCCGAGACCACGTGGCACTGGCATGTGTTCGCGAATGGGAAAACCACTCATGATCGGCTAATTGCAAGCTTCAGGAACGCTCAGCATTGAATCACGACACATCTCTGCGGAGGAGCCTTCCTGGGCCGAGAGCACACAGGGAAGAAATGACCTCACCGCCCACTCCTCTTGATGTCTTAGTGGCGGATTCAAGCGTTGCGGCACACAAGGAAGGATGTGGTGCAGGGGTGATAGTTCTGATGCAGGCCTGGGGCTGGCGTTACATGATAAGGGTGTTCTGCAGACCTAACAGCACTGACCATCGGCAGATGGAGCCCCTGCAAATACCAAGACAAGGCATGGACTGCACAACTCTATGCAATCACAAGTGTAGCATTGGAGTGGGCCTAGCCGTGTATTTGACTGTCTGTCCCAGATACACAAACACATTATGCAGATTTTTACATATTGCACACAGACACAGACATTGATACACTTACATTTACACAATTTTTTTGCACGCTTCACACATTTTTATATTTTTATTTGACAATGTGTAAGTGGGCATTTGACAGTTTGACAGTGAGTGACACTGTGAGTGAATATGACTGTGGCAATAAGTTAATTACGGTCTAGGTGCATAGGCATGCTACTGGCTCATCGATAAAAATCATGGTGGCTGAAATAACTTTCAAGTCTGTCCTTTCATATTGGTTAAAAACAGAGTTTTGTAGCCCATGGAGCAGCGTAGCTAAGGGGAGTGGGCCTTGACATTGCCAGGAGACAGGCCATCTAAGGGTCAGTGGTCAGGGATTGGTCTAAGGAATGGTGTGGGGTGGAGTTATAAGGGGAGTATAAGTAGTGGCCATTTTAGAACTAGGGATCACTTTAATCTAAGTTGCACTTACATGTTGTTTTCCCACCCACCCTCCCTTTGCTTTCAGGTGTTTCCCGTTTGGTCATGGCGGCGGGGGATGGAGAGTAAAGTCGTGGGGAGAAAAGAGTGAGATGGGGAAAAAGTTTGGAGTTCAGGGCTAAGAGGTAGGCCTTTGGACTGGTTTGGTAGGTTCGAGCTCGTAGGTAGCTCCGAACCGGGGTGTGTAGGGGTGCCACGGTATGCCCCTACACTTGTGGTGCCCTTTGGTGGCAATGGATGGTGCCTTTTGGTGGCAATGGTCATGTTTCAATGTTAAGTTAAATGTTACAATGTTTGGGTATTATGTTATGTGGGGGTGGGTCATTGTCAAGGGGTTAAATTGTAAACTGCAGGATGGTAATTGTGCAGGACAACATTGACAATGACCTTTATATTTTATGTTAAGTATCAAATAAAGCTGTGATATAATTTTGCCAAAACCATGGTGTCAGTGTTTTATTGGAAATGGGTATTTGGTGGGGTTTTAAGCAGATGCCGACAAGGCGACTGTGCACCTGTCATGTATATTAAAAATATATTTTTTGTTTTACTGATTTTTTTTTTATCATTAATCATTCTTATAGTCAAATTAAATGGGGATGGATGGGGGTTGATAATTCCATTTATTCTGTGACCATCATTAAATTAAATTAAATTAAAAATATCTATCTAATTGTTTGCAATTCTTAGCCAGACAGAAATCATCTATGGAAAATGGTAAACTGAAGTCTACTACAGAATATATTTATTTTGGTAAGGAGCCTATACATTTACCTTCTGTTTCGCTATGAATTTCACCCGCACAGTAGAAAGAAGGAACACTCTAGGTCTGTGTGTGTGTGTATGGACTCAGCAATCTGTGTGTGTGTGTGTATGGACTCAGCAGTCTGTGTGTGTGGATTCAGCAGTCTCTGTGTGTGTGTGTGTGTGCATGGACTCAGCAGTCTGTGTGTGTATGGACTCAGTAGTCTGTGTGTGTGTGTATGTACTCAGCACGCTGTGTGTCTGTGTGTGTGTGTGTGTGTGCATGGACTCAGCAGTCTGTGTGTCTGTGTGTGTGTATGGGCTCAGCAGTCTATGTGTGTGTATGGACTCAGCAGTCTGTGTGTCTGTGTGTGTGTATGGACTCAGTAGTATGTGTGTCTGTATGGACTCAGCAGTCTGTGTGTGTGTGTGTGTGTGTGTATGGACTCAGCAGTCTGTGTGTGTGTGTGTGTGTGTGTGTGTATGGACTCAGCAGTCTGTGTGTGTGTGTGTGTGTGTGTGTGTGTGTGTGTATGGACTCAGCAGTTTGTGTTTCTGTGTGTGTGTATGTGTATATTAATTCAGCAGTCTGTGTGTGTATGGACTCAGCAGTATGTGTGTCTGTATGTGTGTATGGACTCAGCAGTCTGTGTGTTTATGGACTCAGCAGTCTCTGTGTCTGTGTGTGTGTGGACTCAGCAGTCTGTGTGTGTGTGTGTGTGTTTGAATGGACTCATCAGCCTGTGTGTGTATGGACTCAGCAGTCTGTGTGTGTGTGTGTGTGTGGTGTGTATGGACTCAGCAGTCTGTGTGTATGTGTGTGTGTATGGACTCAGCAGTGTGTGTGTGTGTGTGTTTATTGGACTCAGCAGTTTGTGTGTGTGTATGGACTCAACAGTCTGTGTGTGTATGGACTCAGCAGTCTGTATGTGTGTATAGACTCAGCAGTCTGTGTGTCTGTGTGTGTGTGTGTGTGTGTATACTGCTAGTATGTGTCAGTGAGCTTCTATTTAGTGAGCATGTGTGTGTGTCAGTGAGCTTCTCTTTAGTGTTCTCTGTATAATACAGGTCTGTGTGTGTATAATATCCCGGGATAGTCAGTGTTTCCTGTATAGTGCTGCTCTCTGTATAATACAGGTCTGTGTCTGTATAATATCCCGGGAAAGTCAGTGCTCCCTGTATAATACAGGCCTGTGTCTGTATAACATCCCGGGACAGTCAGTGCTCCTTGTATAGTGCTGCTCTCTGTATAATACATGTATTGAGGTTTGCAGCAGTGGGTGTGGTAAACTTTCAAGGTAATAATTGATAGCTGTGCTGCAAATTGTTCTTGGAAATTTATTTCAAATGTTGTCAACTATGGCACTGTATCAAGGGAAATGTGTTTGTTTTTTAATAATCCCTGGTGGAAAATAACGACTTTCACCCGGTAGGTAAATAGTTAAGAACCCTTTTTTATATAACATGATTCCTGTGACGAGGCTCCCTCAGCCTCGTCACTGGAGGGGTAAGGGGACAGGGGCACTGCAATTAGATGAAGTGGTCTAGATCCCTATAACTGTTGGCAGGGGCTTCATTCTTCCTATCCAATCAATTTGCAATGGACAAAAACAGGCATTAAAAAGGAGGTTTGACATAAATGTCTATATGTGTATATGTTGGGAAAGAGTTTCATGCAGGTAACAAAGAACAAACAGTAATATGATTTGTGTGGCTATAGAAGCAAAATATTGTAAGTGAAGTAAGTCAACAAGTGAAGTGTATAGAATCTTCTTAATTTATCTCTAGAAATTAAATGTTCTCAGAATTAAAATCAAATTGAGAAACATTTAATGTGCATTTCACTAAATTAAAAAGGCTTCTGAAATTGTAATGGAAGGACATAAGCATGGTATATCAATTAATATGCTAAGGTTAAGATATTACACACTGGGTTAAGAGAACATTGTAAATTGTTCAGTGTTCAAACAAGTGGACAACATGATGTGGTACTAGGTATCTACGTATCAAAGAAAAATGAGTGATTATCTCCAGGGTACAGCTAGCTTGTGAGATAAGCAGAGGGTCTTGCCACAGAAAGTAGATTAGAAGCAAGTGTTAAAAACCAAGTCCCTCTGAAAATTATTGATTAGATATAGACTTGTGATAGTCTGCAAAATCAATCAATCCCATGAGAAACTTCTTAAAGATTATGGCTTAGCCTTACAAAAGGTTATGGTGGGTTCTCAGTCTGGAAAGCAGGTCAGAAAGAAATTAGAAGATTTTTTTTGTACCACGGAAAACAGTCCGGAAATGGTTAATTCTGGGAGAACAGGCAGATATCCACAGGTACAAGAAAAGAGTGAGTTTCATCTGCCAGTGAATATAAAGCATACAGTAGATAAATATTATATCATATGAAAAAGCAACATACATAGAAATAACTTGTTAGAAAGTTCTTCAAACTATATCCACTAGTTTTGCAAATATCTAACACACTGCAAAAAAATAAAAAAAATAAAAATAAAAATGAAGATATATATTTTTTCTACCTCACAAGGAAAGAAGCTCCATAAGTGATATGATCTCTTCTTTACCTTAACTGCCAATAAACATCTAGGTGGATATGGCATTAGAAGTAAGCATGGAAATAATGGATTGTGGAGGTGCAGTATTCTAAATAAAGTATGTCATACCAATACAGTAACAAATGAGACACTAAAGCAGAGCAATGTAAAAATATAAGACTAATGTCAAAACAGTAAGCAACAAAATATTACAAAAATATAAAATGAACATTGCATTTCAGTTTTGTGTCAATGCATGATGACTTTAAATTCTAGTTCTGCAGTTATAAGACACCTGATTGCTTCACTTTAGGAGCGTAATATATCCCCATACTGAGCAAAGTCTGCCGGGAACAACAAACAAGAAATTGTTGGTTTCAGAGCTGAAACTACAGAAAACTGCTGACATAATGAAGACATTTACTGATGTTTTTTGTAAAGCAATATAATATTTCTTTAATGCCTGGAGTTTTATATAAAATACACATGGGAAAACAAGACAAATGAAAAAAAAAAAAAATCAGCAGAAACAAACTATTTGCTCTGGTAGCGAGTGGGCAATCGCCTCCTGAATCTTCTCCATCTCTATCTGCTTTTAATTCGCCTCATCCAGCAGAGTATCCCATCCACTGTCATTCTAGCCATCATCACCAATACCACCGTTTTCAATATCACCAGTAAAACCACCATCAACATTACCTTTAGCATTAGTCAATCAAGTGCTAATGTACAGGAAAGCTAAGAAAGCAAAGAAACAGGGATCCCAGAGATCTACAGCAAGCAAGGCCTATGCCTAAATTGGCAATGATCTCGGGCTTTCACAGTTCCTCAGAGGAGGAAGACATACTGGATGAGCCCAATAACATCCCTAATACAGAGGGTCTCTATACTCACCTACCTAATGATGTACTTGGAGGCTCCAGCTAATGAATGGAACATTCTGGAACTCATGAGGAGCATCTGTACTGTTTTCAGTGCCAACTTGGTTGTTGTCTGTGAAGAACTTACTGTTATCACTGCCAGGGTGAAATCTATGGAAGAGGATGACTCTACCATGGCCCAACAGTTTGTGGGTACTACAGAACATATACAAAAGATAACTGGCCTCAAACAGAGACTTGCAGACCAGGCTGGATAATCTGGATGACATACGGTGACACAACAGCTTATATACTTAAAATATGAGGTATAGCTGACTCTATGGTTGACACTGAATTATCTAATTTTCTCCAAAACCTTCTAAATAGCATTTTCCCACCATGCCAAGAATACTATAATGGATTGCTGTTATTGGCTTCCTAACTCAGTTAAGGCCCCAGCAGCAACCTTCCACTTTCAATCATTCAGAGATAAGTTGGCAGTTTTGGAGGTGCATCTAACAATTCTGCAAGACTTGTGCAGGTCAGCTCTGGACACTCTTACAGCTACCAAGAATGGCATCATTAATCAACATGCCTCAACAGCAGACTCTATATCTTTCCTCCTGGTTCTGTCTTTTCTTCTGGGATCTGGGACTCTCTCAGATAGGACATCCCTGTAGCAGGTTGCTCCTGGGATGTCTCAAACATTGTCCTTTTTATTCCCCACTCCCCAATTGAAATCAGGAGATGAAATCATGGTCCTTCTCCCCTAATTACATCAACAGAGAAAGGCTGGAGAAAGGACTGTTGTCCATATTTTATTTTTGATTTTGCTATGGGTTGTTGCATTTACTATAAATGCCTGTTTTCTCATCTGGTCACATACTCAAACCCCAGCACTCTTATGGCTTGTCTGGTGTGTGCAGCTCTGTATTAAACAGAGCTAAATACAGAGCTGCACTAGAAAATAACAACATAGACATAACGTAAGGGGTCACAAAAAAGCAGACTGTAGAAGAGAAGGATGAAAAAACAAAACAAACAAACAATACTTCCTTTGTGTATTTAAGTCTGACTTATATTTATGTATTACATCCTTGGAAGCCAGATTTCATTGTCTACATTAAGAGTACCCAATAGATCGTCAGTCGTTTATTCCATGGAAAAAAATTTCATCTAATTTCCACAGGACAATTGCAATATCAAGGACTGTCATTCTTTATCTATGCAAAATGGCTGGTTCCAGAACTGATTATGACAAACCTTGTGTTGTGGATTTGCTACACAGCAAGACCAGTCTAGGTCCAAGTACTAAATTTAGTTCAAAAAGGTGATTAAAAATACTAAAAACTCCCTCCAAAGGACAACAATCCTATTGCAAGTCCACCACATATGGAATTATGTGTTCCTTAAATCACCGTTCCTAAAACACCCCTGAGAGAGACACAGCGCATTGGCTAAGTTGCACTGGGTCCAAATACTACCATGATATTCACTGATAGCTATTTTTGGTTAACAATATACAGTTTGACACGGAGTCATAGTTGGTGAAAATCTTCATCACTTATTCTTCATCCAAGCTATTACCCAGATCTTTCTCCTATAGAAACTGAAAGTGAGCTCTGAGATATCCTGAGCTGATAAAAGATTTACAAGATATCATGAATCCTTGAGATTGCATCATTATCCATACTCACAAACCTAAACATTCTCTTAAAAGCTGTTAAATTAGTTGAATTACTTAGATATAACAATGTAGATAAATTGTTGTATAGTGGTCATTAGCCAAAGAAAAGGATGGATTCTGTAAGATCTGTAATGGCTCAGTGACAGCTACTTTACAGAAATATATTAATTCATTCACTCATACTTGCATTCAAAATGTGTGTAGAAAGTGCCGAGGACAAAATTGTCACTGGCTATGTTAAAATCTTTATGGGATTGGGTATTTTTGTTTGAGTTTCAGTTAGCTACTTGTGTTTTTGAATAAAAACTCAGGACTATCTGTGAACATACTTAATACTATTTTTTAGATTAGATTTTTTTTTAATAAGGTTTATACAATAATTTTATGCACAACCTAATATAAAGTGCATTCATGTAATTATACATTCATTTACTTGAATGTCCCTTTAAACTGTAAATGTCAAGTGGTAAAAACAGAATATTTCAACTGATTTAATATGCAAACACTCGAACAGCAACATCCTGCACTTTCTGTAAGTTTATTAAGTTACTTTACAAAAGTTTGCATAAAGAGTACAGCTGCATCAATAAAACGGTAGCAAGTTGACAACATATATTAAAGTTAGTCAATCTCCACTTATGTTTTGAGCTGAATTTCCATTGAAGTCAGGTTCATAATTAAAACTCCTGATATTTAATTATGTCAGCAAACAGCTCACATTCTTTTAACATAAAACTGTCGTGCCAAATCTGATTTTACGGTATTGTGGTTTACATACAGGGTGTGGAGTGTTTGCCATCAGGGTACAGAAAATAGAAAATGAGGAAATATATACGCTGTGTAAGATCATCTTCTCAACGGTAATTGTACAATGCTTGTGCTGCCATAGGGCATTTACAGTTTAGGTGGAGAATAAACTGTTCATGTAAACATTTGCATTATTCTCTTGAAACTTTTTTTAGTTTCATACAATGTAGATTTATTTTATATAACATGTTATAAGTAGATCATTGTATAAAAAAACAGGATCATTTCTTTAAGGTTAATTGCAATACTGGAAAATAATAATAAATAATGCCATGAATGTGTTAATTGAGAAAACTGTGTTCACTGAAATAACTGTTATCAATGTCTAGTATTCTGAAATGAATTGTTCTGTTAATTTACAACTCCCTAATATTATATATTCTAGAAATGAACGTCCCAACTCTCATGCACTCAATACATGAGTGTATGATGGTGGCATGTGCGTATGTATTCACCCCCTTTGTTATGAATCCCATAAAAAGCTCTGGTGCAACCAATTACCTTCAGAAGTCACATAATTAGTGAAATGATGTCCACCTGTGTGCAATCTAAGTGTCACATGATCTGTCATTACATATACACACCCAGAGGCTGCAACACCTGAGCAAGAGTCACCACTAACCAAACACTGCCATGAAGACCAAGGAACTCTCCAAACAAGTAAGGGGCAATGTTGTTGAGAGGTACAAGTCAGGGTTAGGTTATAAAAAAAATATCCAAATCTTTGATGATCCCGAGGAGCAGCATCAAATCTACCATAACCAAATGGAAAGAAAATGGCACAACAGCAAATCAGAGAGGCAGCACATAGACCTAAGGTAACCCTGGAGGAGCTGCAGAGTTTCACAGCAGAGACTGGAGTATCTGTACATAGGACGACAATAAGCCATACGCTCCATAGAGTTGGGCTTTATGGCAGAGTGGATTGTTTCAGCAAAAAACAAAATGGCACGTTTTGAGTTTTTCGAAAAGGCATGTGGGAGACTCCCAAAATGTATGGAGGAAGGTGCTCTGGTCTGATGAGACTAAAACTAAACTGTTTGGCCATCAAATGTCTGGCGCAAACCCAACACATCACCCTAAGAACACCATCCCCACAGTGAAAGCACCATGCTGTGGGGATGTTTTTCAGCAGCCGGGACTGGGAAACTGGTCAGAGTTGAGGGAAAGATGGATGGTGCTAAATACAAAACATCTTCAAAGTTGTGGGCATGTTCTGTAAATTAAATGATGCAAATCCTCAACAATCCATGTTAATCCAGGTTGTGAGGCAACAAAACACGAAAAATGCCAAGGGGGGTAAATACTTTTGACAGGCACTGTAATACATGTCTAGGTAGATCCTGGGATTTCCAATATAGGAAATCTATTTTATTTTTTAATAGTTAGTGCTCCAGTACTGTCTGCAGAATTAATCACAGAAACATGTATCCTGCAATATAAAGGTTGCAGATCTGGCTGTATCTTTCATGCTCCAGGAACACCACTGAGAGCAACTGACCATCCTCTGTAGACACAGAGAGCATTATGTGGCACTAGGGAAAGAACTTTATTACCAATACCTTCAACTGAAAATGTCTGTGAGAAACCATTTGCGATGCAGCATGTGATAAAATGTGTCAGTGGTTAAGAACTTCTGTCACCAAGTGACTTTCCAGGACATAATGCTACAGATTCTGTCTTTGTAATATTATTGGTCTAGTTTTGAATAGGGTCTGCACATCCTTTTTCCTAATTAGCATATTATAACATTAGCATGTTAATAATATAGTTTATTCACATATTCATATCAATATTTTGTATGCATATATATATATACAGTATGTATGTGTGTGTATGCAAATGCACATGCAAATGTTTGTCATGAATACTACAGTAGAGTGTTCAAAATGTATTATATAGTGTATATGCAAAATCTTGCTAATATCTATAATATAGTTTACTTACATAAGAATGCACATAATACATCTGTCTATAAAGTAAATACATTGCATATAAAAAGTTGTTAATATCTGTAACACAGTATATTTATTATATATGCACAGAATAAATATATTCATCCATCCATATGTCTGTATTTTGGCTGCATATGCAAAATCTTGTACATTTCTATAATAATGTACAATTAATAGATGTGCACAAAATCTATCTATCTATCTATCTAACTATCTATTTATCTATCTATCTACCTATCTCTATATAGGTCTGTTGTTTCAAGTACAAAGTACGCATTTTTCTGGCTGTATAGTACTTCTTAATTTCAACACCATTTGAATTAGTAATCTTTTCAACTGCTCTATCCGTAATGACATTACATTACAAATGTGTACTTTGATATTCTCTGAAGCAGCTAAGTATTATCTGAAATCGAGCAGCATTTCTCCTGGGTGCCAGTGTCATTGCAGCAAAATATAAAGCCAAGAAACAGACACCCAGTTGTCTGTTGAATCCTTGCCCAGTGAGTTAAATGAAGACTGTTTCCTCGTCGTTCCTGTTTTGCAACCTTCAGGAGAACAAATATACAAGGCAGACATTAGAGAGACAATCTTTTATGCACAGGCAAATGGATTTTGCGCACTGCCATAGACATTGACGAGACAGATAACATACACGAAAAACACTAGTTTCTATGTCTAATTGAGAGGGAAAGCTCAGAGAAGAGTTGTTCTAGTTCCAAATAAACCTCATAATTGCAAAGAACTGTTGCCTGCACTGACAAATTCACATCACTGCTTTGATTCTTGGCTGGCCTACTTAGCACAAAACGTTATATTGCACTGCCATCCACTGACATGTACTGGCAAGTGCATGCAATGATTAATTTAGCTGCTATGCGGTATATCGACTTGACTTAATTTCCACTGAAGCCCAAGTCATTCCCTAGAAAGATATTCCTCCAATTCATTTCCTCCTGCAATGATAACTGTGAAATTTACCCAAGCTCTAAAGGAAAAGAAATAATTTCTCTAATAGCCTTAATGGGTTTTTAGAGTCTATTGGATAGCAGCCAAGAGCGTCTTAGACATGGATGTGCAGGCAGAGTGAATGCAGAGCTTAGTTTGTGTATCTGAGTCTGTGTGTGTGGTTTTGCTGTCAGATAAGTTTCAGTAAAGATGTTCTAATTGAGCCCCCCTCAGCAGTAATGCTCCCAAAGATAGCTTTCCCTCACTGCATCAAGGGGAAATGAATGGAAACTAATTGTGTCTCAAAGAAAAGGGGAATCACAAGTCTGTTGTTGGATTAGGTTTTTCTTTAATTAAGATTATTAAAATAAACAGCTAGAGAGCTGTTATGGAGATATTTTTTTTTTCTTGTTATATTACAGTTTTGTATTCTCTTGAAATACGAGAACAGCTTGTAATAAAATGAAAGATCAAAGATACTCATAAGCTATACAATCCCCACAATATGCATAGATGTTTAAAGATGTTTAAGCTTAAGGTAAAAGAGAAAAAAAAAAAAAAATTAAATTGTTCTTGTTGACTTACAGGGTGCCTTAATAGACACTGATGTCATTGTGTGTGAGTAATAGCAAGTAAATTACTGTAGAGAAAAAAATACAAATGAATACTTCAATTGGATGGTGATTAAACATCTCTAATCCACAGGCAAAATGATGTTGGTTAAATATTTGCAAATTTACAAGGTTATTCACTAAAGTGTGATTTGTTAGGCATTCCAGGTAAATTCAAAGTGGTATTCTCATTCTAGGCCCAAATAGCAGAATTGCAGACATGGCTGAGGGAGATTTTCTTTGATTATTCTGCTATTTTGCCTGCTATTCTGCTTTTACGCTATTTTAGACTACACAGTGAAATTAATTTAGGATTCATTATGATTCACGTTGTTTGTATTAGTTAGTGGTCTGCAGCTTTTTAAATACTTTTCCAGTGTTTTTTTTTTTTTTTAATTCTTTATTTTTCGTTGTGCAAGGTATTACAATTGAGCTTGCTCAGCCACAACAGCTTGGTCAAGCGCAGTACAAAACAACATGTTAAGACAATAGTATGGCTTTGGGAAATCCGCACAATTTGTTTGTGATCGGGAGAAAAAAACAATAAAAAAACAAAACGTATGGATTGACAAGAGTAATGCATTTTAGGGTCTATATGTAGTGCCCTCTAAGGTCAGTGTAGACATTTAAGTAGGATGTGTGCTATACAGAGTAAATACATGTAGCTTATACAGCGGGTGTGCCAATAGTGTGTCAAGTAGTAGTTGAGTTACTGTTGGTAAGGTAGTTGAGACATGTTTAGATTCGGTAAAACTATACATGATAAGGTATTGTCTGGTTAGGAGTCATTTGTGGACTGGGGGTTAGCTCCTGCATCCTGTTCTCATGAGGGTGTGAGTCAGTCGGCCTATGTCCTTTGTAAGGGGACCTCCACCTCCAAGGGGTGAGTAGTATGTCATGTATTGCCGTGCCGAGTAAATTAAGTGGACTATATGTAAGGAGCTTTAGACTTAGTGTTGCCTATAGTTTGCAGTGCTGATGGGAAGTAGGTGGGCCCGGGGGAGTGGGGCGTTTGTGGCAAATGGTCAGCTCCTGGGCAGTTAGGGGTGCTTAAGCCTATGTGGCCTGGTAAAAGTTGTTGGTGTACTAACATATGGTAAAACATTGTGTGGTAACTTAGATTAGTGAACTAGTAAACATGGAAAACAGTGCCCTATGGGCTGTGTGAGTCCTGAGTCAGGTGGTGACAGCAGCGTATGCATCCTGGATTGCCTGTCTTGGGACAAACAGTGTGCTTCTTACCGGGTCCCAGTTATGGGTCGCTTGTTGTGCTGAGTGATTCTCCTGCCTGGTTAGTGAGTCCGGGGGTAGGCCCAGGTCTTTCAGTAGTGCCGCCGAACCCTGAAGATCTTGTACGGTGTGCATGTTGTTCCCTTTCTGTATAGTTAATGCTCTGGACTGGTGCAAGCAGTTGCGAATTCCATGCTGCTGGAGCAGGGTGGTGAGTGGTTTCATCGATCTTCGACAGGCCAAGGTGCTGTTTGAAAGATCATCATAAAATGACAGTGACATAATCTCAAATTGAAAGGGCGTGTTCTCCCTCAAGGCTGTGAGGACTGCTGCTTTATCTCTCCCATTTTGGAAGGTGATGATTAGGTCTCTGGAGCCTTGACAGGTTTGGGGACCTGAAAGATTCCATCAAGGGTTAGGGTCTTGGCCTGTCTGGGAATTAGCAAGGCTGTGAACAAGCGCCTCATGCAGTTTGGCAATTCTGCCTCTGGGACCTCCCAACAGTCCATCTTTTGGTGGGAACACCAGGGAACTGTCCCTTGGAAGCACAGGGTGAATTCCTGTTTGCTAGGGTGCTGGCCAGGTTGCCTGTCAATGGGTAGTCCCGCCTTCACCTCTTTTCAAGGTGATCCTACCATTTTAAGGGCCCCATTAGTGACAGCTGTCACATCACTGAAATGCCCCTTCATGGCCCCACCCTACCATCCCAGTTTGCCCCAATGAACTCTTGAGAGGTATATCTAGTAGCTGTCAAGAAGACAGCCACTAGAGCACGTCCTGTGCTATAACTGAGTTAAAAATCGGTTGTACATCAAATGGTGCATTTGATCAGCGCAGCATGGCATTTTGTGCTCCCTATGTGGTAGCATTAGATTGGCTCTGATTATCAATTTTAATAAGGCCTTAATAGTGATACTGAATACATTTCAGCAGCTTTAACCTTAAATTTGAAATTCACTTTGAATTAGGCTAATGATCTCAAAAGGCAACAAAAAAAATTATCAATTTTGTCCAAAGTCTATAATAATAAGAAAAATAGAAAGAAAACACTTTTGTTTAATTCTGTGTATTCAGGAAATAAACTAAACATAAACCATGTTATTCTACACAGAGTAGGTACGGTAGACCCATAAGACTCTTACCTTTTCATAAAACTTTAAAGTATGATGGATCATAGTGAATAGCTTCTGACATGTCGATCATAATATTTTTACAAGATACGCCACCTTATATGTTGGTCTTAACTATTTCATTGTCATGACCTATCAAGTACAACCTGTTTCCTTTCCCCATAAGCAGAGAAATAGAGAAATCTATGGACAAAGGTAACATGCAAATGTCAGTGATAAAAAATATTTATCTTGTAATAATTGCAGCACACAGACACATATACCTAGACACACGCAGACACTAATATATCTATTTTTTCAAAAATAAGAACCTGTTTAAAAGTCACCCCATTGCAATCTCAGTTTTTTTATCTTTTGTTTTCTATATTTATTGTAAATAGGCAATTTATTTCCATTACACTAACCTTTGTAGCCTTTATTGTGACATGTGTTGTGTGGGTTTCCATATGCTTCTCTCATTTGCAGTGGGAGAATTTCCTTGTTTAATGACTAATGAAGACTTCCTCTTGTTAGTGGTCTGCACTAATGACTCCTGCCAGTGGTATAAATAGGGGTAACAGAATATTCAAGAGAAAAAATGCAAATTTATTAGAAAACAGACACATCTCAAATGGTTTTCTTTTAATTTTCACTGGTCCATGTTCCCATACACTTGTAGTACTTGTGATTTCCAAGCCTCATTAAATTGATGAATTGTCACAAGCAATGGCTGATCAGCCAAAACAAGACAATAACCAGAAAAAAGTAATACATTTATAAAGTGACATCATTCTTGGGTTTATCATAAACAAATAATCTTTATGAAAACTCATAAACTGGCCTGGTGTTACATTGAAATATAATTAAATAAATTATTATTATTATAATTATTATTACCATTTATATTGCGCCAACAGATTCCGTAGCACTTTACAATATTTTAAGGGGGCTGGTGGGGGAGATTTAACTATAAATATGAAAATTACAAGAAAACTTCCAGGAACAATAGGTTGAAGAGGACCCTGCTCAAATGAGCTTACAGTTTATAGGAGGTGGGGTATAAAACACATTAGGACAGGAAATATCAATCAAATAAGGTGGGAGTGAAGCAGAGCTGGAGGATAAATAAATATACATAATCAGATAAAGTAGGGACTCCTATACTATGTATGAGCCAATTTTAAAAAAAATTTAACATACGGCGTGGCTTCATTCATTATCTGTCTTCTTTATTTAGCTATTTCCCACCAGGATTTGCTACAGTTAATGAAAACAGTTATCTTCACATGCCATGCACAACAGATACCGGTGATATTTCACTGCACATGCACAAGAAAATCTATTTTGATCTATTGTCTATGGACCCATTAACTAGCAACGATACATACACCATCATAGTCTCTCACATGGACAACAGTACAAACATCAACATCAGAACAAGATATTACTCTAACATGGGTAGGCAACCTTCAGCACTCCAGATGTTGTGGACTACATCCCCTCTGACGCTTAGTCACAACATATGGAGTGCCGAAGATTGACTACCCCTGTTATCAGTTTCATCTGCCATGAGTTAAAATTGGTACAAAAGAAAAAGATACAGGAGGGAAAGCTTTGAGTTTTTATAAGAAGAAGAGAAAGCAATTCCCATTCTCCTCCACCATGCAAGTGAACACATAACATAACTTGTTACCCCCCCCGCCCCCAAGCCATAGATACTAGCATTAAACGGCAGTACCTCTTAGCATACCTCTCTCTCTTTCCTACCTTTTTCTTTAATTAGAAAATTTATATATAGCTATTTTAGTCTTCAATTCAATTAAAAGTTATGTTTTATTTTTATTGGTTTAAAGGGGTTACTGTTATACTCTTAAGGCTTTGAACAGGAATGTTTCAGACTTACCTATTTCTGTCCTAGCTTTTTGCTTTTTTTTAATAATATTTCCTGAGATCATTTTAAAGAGCACCTTCATTAGACTCTTCACAGTGTTAATTAAATCCCCATTGCATTATGAAAGTCAGAATATTATTGTGGGCAACTAGATGAAATCTCACAATTATGATGCTTCTTAGTAACAAAAGGACTTCCGTAAAAAGCATTGGCATTCAATGTTGGTTCCTATCCCAGGTTTAACGTATTCTGATTCAATCTTGTGCATACACTGCCCAAATGTAATTAATTGAGCATTAACATTCATTTAAAAAAACAAAACAAAAACAAAAAAACATTTTGTCAGTTAGTCTCCAGATACAATTTCTATTTGTCTGAAAGGAATATAAACATTGGACTTTGCAAAGATCACTTAATTGTCACGATTTTCACTTTATATTGCAGCTTATCATGTCAAATGTAAATATGAATAAGCAAAAATGGAACTCAAGTTCTTAGATTCCCCAACTAAAACCATTGTATTCCATTGAGCCCCACTTTCTTTGCTGTCTGCTGCAGTCTGTAAAAAAATATCCTCCCTCCATCCCCCACCCTTCTTTACTTATGGCTGATGTGGCTCAAGCACATTAATATTGGTAATATAGGTTGCAGTGAGGGAGTGGGAGAGAGGTCACAAGACACATTACAGTGCTTCTATGCTGTTACAATAGCAACCTGCAATGTACTTTATTGTACAGGTAAATGATTTAAGCCAGCTAACTATATATTAAGATTCCCCAGCTGATCTCCAGTTGACAGTACACTAGTTACCAGATGTGTATTCTGTTTTAAATTAATTACGATTTATCTGAATTTTGGTGTTTGGAGGGTTGTCTGAATTCTGTTGTTCCATTTTACCTCCATGTTGGTTCGTCCAAATCCATTACCCAAATTGTTTCAATGGACAAAAACACCATATAAATGAGTTTTGGACCACTGGAACCATATTTTTTTACTGTGCACAAGTCTAATGGTTACTCAGACATTTGGGCTAAATCTCCCCCTACTACACTTTCCAAGGATGTGCTTTTGTGTCTCCGAAGACTTGTTGAAAAAGAGAAGATTATGTTTTATATTACTTTGTCATCCTTCCAGTCATCTTATTAGGGGATATCCGCTGTAGAAGTCACATTTATGGTATGATAAGCATTGGGAGGAAGTAGTTGGATACCAAAATTGGCATCAAGTGGAACATACTATGCAAATACATTTTCCAGCATGATGGCCAATAGACTGGTGAGGCGTAGGTGAGGCACATTTGCTTTTTATTTCTAGCTGAAATTCACTTACTTGTGTAAGAACTTTTTAAAGTATGAGTGTATAATTTTTTTTTCAATAATACATTATTTCTATTCTTGCAATAGATATAAGCGCATTTTCTGTTCATCTTGGTGGTGCAATTCAAACTCTGGATAGCATTGTCTGCAATAAAAGAATAAGTGTTCTGACACAATATACTTCCTATATCTTTGCCTTTTGATTGGGTTGTCTTGAACATAGTGGAGAGAAGATTGTTTGGAATGCAGCAAACAAGTGAAATATTGTTATACAATATATTAAAATATTAGTTTTATTTTTTATTATTTTTCTGATTTACGCTTCTCAACAGGAGGCCCATTGTAATATGTTGTTCAGGTTATTCTGTATTTACCAGTTGTGTTTAATTTTGAACGTTTATTTGATCTCAATAGCTTTGCATCCAGATGGTATCTGAGTGTGTCTATGTCTTATTTTGCCCTAAGGTAATTTTGCAATGCTCTCCAAGCATAACAGTTGAAATATTCCACATGTGTTGACATTATCGAGAGTGCTATTGCTTTTGTTGCCTTAGTTAATCTTTGAAATACTAATTCTTAAGTAAGTTCTACTATTTAGTTAATATTATATTCCACTCCGAATTTTTGCTTGCATGTCATCTCTTTTCCAGCTACATTTAAAGGACCACTCTAGGCATCCAGACCACTTCAGCTTAATGAAGTGGTCTGGGTGCCAGGTCCAGCTAGGGTTAACCCATTTTTTCATAAACATAGCAGTTGTTTATGAATGGGTTAAGCCTTCCCCTATTTCCTCTAGTGGCTGTCTCATTGACAGCCGCTAGAGGCACTTGCGTGCTTCTCACTGTGATTTTCACAGTGAGAGCATGCCAGCGTCCATAGGAAAGCATTGATAATGCTTTCCTATGTGACCGGCTGAATGCACGCGCAGCTTTTGCCGTGCGTGTGCATTCAGCTGACGGGGAGGAGAAGAGGAGGATCGGAGGAGGAGAGCTCCCTGCCCAGCGCTGGAAAAAGGTACGTTTTTACCCCTTTCCCCTTTCCAGAGCCGGGCGGGAGGGGATCCCTGAGGGTGGGGGCACCCTCAGGGCACTATAGTGCCAGGAAAACGAGTATGTTTTCCTGGCACTATAGTGGTCCTTTAAGTCTGGATCACCTGTCTGGACAATGAACATATTTTCTTCTAGAGAAATAATCATTGTGGTACGTGGCATTCATAAAAGTGTGCACTGCTTTATTATTACATGTCTGGGATTCTACATCTTTTTCACTGATCACTCTAGTAACCAATATTTCTTCTAGGTCTCTGTTCACAAAATAAGAACTTGGAATGTGAGCATAAACTTTGCACTCAAGCACATTGAGTTGTTCTATGCTGAAATGTGAGCAGGTCCATAGTTGAAAAAAAAAAAAGATCTCTAGATAGCTTGTGAATGTTGCTTGTTTGGCAATTATGTAGCGTTCATTGTATAGCAGATTCTCCAAAGTACTCATGGAGTAGATTGGCAAGTGACTTTTTGTCATCTCCACTATGCAACATTTTTTATACTCTGCCATTTCATTTTGTTTATGAGTGTATACAGTTGCCTTGGTTTCTTTTCCTTGTTCTCTAAACTATACATGTGCTCCTTTGCTCATATGATTATCCTCATTGTCGGTGCTGGCTATTTACTTTTTGAATTGGACTTAGTTGTTGGCTACAAACACGTTTGTAATTTTTATGCTCCATTAACTGTGTCATGAAGTATTTGTAGTGCTTATCAATCAAGGTTACCATATACTTGTTGAAGCTAGGATCCACATTCCTCATTAGTATCCACACATTAATGAAAATAAGTGTGCCTGATGAGTCGAGTGTGTGTACACTTTGTTTTAATGAATCATGCAGTTTTTAAAAGTATGTGATATGTCTTTTCTGAAAAATTGAATTCTCACATGTATTCTGTAATTTTCATCTATGTCATCTATGAACAGCTGAATGCTTTTGTAAGCAATGTGGGGACTGCTTTAGCTTGATCATGTCTGTGATAGGTCTGTGCTCTTATGCAGATTGAGACTATTGCTAGCCATACATTTTCATGACATAAGTAATATAAGTAATATATAAAACTTATCTCATAGCTCTAAACAATAGGAGGGATGATATGAGAACAGGTAATCAGACCTTTAGAAGGCACCGCATCGTCAGTGACACAACCTTGTTAGTAGACCTACCTGCAAAGTCAGTGTGCCCACCCACTGAAGGGGGATTAACATGTCAAGCTGCCAGACAGTCTCCAAGCAGTGCCCAGAAAAGCAGGACCATGCAGCAGGACCATGCTGCTGAAGTGCTCTTTGAATGATCCTAATGCCCCTAGTGCTTGTGCGGTACTACCAAGGGACAGTTCCCAGAGCAGCAAAAACTACATTTAACTAAAGCAGGATGATGGGACAGGACCCTAAAATAGGAGATGACCCTAAATTAGGAGCCTTGTTATTTATTACAGGGATTCTGTGTATTTACCCCTTTCAACTGCACTTCATGAATCTATGAAAAGACTTTAAGGATTAATCACTAAACAGGTAACAGTTGGCAATTCACTTGGAAACTGCAAAATTTATGTTTTTAGTTCTGCTTTTTTAGCCTCAAATTTTAAATTTATAGTAAGAAAAAATAAATCAGTATCACTCAAGGCACTGAACATTATCATTTAATTTATTGAAAAAGCAGGAGTGAGTGCAAACATACAAACTGCTGTGATTCAAATCACAAATAAACCAACATACTTTTTTTGGCATTTTAGTATAGCCTTATCAATTTTCAGATTATAATCCATTTGTTTTAAATTGGCCTTTCTGTCCACTTGTTGATTGGCATTGGAAAAACCAAGAAAATGAAAGTGACAAGCAATGCTGATTCCTACAACATCTGAGACTTCATGCACAGACTTAAGGCGTGCTCCATCAAAGCACAATTGAGATATGACTGATAAATTACCAATTCTGTCTGAATGCCAGTGTTTAAATGTATTCAAAACCACACCTCCAATGTCTGTTAGATTGATATCTACTAGACCAGTAGTTCCCCAAAAAATCATCATGACCCAGCCACAATCCAGGTTGCTACAGAATCTCCATTGGAATAGAAAAGTGAAATACATAAATCCTTTTCTGCTGCTGGACCATGACCACTGATTTGGGAATGACTACACTAGAGGCTCTTCTGACTAAAGGCCTTTAAAAATGAAAGATAATTACAGTATGATGATGCCAAACACACTCAATGCTTCTCATAGGATGCTTTTCATTGTAGTTAGTACTTCCTATGCACTACCTATGTCCCCAGTGCTTAAATATGAGAAGCATTTGGACAAAAGTCATTATAACTGAAGACTTAAAGGAAAGTTTAATGGCAATTTCTTTTTCACTTGTGTCAAGTAATCTAAGCACCAGTAGGATATTGGTACCCAGTAAATTAAACACTAGTAGGATTTTTATATTAATATTAATTTTGCATGTATATTTATCTATTATTTTTACATAATAATGTGATTTTATTAATTACAACTGAAGGGGCCCATCTGACAACCCAGGCAGAAAGTCTAGAGAATGCAATTTACAATCTCTATATTTAACCCTGTAACTTTCTAAAACACCATAAAACCTGTACACGGAGGGTACTCTTGTATTTGGGCAACTTCGCTGAACACAAATATTTATTTATTTATTTATTAAATATTTTACCAGGATGGATACATTGAGATTTCTCTCGTTTTCAAGTATGTCCTGGGTCTTTGTCCACAAAACATTGCATTGTTACAATAGGACATAAGACTAGAAAAATACAATATACAAACTATATATATATATATATATATATATATATATATATATATATACACACACACACATATATAAATTTAATACATATCAGGTAATAAATATATTCAACCATGACAGGTGCATTCTGTGCTGAGGTATATTGCCATAGATCTCTTAAAAGATTTTAGATTGAATGAAGATTTGACTGTGTCCCTGAGGTTATTCCATAAGTGAGGTGCTCTATAGGAAAAGGAGGATCGAGCCACTTTATTTTTGTATTGCGGTATGCTAAATATCGTGCTAGTACTGGATCGGAGGTTATAGGAGGTGGGAACAGCCGGGGAGAACATTCTACTTAGGTAGGATGGGAGCTTCCCAGAAATGCTCTTATGCACAAGGCTGGAAAGATGAAGAGTGCGTTGGGATTCCAGCAACAGCCAGTTTAACTCTTTTAACATGTCACAGTGGTGGGTAAAGTAATTACATTCTAGTAGAAAGAGGCAGAACAAATTATTTAACATATTAAGTTTATTAAGGTGGGTTTGCGGTGCGGGTGCATACACTACATCGCCATAATCAATGACCGGCATTAGCATTTGTAGCACTATCTGTTTCCTTACTGTAGGGCTTAGGCAGGATTTGTTTCTGCACAGGGCACCTAGTTTTGGGTAAAGTTTTGAAGATATTTTTTCAATGTGAAGGAAAAGGATAGATTGGGGTCTAGCAACATACCTAGATATTTAAAAGAGCAGACCATACCTAGATATTTAAAAGAGCAGACTGCGGTCAGCGTGCTATTTGAATTTGTTCTGATACACAATTGTTGATTTTGTAGTTGATGTAATTTAGGTACAGTTCCAAAGATCATTGTAACAGTTTTGTCAGTGTTTAGGAAGAGTTTGTTATCTGCTATCCACTTTTCTACCTCTGCAAATTGGTTTTGAAGCACGGCCTCAAGCTGCGGTAGCTTGGGTTTGCTAGCATAGATTACAGTGTCGTCTGCATACATGTATACAGTTGAGGAATTGCAGACATTAGGCAGATCATTTATAAATAATGTGAATACCAATGGGCCGAGTATGGAGCCTTGAGGAACACCACAAGTGACTGGAAGAGGAAGGGAAGCACTATCAGAAATGGCCACATATTGCAATCGATTTGAAACATACGATCAAAACCAGGTTAGCGGACGATCACCAACGCTGAGTTTTTAAGTTTTTGCAAAAGAATGCCGTGGTCTACTGTGTTAGAGGCCTTTGCAAAATCAAGGAAAATAGCTCCAGTTAAGTCTCCAGTTAAGATGTTTATTAAAGGACCACTGTAGGCACCCAGACCCAGCTCAATGTAGTGGCCTCGGTGCCAGGTCCATCTAGGGTTTACCCTGCAGCTGTAAACATAGCAGTTTCAGAGAAACTGCTATGTTTACAATAGGGTTAATCCAGCCTCTAGTGGCTGTCTCACTGACAGCCACTAGAGGCGCTTCTGTGCTTCTCACTGTGAAAATCACAGTGAGAAGATGCTGACGTCCATAGGAAAGCATTGAGAAATGCTTTCCTAAGGACTGATTGAATGTGCACGCGGCTCTTGCCACGCATGCGCATTCGGCGGTTGACGTTGGAAGAGGGAGGAGAGTGCCCAGCGCTGAGGGAGCCCGGCGCTGGAGAAAGGTAAGTGATTAACCCCTTCCTCCCCCTTCAGCCTGTGGGACCCTGAGGATGGGGGGGACCTAAAGACCCTCTTGTGCCAGGAAAATGAGTTTGTGGTTCTTTAATGACACTAACAGGCACAGGTCTAAAATTGAATTTCTCTAAATGAGGATTTTGAAGATTGGGCAGGGCCTGATCTTTATTTGCAGTCTGAAAATGAGTGTCATTTGTTATCTTAGCAACCAGGGTGGTAGTACATCCAACAAAAAATTATTAAAGGCATTTGCTGCATCTAGGGGGTGTTGTAGTGTTTGGTTGTCGATTTTGACAGTGGTGGGTTGGGAGTGGATTGTGGGGGTTTGTATGCTATTTATGATTTTCCAGAAGTTTGTTGGGTTTGATAGGTTGTTGTTTAAATTTTCACAGAAATATTGGGCCTTTGCCATTTTTGTTTGTTTTGTGCATGCATTTCGCCAATGTCTGTAAGTACAGTGATCGTTCATGGAGCCAGTACGCTTGAACTGTGACCACACTGAATCTCTAAACTTGTACATTTGAATGAAGTAAGCTGTAACCCAGGGCAGGTGTGTCCCTCTTAGGCACACTTTACACAGAGAGGCATGCATATTCCAAAGAAACAAGAGCTCAGACTAAAAAAATGCAATTGCAGAGTCTAGATCTTGTATTAGACTTAATCTGTGCCATGGTATGTTCTTGAGATCATTTAAAAATAATTCAGGATTCCATTTTTTGAAGGACATGGTGCTTATGATCTTGGGAGGGGATTTAGTGGCCTTTATTTTGCATATGCAGTACACTAGACAGTGGTCACTGAAACTGTTAGGGAGAATGCCCGCCTCCTGGATTCTGTCAGGACGACTGGAGATAATTCAATCGAGCAAGGTATGGTTCTGGCTTGTAATATTAATGCGAGTTGGGGAGGACATTAATTGTGTTAGCTGCAAAGTCTTAAACAGCCTACATGATTTATTATTTTTATTTTAGAATTCAGCCAATCAATATTAAAATCTCCAACAGTTCACTTTTTTGGTTTTGAGCTACAGTTTCACTTAGTAGTTGGGCTATGTCAGAAAGGGAGTGTTCCGGAGAGCTCGGTCGGTGGTAGATTGCAGCAACAATGATAGTTGTAGTGAAAGGGATCTCAATTGTGCCATAAAGGAAATCAAAGGCAGAATGGGCATTATAGTTTTTTAAATTAGTACATTTTATGGACTTGTCAACATAAATAACAATGCCTCCTCCTCTCTTTGCTCTGTCATTTCTAAAACATGAATAACCCTGTATTGCAATGGAGGAGTCTGGTATTTTAGTCGTTAACCATGATTCTGAGAGCACAATGATTTTTTGTTTGTAGTGGGAACACCAGGCTTGCAGTGCATCCAGTTTAGGTATTAAGCTACGGATGTTGCAGTGCACAAAAGAGAGGCCTTTTTGAGTGGGGAGATTAGCTGGGGGACTAGTGTTAGATGCCACATCATTTGCAAGGGTAAGTAACATAAGGAATAGGAATTTGGACATCATTTTTTTGGGGGCCATTTAGTGAATAGGATACTTTATTGTGAGGTGGGAGTAGGAGGGCTATTTTTTTTATAACTCTCAACCAGCACTCCAGCAGATAAGTTACAGCAACAGAGCAGGCCATGGTGTATGATAATTTGTTTTCCAGCTTGAGGTGTGTGCTTATGGCGGTAGTGATGTGAACAAAATTGGTGTGAGAAAAGGGTTATTAAGAATAACAGTATGGTCATATTAGGATTCATGTTAGTGGTATGAGGTGTGTAGATGAAAGTGAAACACAAATAGTGAAAAACAAAAATTAAAAATGAAATCAAAGTATATAATATTGGTGTGAGATATATAGCTATTTGTAGGGAGAGTGGGTATATATTTTATAGGGTTAATAGCCTGGAAGGATGTGCTGATCAGTGTTTACACCTGCCATTTCAGGAGAATGAAAGTTGTGTTGGAGAATATCTATAAATGAGGAAATGAGCATGGGGTGGGTGGGAAATGGTCTTCCAGAAGGCTACCTGTTGCAAATGGCAGTGGAACAGCTGATTGAGCTCTGGGTGCTTTGCTGGGCTGGGTAAGTCTAAAAATCAGGCTGTGGGAGAGAGATATATATTAGGGTTACATTGGCTAAGGGATGAAGGAGATGCATCTATGGACATTTGATTTAAAGGTCATTTAAGGAAAAACAAAGGGAAAGATTGAGAATTACAGAGTGTGATAAAGTGAAGGCAGATAGGCCTTTTAACCCCAGGGGAAGAAAGTGTAGTTTGTGTGTTGCACAACACAAAACACTGTTTAGTTATGGGCCCCTGGGGTGGAGCATTTGGAGAGAAGGGTGGGCCAATGCTCCACTCCACAGTTTAGTGGTTTTCTGGGGAGACATGGATCCAGGCCAGGGTTTTTGGATCGTCTCCAACCCACTGCTCAGCTGCAGTTAATGAGCTGTTGCAGTGGGAATAAACTCCTCCCTGCTAGACAGGTAAAGGAGAGGGATTGCTGGCTTCCTCCCAGGAAGCAGGTAGGAGAGAGGCTGATCTCTCCAGATAGAGTCAAAGAGACTAGGCACTGGGAGTGCAGAAGGAAGCAGTCAAGGCTGGCTTGGAGGCACTGGGAGTGCGGAAAGGAAAGCAGTCAGGGCAAGGCTGGCTTGGAGCACTGGGAGTGCAGAAAGGAAAGCAGTCAGGGCAAGGCTGGCTTGGAGCACTGGGAGTGCAGAAAGGAAAGCAGTCAAGGCAAGGCTGGCTTGGAGCACTGGGAGTGCAGAAAGGAAAGCAACAGGCTAGCTAGCAGAGTGTTGCTCTCTAATAAGGTTGGTGCAATATTGTTTTGTTTAGTTTAACCCTGAGAGATAGGGAACCTAAAGTGAGTTAGTGCTCAGACCGAGCTAGGTTTTTGTTTATAGGGTTTTCTGTTACATTTATGTTTTCATTTTACTGCTGTATCCTGTGTGAACTTACAAATAAAGTGCCTGGAGTATATGAATTACAAGGACTGTGCATGTTTTTGCCCTAGAGGACCGTGCTACCTGCTGACAAGGATCACAAGAGATAAGACAGAGGTATTCATGTAGGGAAATAAAACCAATAAACAAATAACAAGAAAGATAGATGGGCCTGAGCTGGTTAAACTAACTTTTACCACACAAGGGTGATTAAATAAGCAATGTGTCAGGGATGTGCAAAGTATAATTAGCACAGGCTATTACAAAATATGAATGTTTTAAAACAGTAAAAAGTATCATGCCAATGATATCATCAGGGTAAATGCAGTTTTGTGTGAAAAATGCAAAAAAAAAAAAATATGAATGCAAACTTTGGCCATGTTTTGTGACTAAATGTCTACTAAAAAGACTGGACATACCCTATTTTGAATACCCTTGGTTGTCTACTTTTGCAAATGGTATGCCATCATGGGGGTAATTCTCATTCCTGGGCTACAATACAGTCTCAATGGCAACATAACCAATCTGGCAAATTTCAGTGTGTAAAAACTGAAATGGGCAAGCCTTATATTTGACCATGTAACTTTCCAAAACACCATAAAAACTGTAAAGAGGGGTACTGTAGTACTTGTGAGGCATCGCTGAACACAAATAAGAGTATTTTAGAGCAGTAAAACATATAATGCTGATGATATCATCAGTGAAAATTCCTTTTCTTTAAAAAGAAAATGCAAATAAATATGAACAATAATTTGGAACACGGTTTGTGACTATGTGGCAACTAAAAAGACTGCACTTACCCAATTTTGAATACCCTGGGTTGTCTACTTTTGCAAATGGAATGCCATGATGTGGTTAATTTTCATTCCTGGACTGCCATACACTCTCAAGGCACCATAGGCCCAGCAAACCAATCTGGCAAATTTCAATGTGTAAAAACTGAAAAGGGGAAAGCCCTATATTTAACCCTGTAACTTTCCAGAACCCCATAAACCTCTACATGGGTAGTAGTAATTGTACTTGGGTTGGTCACTATATATGGGTGGGGAACTACAAGAATACATGAAGTCTCTGGTTATCCTACCACCTAGCAATTCTTCTTTTCAGCAGCATTCAAATGAATCCTGGGTATTAAACTATACTGATATAGACAAGGATAAGGACATGACAAAACAAGAAACTACAGTGACCAAAGTCAAACTTTTAACTTGCTACAGGTGCTTCATATTCACATTATCACAAGTTAGTATACATTTTTGCATTCATTATATCTCTCTGAAAGTTATTACACAATGTTTAATTTTATCTTGAAAATACATTATTTGTGGCTTAATTAGGAGCCAATATTAATATATTCTCACTTTCAACTATGCTTCTGAACAGTCATATTAATAAGATTAGATAATTTATGCATAAGATGTTGCTTAATGACTTTACCTTTGGTATGTAGCCAGAGGCGTAACTAGAAAGCACTGGGCACCGGTGCAAAAATTGCCCTGCCTCCCCCCATGTGTCTCATTCTCCCCCCCCCAGCCTTCACATCTCTCATTCTTCCCCCTTAGCCTCTCCATGTTTTTCATCCTCCCTCTTGCCCCTCCACCCCTCCACATGTCTCATTCCTCCCCAGCTCCTCCACTTGTCTCATTCTCCCACCCAATCTCTCCACGTGTCTCACCCCATGCCAGACCCTCCACCTGGCTTATCCCCCCTCCATGCATCTCATTCTTCCCCCTTAGCCCCTCTGAGTCTCTCCCACACTTCAGCCCCTCCTTGTGTTTCTCTCCCCCCTCCCTTGAATGATTTGCCCCTTCATGATGCTCTCCCCCTACATGATTCTCTCACCCCTCCTCTGCCCCTCCATGATTCTCTCCCCAGCCCTTCCATGATGCTCCTCGTCCTTCCCAAACACCTCCATGATGCTTACCCTCTCCCAAGACCCTCCTTCATGCTCTCCCCCCTCCTCAGCCCCTCCATCATGCTCTCAACCCTCCATGACTTTTCCCCTTCCCCTCCTTACCTGCTTGGTGTGCGCGGTTCCTGGTCTGCCAGGAGGTGCTCTCTCAGTGAGACAGGGGGGATATGATAGAAACATTTAAATATAAGGGAATCAACACAGTAAAGGAGGAGACTATTTTTAAAAGAAGAACAACTACCACAATAAGAGGACATAGTCTTAAATTATATGGAACAAAGGTTTAAAAATAATATCAGGAAGTATTACTTTACTGAGAGGGTAGTGGATGCATGGACTAGCCTTCCAGCTGAAGTGGTAGAGGTTAACAGAGTAAAGGAGTTTAAGCATGCGTGGGATAGGCATAAGGCTATCCTAACTATAAGATAAGGCTAGGGACTAAAGAAAGTATTTAGAAAATTGGGCAGACTAGATGGGCCAAATGGTTCTTATCTATGTTTCTATGTTTCTATGACTGTGCACCCGCTCAGCCATGCTACACACATTGACAGGGTGGAGGGGAGCACTGTGCTGTGTGCTCCCCTCCTGTCTCCAGGCAATCACTGGCCCTGGGCTGGTTGCGCTGTGCACCGGCCCTGAAGTCATGTGGGTGGCCCATGGTCACAGGGGTCGACTGTGTGGCTGGGCCCCCTGCAGTGACAGGTGTGGTCACAGCTGCGACCCCTGCGACCATGGTAGTTCCGCCATTGTATGCAGCCACACACTTTTTGATTTCAGGAATAGATCATAATCTAATGGGAACCTCTGATGTCAAACAATTTGTACCTTTAGGATTCTTTATTAGCCCCTGGAATATACAAATTGGTTTTCTTACCCCATTGTATTTTTTTGTGTATTCCTAATTCTCCGGTCCTCTTCAAGAGGTCTGGGAGTCTAAAACATAATAGCATCAATCAATTTTATGTACTCAAAATACTTCTAAAAACCTTTTGGTGTGGCAAAGTACAATACAGAAAGTATATAATACCAATAAAACTAATATATATAATTAAATAACACAAGACCATATTTTATTTTATAAAAACCACATGGTAATCAAAAATAGTAAGGAAGAAGGATATTCCAAAATCTCAGACTGGAGGGCATAACAGGGGCACCAACTGCAGGAACAGTAAAAAAATATAAAATGAGAATAAGCTAGGATTAAAACCTGGATTTAAAAAGACACCAATGATGAGATAAAATATACATAAAATGCAAGATATAAAATATAAATATATATATATATATATATATATATCTTAAATTAAATTCCTGTCTTTTCTAAAAGGATACAAAATGTAAAACATTAATATGTGCATAATCAATCAATCTATAAAAAACAACAGATCTATATCCACATTTAATCCACTAGGGGAGGAAGTTTTAAGTCTTTGTATCAATTCTGTTTCTTTCATAGCTAAAGCTTTCTCAACATCTCCTCCTCTCCAGTGGGGGTAATAGCATCTAGCCCTATACATTTAAAATCCTGGAAGTT
This sequence comes from Pelobates cultripes, assembly GCA_933207985.1. NCBI lineage: Eukaryota > Metazoa > Chordata > Amphibia > Anura > Pelobatidae > Pelobates > Pelobates cultripes. The sequence goes on along the minus strand of OW240915.1, from coordinate 146,438,965 downwards.
AAAATCAGGGCAGTTTCTACAGTGTCTAGGGACGCTGTGTTTTATATGTCCTCTTTTAATGCCATTAAAATATTCCAGGATTCTAACATGCAATTTCCTTATCGTACGTCCCACATATTGAATGCCATATTTACATTCAAGAAGATAAACTTGTGGAACAACCATGGGCACTAGGTTCGCGCCCAGTTAAGCCAACATATTTGTGGTGGACTGGGAAGCCAAGAACATATGGAAACAGAATCCATATGGGGCGAACCTGGTGCTCGGGAAAAGATATATTGACAATGTTTTAATTATTTGGGAAGGTGATAGATTGCTGCTAGAATAATTTTTAATGTATATTAATTCTAATTTTTATGGACTACGTTTTACCGCTGAAATTCAGACCCAGACCATTAACTTTTTAGATCTTTCTTTCTTTGTGTCCTCAGGAGTCGTCTGTAGCAAAACATATTTTAAACCTACAGATGGCAATAGCTTTATAGAATTTTCAAACTGTCACCACCCAAATTGGCTGAAAAATATACCAAAAGGCCAACAGACAAGACTCCTCAGGAATTGCACAAAGAAGTCAGATTTTAACGAACAGGTCATGATTTTAAATAAAAAGTTTGAAGATAGGCATTACCCTCCTCAACTGTTGAATGAATCCAAAAGAGAGACAGACAATAAGGATAGAACTCAACTTTTAAAGAATTCAAAAAGTAAAAATAAAAAAATTCCCGGAAAAATAAACTGAGATATCAGTACTTCCTTTATTACAAGATACAACAAGGCACATCAGATAGAGAGAATTATTAGGAAATCTAGGCCCATTTTAAAACAAGATCAATTTTTTAAAAATATTTTACCGACTAAACCACAGATTATTTACAAAAAAACACAAAATTTTAAATCCATTCTAGCACCTAGCACTTAACCCTGCATCAAATCCTCCAAGGAAGCCACTACTTTAGGTAATGATGATGACAAATTTCCTTAGGGAAAAACCAAAAGACTTTTTTTAAATGTGGGCACTGTAGCACATGTAAATTTCAAAAACAAAAAACAACAGAATTTCAATGTACTGCAACTAAGGAGATTTTTAAAATTAAACACTTTATAAATTTTCAAACAAAAAATTTAATTTATCTTCTTGAATGTAAATGTGGCATTCAATATGTGGGACATATGATAAGGAAATTGCATGTTAGAATACTGGAACATTTTAAAGGCATTAAGAGAGGAAATATAAAACACAGCGTCCCTAGACACTGTATAAACTTCCCTGATTTTAACTTCCAGGATTTTAAATGTATAGGGATAGATGCTATAACCCCCCTACTGGAGAGGAGGAGATATTGAGAAAGCTTTAGGTATGAAAGAAACATAATGGATACATAGACTTAAAACTTCCTCCCCTAGTGGTTTAAATGTGGATATAGATCTGTTGGTTTTTATGGATTGATCGATTATGCATATATTAATGTTTTAAATGTTGTATCCTTTTAGAAAAGACAGGAATTTCATTTAAGATATATATATATATATATATATATATATATATACATACATATTCATATTTTATATCTTACATTTTATGTATATTTTCTCTCATCACTGGTGTCTTTTTAAATCCAGGTTTTAACCCTAGCTTATTCTCATTTTATATATTTTTTAATGTTCCTGCAGTTGGTGCCCCTGTTATGCCCTCCAGCCTGAGATTTTGGAATATCCTTCTTCCTTACTATTTTTGATTACCATGTGGTTTTCATAAAATAAAATATGGTCTTGCATTATTTGATTATATATATTAGTTTTATTGGTATTATATACTTTCTGTATTGTACTTTGCCACATCAAAGGGCTTTTAGAAGTATTTTGAGTAAATAAAATTGAATGATGCTATTATGTTTTAGAACTATTTTTAAGAATATATTAATGTATCATTATATTAGCATATTAAGAATGTATAAGAGACTGTTTCCACTCCAGTTTTTTGCCTTTACTAGATGAGCGATTGATCATAATAGTCAGTCAGATCAAGTGGTCTGACATTGACTAATGTCCTCAGGCATACAGCAGCAATAACTTTTTTTGCGTGTCAGGCTGGACGTGCACGCATGCGCGGAAAAGCAGCTCAAAATTTAAAATTTAAAAAGCTGGAATAACCGAGGACTCAGAGCTCTTGAAAAAGTCGCTGAGATGAAACGCGTTGAGCGGAGAAGCTTGCCAACACCCCCTGAAGACTTGACTTTTACCGGTCATCCTTGCCTGGTGCCTCTTTGTTTACAGACCTATAAAGAAAGGTTTCATCCTCAGAAGGCATTGGCATTGGACCTGTTTTTAAAGGGGACTTAGCCCTGAAGGGGTTGACAAGCGTGTTTGCACAATTAGATATGTGTCTCTTTGTGCCATCTTCCTTGTGAGTTTATATTTCTTTGTTTATTGTTTTATCCTGTGTTATTAAATGTTTCACTATATATATTTTCATTTTTTATCTCTTATATGGTCATCATGAGAAATATATGGTAACTATACTCACGTTTGGTGATTGTGGCACCCCCATTGGTATATGTTTCTGTACTATACCCTTTATATATATATTGGTATTACATTTGGGAATTGGGAGTGATCCCTGATTCTGAGTGGCTAGCCTGCACTGTTTATTGCACTTTACCCCATACACCGTTTAGGTCTAATCCATATTCTATGCAGATGTTTCAATGAACAATCCCAGCAAATTGGATGTTCCTCAAAGTGTACGCTGATATAGGGTGGTCTTTGCAATTTAAAAAGAGCTATTTCTGTTGCATGGCTTTGAAGGTTTGATTGATAAAGGTGTATCCATACACGTCCCCATTAAAACCAGTTATTAAAAAAGTATTTGTTTTCTTAAAAGATTATTGTCCTGGTATCATAGTTTGTGATAAATGTTTTTTCAGACTTTCAATATTAAAGCTGACAAAGTAAGAATAATACACAGTAACCTAAAGATTTTGAAGTTTATTTAGCTGGACACTTTAAATCAGGATTAGATTCATTTTTTATTTATGTTTCAAGCTGATCTTTACTGGGATATTAATCCTTGCACAAAGGGAAAAAAAAACGAACTTAAATTAACTAATGTATTGGCAAATCAAACAACTGTAATTATCAAATGTGGCATTGTAACAAAGAGACGATTGTCAGAAATCATGTTACTAAGTTAGTAATTACAGATCTATCCTGTGGGGACTTGCACTGGTGTATTTGCACTGCATATAATTTTAACATTTGATGGGTAAGATTGAATTACAATAGAGGCTTTGATACTAAAACTAGCAACTGCTATATATCTTCTGTTATTTCTGTTTCTTTTTAAATACCCATTTTTCATTTTAGAGTTTTCTATTCCCTTAGGTACAGCATGAACTTAAACGAAACCTAGATTCAGCACAGGACTTTAAGAGTATATGATGGATCAATAATGCGTTGGTTTGTTTATGAAATATGCCAGCTTACAGGGACAGAGTCATTTTTAAGAGGGAGCCAAGATCAATATATATGTGCATAGATTTATGGCTGTTTTTGTTACAATCAGAATAAGTTTTTCTGCTAAGAGAACTTTAAATATAAGTTGTCCTTTTTTTGCAAACATGCCAATGCAATTTTAGAAATCCCTTTATCAGCACACCTAAATATTAAATATGTAAATTGTGTTCTTGAAACCATTTTCTGATTTTTCAGCAACCTACATGTGTTATTCTGGAACAAGATGCAGATACGTTATGTGAAAGTTCTTTATTTGAATGTAACACATACTGTCTGGTAATATCCTTTGTACTGTTGTTCTGTACTGTAAAATTCCACCATCCATTAAAGGGACATCATAGTGTAAGGAATACACTATAATGCCGCCAAACTCTTCCCCTTAACCAGGCAATCAAAGGGGTAAAAACCCTTTAAACACTTACCTGATTCCAGTGACGAAGTCCCCCTGCCTGGGCTCCATCTCCACCTCCTCCAACATCAGGGGAGATATCATGCCCATAAACGGCCAGTGCCGTGCGCGTGTGTATTAGGCCTTCCCTTTGGAAAGCAGTGAATAAAAATCACAAGATGCTGGATGTCCTCATGCAAAGTGTGATGCTTTCCAAAGTCATTTCATGGAGTTAAATTCTGGTGGACGGTCACTAGAAGCAGTCTAAACCCTGTAGTGTAAACAATGCAGTATCTCTAAAACAACATTTTTACATTGCAGTCTTAAGGAGACAGGGGCACTGCACCCAGGCCACTCCAATGAGATGAAGTGATATCTGTGCCTATAGTGTCCCTTTATTGTAAATGTAGAGAGCTTTGCAGAAGGTACCTATAAGTAAGCTGTAGCGGAGCCCTAGTCCTAGAATTGACTCTCCTCCGCTGGTTACTCCACAATGTACTCAGGAACAAGTAAATTACTCCAAGGGAACAGCCAAACACAGCAAATTAAGCCAAGATTCTCCCAACACCTCCCCAGTAACTGGACAACACTCAGCTCTGGGGGAATAACTGGTTTTAATGGAGGCACACTTGCCTTTTAGGCGATTTTCCCAAGAAGGGTGACACCCAGATGGACCTTGTTGGGCACAGGGACACAATGTTAACAAGCCAATGAAACAGCGTTGGACATTGAGACACTGCCATTCAGTATGCACAATCCATCCCCTCTGCCTGGGAGATAATTGAGGTAGATAAGATAGTAACTCAATTATTCCCAGGCAGGAAAAATCACATATTTTTACAAGATTTCAGAAGTACCCCAAAAATATAACATATCCCCATATAGCTCTGATCTGGGTGAACAACATATCCAAAAATCACCCAGATCAGTGCAGGGGTTCACGAATTACTTGGAAGTCACTTTTCAACCAACCGCACACATGGATTCAAGCCCAAAATAGTTCCAGAGAAATAGGATGTGTTGCCGGTCTATTTTATCAGTCAAGTAATGTTCAAATAGTCAAACGGATCCATTAGTGCATAGTGTTAGTGAACTTATCTGATTCAGTAGATTACTTCTATCGAACAACGCTTCATTTGTGTACTTCTAGTCTAACTTAGCTGAAGGTGGAAGTTCCAGCAGTGTTCACGCTGTCAAGTGTCCGATTTTAGTTCCACGCACTCAACGACCAAACACCGCTGCCTTTGTTCTTGTCCCAAGATGACCTCCGCCACGTGTTGTCTATACAAACAGCGACCACCCAGTCGACTGCTTAGAACGTTCATGTGGTTGCAGTTTATGGAAGTGTGAACGGTGTTAATGAGCGGCACACTTAATATCTTGGTGGTCTACCAATGGGTTATTTGTTCGGTTGTCGAACAAAACCGTGGGAACCACTTAAGGGAATGGATTTATACAAATGGCCAGGTAAAATAGGGGAAAAAGCTTAGAGTTCAAAGTAAGGGGAGTATGTCTTGCTCAGTTCTTGTAAATCCCAAACATAGGGGACAATAAGGAGGGGGAAATTGGGGTATGGACAGCCCAGAGCCAGTTTAAAAATACTGTAGCATGGTCGATTCTGCTACATAAGCTGTTCTGTATGTTTTAAGATCACCAGACAATTAAGTGCAGTTAAGTTCATGTTAGTATCTAAAGTAGTCGTTGGCTCAGCTTAAGACTTGACTTCTTGGATAGAGTAACTCTGGTACAACTGTAAAAGTATTTAATTTGTGAAATGTTAGACTATATCAATCATGTCTACTATGCCACAGATATTAATACAATATCACTATTATATACTATAATACATAAATTGTAAATACATAAATTGTAAATACATTCATTTTACATTCATTTCCTCTTACATTTAAATTTTAAAAAAGGTAGGTTTTTCCCTTTAAGAGAGCTATATAAAAGGTCCAATCCTTTGGACATTTTATACAGAGTATAAACTGAAAGCTGGCCTATCTATATTCAATTATCTCAAAATCTTGTCATATAATATGATTGATTGCTTTCAGCTACCTTATTATAGCATTTATTTGCTGCTGGCTTTAACCAATCACTAAGACAGTTTCCATGTATAAAATGATTGATAACCAGTTGAGGGTAGTTAAAGCTAAAGAATATTCCTCCTTGTGTCATCATCACACCTTGTTATACAATGAAGACATTAGTATACAGTGCAATGTTTAAATAGTCCTCATTGCAAAATGTGTATTATAAGTAATATAAGTATCAATTATAAGTGTAGAATTTAAACTATGCCACAATGTGCAAACATTATCCCTTGCAAAATGGCTGCATTCAACATAAATAAATCAGAGGAGTAAATATTTCCCGCGTGAGCCTTTTTTCATGTCTGCATGTCGACAAGGTCTTGCGGAAAGGAAGCATGATTGAAATGATCTCCAAAACCAATTTCAAAGAGCTGCAGGCTCACTTTGAATGACGACTATGAAGCAAAGTGCCTAATTCTTTGATTAACACAATAAAGAGAAACAGAGGATTTTGATTGCAGCTTTCTGGACCGTAAATGACAGTATAGGGACAGAAGCACTTGATTAAGGGAGGTTGCATTAAAAACCTTTTAGCCATTTTCACACAAAAGGAACACCAGTTTTCGTAGCTACAGGTTACAGTCATATACCCATCATTTTCAGTCACAGTCACCCTACTTCGATAACATTTATTTTTGGGCTTTCATTTTTCTTTTTTCAAATCACAACTAAAGTAAATATACAGGAAATATACATTACAAAATTAAGCTTCTACAGTTAATATCATTATTTCATGTTCAGTATCCTTCCTATTTTAAACTACGCAAAAACATTTAAATTGTCTACTTTTAGAGAAGAAAGTGATTATTAATCAATGTATTATCAGCATTATATAACTTGGTTTATTCAGAATATTTTGATCGATTTTCATATCGTAGTGATTGTACAGGGCTAAGTGATTTCTCTAAACCAGGCATAGGCAACCTTCGGCACTCCAGATGTTTTGGACTACACCTACATTGATGCTTTGCCAGCACTATGGGTGTAAGAGCATTATGGGGAATGTAGTCCATAACATCTGGAGTGCCAAAGGTTGCCTATCCCTGCTCTAAACTACTTGGTACATGGTAACTGATGCTATTGTGAAATCATAATGACTTCTACTTATCCCACTAGTATATCTCTGCAAAAATATGTCCCAACATTATTACATCTTAGTAGCTATAACATTGGCACACCCCAAAGCTCTCTTACTGATAATGCATAGCGTGGACAATTTTCCCATGCAAAGTAATAGCATACATAGTGTGACAAACCTTTTATAAGGGCTTCATCCACTATTAGAGCTCACTCTCGTACCAGGCAGCATTGGTTCCTCCCTCCCTCCCTGGATTAAAATGGTTTTGGGTTGTTAACGAAAGTTAAGGGGAAAACAGGCCTTCTTAGTTAATATAAGAGCAAGGGTAGTTAGCTGGTTGGTTCAAATGGTTAACTGATGGTACAATGTTGGTAGGTTTCAAGGCCGTCAGTGACTCAGAACCTCGGTGGTTTATCTGGGTCTACCCATACTAGGCTTAAGCAAAGAAAATGTTAGCCCTTTACATGTTCATATTTATATGGTTCTTACATTGTAATGTTGATGACATGGGTCATTGCTTTTTATTTGACATGGGAGTGATGTTATAATGTTGTGTGGTTGGAGGTTGGAAGTTGTGGTGGAAAGTGACTTTAGTATGTTTGTTTATGCTATTAGTTATTAAAAAAGCTGTGGACATGTTGACCCATAAATAAGAGTGTCGGTTTCTTATTGGGGGAGTTTCAAGTTAATGTGCTAGATATCGTGACTGTGCATCTTTCATGAGCCTATGTGTATTTTTTTATTGCAGCTTGTTTTTAATTTTTTACGTTGACTTTTCTGTGTGCAAATTTTATTTCTTTTCATTACTTGCATCAGGAATTATGGATTTTATTTTGGCTTTTTTGTCTGTTGAAGAAAAGAATAGTTAAAAGAAAGAAGACTTCTGATGGCAGGTATAATTTTTTAATTACAGGGATTAGTTTTAATGCCCCACCCCTCACTCTTAAGGTGAGGGGGGAGGTATGGTTAGGACTCGCAGGTTCCTCTTCAAAATACTCAGGCTATCTAATTTTAAAGGGAGAAGTGGCACTGGGTCCTCCCCTAGAATATTATAATTACATCCCCAACTAATTTCGAATGGGTACTGAACACTCTGCTCCTCCCCCTTTATGATATAATAGAACCCACCTGCAGAGAGGTGCACAGTGATCTGTAAACCCACCATTATTTATTTTAAAGTCCTCTTCCCAATGCCTACAAGTCAGTAAAACAATTATAAATCAGTGAATCAAAGTGAGTGTCAGTGGCACTTGCAGTAGCAGATGGGCTAAATTAACTTAAAAAAAAAATAAAAACATATTTTTTATTTCACTGGATGATGAGAGGTCTGCCTCTGTTGGCTACTAGCCTCACCATTTCACAGCTCTGTATAAAAGGAGTGGTAGTAACAGTGGAGGAGGTAGCGCTGGAGGTAGATGGTAAAAATTTTGCAGTATCAGATACAGCATCAGTGGACCTTCTGCCTGCCCTATTACATTCTTATTTTGCATCTTTCCTAAATAATACAGACTTGTTGTGTCTTTTAGATGTTGCTTAATGCCCATACTAGTGAGATTACCCTTCATTCTCCTCTATTCATCTCCTTGCTGTACACTTTGCAAGTCAGTCTTCTTGGAGGCACTCAAAGTGATCTCAAACTTTGGGGGTAGGTAGGATTGGTAGTCGGGATCTTGAATGTTTGGTACCAATACTCGGTTGAATTTGGTATTGTCAGGGCTTACCTTAGTTGGGAGTCCGGTATATTCAAAGTTTGTCTGACAATGACCCATTGTGTTATTTATATTTATAATTTATATTTATAATTTATTAAAGCCGTGACATTTACCCACATTAATTTGGTGTTCATGTCTTTCTTGGGGGTAAGCTCATATATATTTATTGCATATGTCAAAAAGACAACTATGCACATGTCACAAGGTGTCTCTTACAACTGTTTTTTTTTTTTAACCAGCCCCGTTGTGCACCTCTTTTTCCCCTTCTCCAGCTCCTCTGCATGTCTCTTTAACTCCCAGACCCTTTTATTCCCTTGGATAATGTGTCATTGTAGCGATTAGTCGAGGGAATATTTCTTAATCTCCCTGGTTCTTGAGTGGGCTTAGCAGGCCCCAAAAGTACACTTTCATTTATACTGGTTTCTGGAAATGCCTCTCCTTTTCAGACATTATAGCTTTGCTTTCTGTCTCTAAGAAGACATGCTGATTTTTTTAAAGGCTACATGTCATGTCATTTATAAAAATGTGGATAAACCTCTTTATGGTGTCCTCCTTCCAGTGCAGCAAAATTAATTTCACACTGGTGGGTTATTTCTCATGGAGGCAATAACACTGCATAATAAAATGAGGAAAACGTATTTTCTGTATTTTTGTCACTCAATGTCATACGCCAATCAACCTTGCACCCACCATAAAAACAGCGCAACTGTAATGTTCTGCAGCATGCAAAAGTGCCAATTTTTTTCCCTATTCTTAATTTGTCCAGGAAACGATAAAGTTTGTTTAGGCAATGTAATACTGAACCACAAATTGATTGAATTCACATTCAAATTATGTATTCATTGAGAGCTACCCTTTTTTATTTTAAAATGTGCTTAACCTCCTATACAACAACCTCTAGCACATTCATGTGATGATAATACATTTTTCTTAATTATGGACTACTATATCCCTTATAAAAATACATGATCTGATCTACTATTAATATTAATATTGATATTATCATTATTCAAATTAGTTCTTATGAAACAAAAAAGACAAGTCAGTACCTGCTGACTAAGTAAGTCTTTTTTATACATTATTGTGGCAGTCCGATTATTCTGTAAAAACGAGCTATAAATGCGCACCATATCTTATCTTTAAGTTGGATGCTTCATTAGGAAGTCACTAATCTCATAGCTTGGTGAGTCAGATAAGAGTTTTAGGCTGCTACACAGAAAGTCAAAGTCCAATCAACCTCTAGTATCTAAAGCACTTAATTCCCTGGTGTAGCCATCTAATCATTTGAGGATGTTATCAAGCAAGACCTTGCTTCTTTTCTCCGATAAGCATCATGATGAGAAGCATGACTATAGTGGTTATAAAAAGATAAGGAATTGCATTCCCTTTGCTTCACATGCTGCATTGAATGTCCGTCTAAGCGTTTGAATCAGAAAAAAAAGCATGTTCTTTTTCTCACTGTGATGCCCATGAAATACTGCTATGTGAAAAGTGACTTTTTTACAGGTAATTTTTTGAATATTTTCAACACAATGGCTCGCAGTAAAGGTTTCTCAACTCAACACAAGTATTTACAAATGAATTCAGATTTTGTTTTAGGAAGTTATACTAAAAAATGGAATGTGTACGGGAAGACATTTTTTGATGTTCATGTTATTGTGGTTTCATAAAATGTTACACAGTAATGTGAAATAAAAAATAAGGGGACTGGTGGGTTTTTAACATTTATGATTTTTTTTCCTTTAGATACACCCAAGGTAGCATAACTCCTATTGGTTGTCAGTTTGTCACATTCATAACTGTATTAAGACAGCTGGAGATGGAGATGGTGTATATGTTTTTTTATAGGTGAGAAAAAGGATGGGAAAATGTAATTGTATGAAACTACATGTTTTGTTTTTCATGATATTTGCTACAATGTTTGCCAAACAGGAAAACATGATCACGGTAAGAAGAGCAATTAAGATATGGGCTCCATGAGATCATCTGATTGAAATAGCTGAGCTATGGGCTCTGTGAGACCATCTGATTGAAAGAACTGAGTTTCACTTGGCTATTTGAGCGGGAGCACATCTAGTTGACACTAGACCTTCTTGTCAGGAATGGAGATACAATAACGTGCAAACCTAAATCAAACAGTAAAGAAAAATATACTGGTCCTCAGAGTGGCCGGGCTAGTGCCTAAGACAGGTAAATAAAGTATCTGCAAACAGACAGAGAATAATTGGTCTCAGAAGCCAGAGTACAGAATACTATTGCATACTCTGCTACTGACTTAGAGCCTTTTTTAATTCTCATAAATTTGCTATAACTATTCCCAGCTGTGCCAGGATGAATAAATATATGTTTAAATGTCACCATGAAACTTGGGAAATTAGTTTATTATCCAGTTCCATAAAGGATTGATCTACTTTAGAGTCTTTCTTTCCAGTAAATTCACGATAAAGCAAGTCTTGGCTCTGTCAGAAGGAAAGGTCTGGGGAAGCATCTCAAAATAAATCTCTACTTTTATAAGGAACCCAATGCACAGAGCTGGATCCCCATTGTAACATGGAGGAGATGTGAGGTGCATTATCTAGGTGACTGATTCTCAGGCTGTTCTAGTTGTCGGACTCCGGACCCTTTAATATTGACTGTTTTCAGGTATGATTTGCCGTTACTGACAGACATCAGATTCACAATCATTCATCGCTTATCATGTTTTATATTGTTTTATAACATTTATAGCTTTAAGGAATTGAGATCCTGTTGCAAGTTTATGCTTGGAAAGTGTTTTAGATTATTCTAACTGATAAATTGGCTATCATTAATAATTCAGTGTCCGAAGACCCAAAGGGTGATGCATGCAGTTTGTATATAAATTAGACAATGATAAAAATAAATATAAAGTATATGTGTATTGAATGGATATTACAGAAATAAAAATGAGTACGTAAGCAATCTTACCAACAGATATGTTGTGTATAATGGCCTTAGAGTTTGTCTGTTTGATGCAATGAGTGGTGTGCAGATAAATAAAAAAAATGTTCAGTGTCCACTTTCCCTTTACTAATGTCCAGTCTCTTCTCCCCAAAAAAGCTCTTAACTTGTTCCCTGCTATATGATGTAATATATTAAACAGTTGTATCAGCATCTTCTTAATTAGCACTGTCTATGGTCAGCAGGGCCGCCAGAGGTCCTGGGGGGCCTGGACTGCTCTGGCAGTCCCGGGCCCCACTTTCCCTCTCTGCACACAGGACCGAATATCGCTACCTATGTGTGCAGTCGCGGGCCCCCAGGCTCCCTCTTACCGCAGAGGGGGCCCAGCACACTGCCTGTTCTCCTCTCTTCTAATAACTCTCGCGATACCCATGGCCTGCTTGCCGCGCGGAGCATTGCCACGGCAACGCTCAGAAGGCCGCGGGTATCGCAAGAGTTATTAGAAGAGAGGAGAACAGGCAGTGTGCTGGGCCGCCTCTGCGGTAACAGGGAGCCGGGGGGCCCCCCATGACACCGGATCACCAGGGATGGAATCTCCCCCCTCCCTGGACACAGGTAAGAAGCATGGAGGGGGGAATAACATTTATCTAATTTAATAATAAGTTTATTTGAAATTAATGTGAAAATGCCCCTTCCTCCCCCCCACCCCCAGATTGCAAATTTACACACACACTGCATACACTAACACAACACACACACACTACATACTCTAACACAACACACACACTGCATACACTAACACAACACACACTGCATAAGGAACCCAATGCACAGAGCTGGATCCCCATTGTAACATGGAGGAGATGTGAGGTGCATTACCTAGGTGACTGATTCTCAGGCTGGAGACAGGTTGTTCTAGTTGTCGGACTCCGGACCCTTTAATATTGACTGTTTTCAGGTATGATTTGCCGTTACCGACAGACATCAGATTCACAATCATTCATAGCTTATGTTTTATATTGTTTTATAACATTTATAGCTTTAAGGAATTGAGATCCCATTGCAAGTTTGTTTGGAAAGTGTTTTAGATTATTCTAACTGATAAATTGGCTATCATTATAATAATTCAGTGTCCGAAGGCACAACACACACACTGCATACACTAACACAACACAAACACACACTGCATACACTAACACAACACACACATTGCATACACTAACACAACACAAACACACACTGCATACACTAACACAACACACACATTGCATACACTAACACAACACACACACACATTGCATACACTAACACAACACACACACACACTGCATACACTAACACAACACACACCCTGCATACACTAACACAACACACACACACACACACTGCATACACTAACACAAGACACACCCTGCATACACTAATACAACACACACCGCATACACTAACACAACACACACTCTGCATACACCAATACAATACACACACTGCATACACCAATACAATACACACACTGCATTCACTACACTGACACACACTCTGCATTCACTACACATTAACACACTCTCTGCATTCACTACAATAACACACACTCTGCATTAACTGTACACACAGCATCCACTACACAAACATCCTGTATTCACAGTACACACACTACATCCACCACAAATTGAAACACTCTGCATTCACTATACACAGACACTGCATCTAATACACACACTACATCCACTACAGACACTGCATCCACTAAACACATTTCATCTAGTACACACAAACACTACATCCACTACACAAACACACACATCACTGCACACACACTACATCCACTACTCAAACACACTCGGCGTTCATTATACACACTGCATCCGCTACACAAACACATACTCTGCATTCACTGCACAAACAGTATCTAATACAAACAAACACTACATCCATTACACACATTCTAATTCACTTCCACTATACACACCACATTCAGTCCTGCATCATTGTCAGCGGACAAGGTAGGGCGTGGGCGGGGCGGGGGGGAAGGAAGAGGAGGGGGGCCCAGACCTTGTGCTTTGTCAGGGGCCCCAAAATTTCTGATGGCGGCCCTGATGGTCAGCTCCAAAAAAGTTGAAGGAACACTATTGTGATGAGAGCAATCTCGCCACATAGCATTGGAGAAGCCTGGTTGCTCGCCTGCTGCCTTTGGACTATGGCCCCCTGTTAAAAGACATATTTTTTGCCTGCAGAAAAGACTTATTCGTTCTTTTCTGCCTGGTGTTCGGTAGATTCAATCTACCGAACAACCGCACGAATGACTGGACCACCCGGGAGCTGGAGTGTGCCGGCAATTAGCCTCCCTGAAGCTGCGGTTAACCGCAGCTTAATTGACGAATGCTGGGTGGCCGCCATTCGTATCACGAATACGAGGTCGCGGCCATTTTAAAAATGCGAACGCACAGCGGTGTTCGACGCCTAATTCATGGAACTAAAAACGGACACAGTTTGGCGCGAACACCGCTGAAGCCGCCGACCTCCCTTCTTGTTCGGCGGGAGTGCACGAACTGCCCGATGTTCGGTAGTTTTACTTGAAAATGTTATACCCCAGATAGGAATCCCATGGAGCCCATTCGTATGAGAACTGACTGTGTAAAGACTTTGGCTCCATGGCGATTAAACTGTATTCGTGTGGTCTGAGCGCCATTCGCTTAATAATGTGCGCTCAGACCTGGGCTGTCTGGGGATATGTTAAATGTATGCTTTTAATGTTATGTGTCTCACATAGTGTATTTTAATAGTAATTCTGTGTTAGTATCCCCACGTGCATAATGGCGATTTGTCTTTGTCTTGGGAGATAATTGAATTACTTCTCAATGATCTCCAAGGCAGAGGGGAGGAAGCCAGGATGCATTGTGGGAATATAATGTGATGGTGTGTCCTATTTGTCTGCTTGTCTGTCCCTTGTCACAGTCTCCCATTTGGTCCCCTAGGGGAGTGTCCACCAGGTGGGAGACCTGCATAAAAACTGGGCAGGTAGCCCTCATTAAACAGACCACTGCTTGACCCTCAACACGGAGCCTTGTCTCGTCTTTGGGGGGATTTACTGAACGCTGATAGAGACTGACTGCTAGGAGTGTAAGCCACTTGGATGCTTTTCCTATTCATCTGCTAGCAGCGATTCGTATGTTTCCAGTTCGTGTGTTTGGAGTGCTATATTGGATGCCGTTCGGGAGTTTGGAGCATTCCCTTATTTGCGGTTCGTGGGTTTGGTGTACTACAGTGGCTGTGCCCGCATCTCTGAGAAAGGGGACGATCGCCTAAATGGTTTTTACCCCTTCTGTGCAAAACGGTCCGTTACAATTGGTGGCAAGCGGAGGGATCGTTCCCACATACAACAGGACAGCTACAGGCAACACCATTTCTTTGGATTTACAAGTTGGGGGCAATGCATGTCCCAGTACAGTGACCCTAAAAGCAACAGAATGGAACCAGCAGTGGCGTACAGCTACTCTAGGAGAGAGTTTGTTACCCCCTCTCCCCAGCGGCAGCTTAATGTACCCGGGGGAGACAGTAAGCCCCACAACTGTGCAGATGGGACCATGGTCTCTGCACTTACAGCACAGGGGGTAGGGACAGTCGGTTCTGCCCCCCAGTAACAGGGCTGTGTAGCCAAAGGGGAGACAGTCAGTCTCCAGCAGCAGGGCTCTGTGTCTAAAGGGGAGACAGTCGGTCTCCAGCAACAGGGCTGTGTATCTAAAGGGGAGACAGTCGGTCTCCCCCTCCAACAACCAGGCTACCCTCCCAGTAGCGCTGGCAACAGGGCAGAGTACCGCTGGTCTCTACCCACGCAGCAACCCACCAAGTCAGCATACCCGTACCCAGCACAGCCGGGGTGAGGCACCTGGACATGGACAAGCTTCTCCTTTACCCAGGTGTAGTAACCATTTATCGTGGGTGGGCTGTGCTGTTGATTGCTGGACTAACAAGGGCACTGACGGCAGGAGGTCAGATACCCTGTTAGTCTGTTTGGAAAAGGGGAGAGATGTGACGAGAGCAATCTCGCCACATTGCATTGGAGAAGCCTGGTAGCTCGCCTGCTGCCTTTGGACTATGGCCCCCTGTTAAAAGACATATTTTTTACCTGCAGAAAATACTTATTCGTTCTTTTCTGCCTGGTGTTCGGTAGATTCAATCTACCGAACAATCACACGAATGACTGGGTCACCCGGGAGCTGGAGTGTGCCGGCAATTAGCCTCCCTGAAGCTGCGGTTAACCGCAGCTTAATTGACGAATGCTGGGTGGCCGCCATTCGTATCACAAACACGAGGTTGCGCCCATTTTAAACATGCAAACGCACAGCGGTGTTCGACGCCTAATTCATGGAACTAAAAACGGACACAGTTTGTCGCGAACACCGCTGAAGCCGCCGACCTCCCTTCTTGTTCGGCGGGAGTGCACGAACTGCCCGATGTTCGGTAGTTTTACTTGAAAATGTTATACCCCAGATAGGAATCCCATGGAGCCCATTCGTATGAGAACTGACTGTGTAAAGACTTTGGCTCCATGGCGATTAAACTGTATTTGTGTGGTCTGAGCGTCATTCGCTTAATAATGTGCGCTCAGACCTGGGCTATCTGGGGATATGTTAAATGTATGCTTTTAATGTTATGTGTTTCACATAGTGTATTTTAATAGTAATTCTGTGTTAGTATCCCCACGTGCATAATGGTGATTTGCCTTTGTCTTGGGAGATAATTGAATTACTTCTCAATGATCTCCAAGGCAGAGGGGAGGAAGCCAGGATGCATTGTGGGAATATAATGTGACGGTGTGTCCTATTTGTCTGCTTGTCTGTCCCTTCTCACAGTCTCCCATTTGGTCCACCAGGTGGGAGACCTGCATAAATACTGGGCAGGTAGCCCTCATTAAACAGACCACTGCTTGACCGTCAATACGGAGCCCTGTCTCGTCTTTGGGGGGATTTACTGAACGCTGATAGAGACTGACTGCTAGGAGTGTAAGCCGCTTGGATGCTTTTCCTATTCGTCTGATAGCAGCGATTCGTATGTTTCCAGTTCGTGTGTTTGGAGTGCTATATTGGATGCCGTTCGGGAGTTTGGAGCATTCCCTTATTTGTGGTTCGTGGGTTTGGTGTTCTACAGTGGCTGTGCCCGCATCGCTGAGAAAGGGGACGGTCGCCTAAACGTTTTTTACCCCTTGTGTGCAAAACGGTCCGTTACAACTATAGGGTCAGGAACACAAACATGTTTCCTTAATTCTATAGCAGAGGGTGGAGACACTGAATGGCAGTACTGCACGGTGTGCATCACTGCCCCAGGAAACACCTGGGCTATAATGTAAACACTGCATTTTCTCTGTTTAACCTTGTAGAATTAAGTTAACCTTGTAGAATATCATGAATCTGTAAGATATGCTACCATACAATTAAAATGTGTGTGTGTGTGTGTGTGTGTGTGTGTGTGTGTATGTATATATATATATATATATATATATATATATATTGATTTTCTCACCCCTCCTGGGTGGTATGTTTACTCCTCATCCTCGGGTCCTCTACCAAAGACCTCAGAATTGAATTACTTAGCTTGGGACTTGAGAGTCACAGCTCTGAGTGCTCCTATCACAACTGGACTACTACTGGGACTACTACTGCCTTTCCATATACTTTCTAGTTGTATTTCTCCACCTTCTCATGTTCCTTCTTCCTGATGTTATAATTACTGGGTATTGCGACATCCACCATGACTGCAGTCTTCCGTTCCTTGTCTACAATCACAATGTTGGGTTGGTTGGCCAGCTCTTGCTTGTCTCTCTGGATCTTGAAGTCCCACAGGATCCATATTCTGTGCAAATGTTTCGCTACACAATCCCAGCAACTTGGTTGTGTATGCTGTTCCTGCTAATATCTTGCATCTGGCTCCTAAGTGCTGGACTGTCTCAGAGGCCTCTTTGCAAAGTCTGTACCTTGGGTCTTGCCTGGTGTGGTAGACTCCAGCTTTTATTGATCTGGTGCTGAGTGCCTGTTTATGTGTTGCTAGGATTAGTGCCTCAGTGCTGTTTTTCAGTCCTGCCTTTTCCAACCACTGGTAGGATTTTGTCATGTGAGCCACATCCTCTATCTGATGGTGGTACACCGCATGGAGAGGTTTGTCTTGCCAAGGAACCTCCTCTTTTTCTGCATCCTCTATCTGTTGAAGACCCAGGCATTCCCTTAGCAGTTCATCTTTGGGAGCCATCTTCATGATGTACTTGTGGATGCTATGTGTTTCATCCAGGACACTCATCAGGCCCCGGCCTCCTTCCTACCGGCAGGTGTACAGCTGGATTTCGTGTGGAATCCTCCATTCATAGTGAGTAGTTTTCTGGTCTTGACATCCATGGTGACCAGTTCTTCTTATTATTATTCAAGCTGGGTACCTGATGACAGGTAGGGCATATGTTGATGGCTTGGATCTTGTTCTTGTCATTGAGCTGGGGCTTCAGGACCTGTCTCACTCTTTTGGATGTACTTGCCTCTTCCTCGTGGTTGCCATGCGTTTGTGGTATCCCCAGGTACTTGTAGCTGTTCTCTACATCTTCTATTTGGCCATCTGGAACTTCAACTCCTTCTATCCTGATCATCTTCCTTCTTTTTGCTATTATTACTTCTCTAGTCCAAACGACATTCTGATTTCCTTACTGTATACACTAGTTAGGTGGATCAGTGAGTCAATGTCCCACTTATTCTTAGAATACAGCTTGAAGTCATCCATGTAGAGTAGGTGGCTGATGGTAGCTTCCCTCTTGAACCTGTATCCATATCCACTTTTCTTGATGATCTGGCTAAGGGGGTTGAGGCCTATTCAGAACAGCAATGGGGATAGCGCATCACCTTGGTATATGCCATATTTGATGTTCACTTGAGTTATTGTCCTGGAATTGGCTTCTAGAGCTGTTTTCCACATACCCATCAAGTTCTTGATAAAGGTTCTTATTGTCTTGCTGACCTTGTAGAGAACCAAGCATTCCATGTATCCATGTGTTTGGCACTGTGTCATAGGCTTTCTCGTAGTCAATTCAGGCTGTGCACAGATTGGTCTGTCTGGTCTTAGAATCCCTTGTGACTGCTTGGTCTACCAATAGTTGGTGTTTTGATCTTCTGGTGTTGTTTCCAATCCCCTTCTGAGTATTGCGCATATATTGACTCATATGCCCTTGTATCGTGGAGGCTAAGATGCCTAACAGGAGTTTCCATGTTGTGGGGAGGCAGGTTATTGGTCGGTAGTTGGATGGTGTTGTTCCAGTATTGTTCTGTCTTGTGTTAGCCAGTCAGGGTGGGAGCCTGTTGCTAGTAGCTGGTTCATTTGTGCTGTTAACCTCTTTATCCAGTAGTTGTAGAGCATGTCAGGTTCAGGGACTGACCAAACCTTCATGTGTGCTGCTCTCTGTTGGATATCTTCGACTGTGATGGTGACTGGTTGTTGTTCTGGCAGCATGCAGTGGTCTGCTTTCAGGTCTATTAGCCACTGGACCGCGGTGTTATGAGATACTTTTTTTCTCCCAGATATTTTTCCAGTACTTTTCAGTCTCAGCTCTGGGTGGGTCTTGTGAGGAGATGTGGTGGTTACCCTGTAGCTGTGCATACACCTTAGATGGTTCTTTGGTAAAGAGGGCATTGATTCTCTTAGCCTCTGCTTCTCTGATGTGTCTGCTCAGTCTGGCTGCCAGTGCTGTCAGTCTTTGCTTAACTGTTCCCAGCGCCTCTGGTATGGGCATATCCTTGTACTTCCGCAGCAGCCAGGATCTATCTTTGATCTTTCCATGTCGGTTTAGTTGATCCAGCTAACTTCCTTCCATGTTGATTTTATCTTGGCTTCCAGTCGTAGTCTCCATGGTGGGCATTGCTTTGCTTTAGGGTCTGATTTTGTAGTCAAGTAGCTAGAGGACCACGAATGCTGTGGCATATATGAGCCTGTTGGTCTCTGTGATGGTGCAGTTTGGGATTGTGGACAATGCTTCATTAACTGCCCTAGCATGCTGTCTGGGGGTAGCGTTCCAGTGATCTTCAGTAGTCTTGTGAGCTGGTCCACAACTGCTAGTTTTTCTAGGATCATTTCCCTTATATCTGTTATTATGCCATCTTGGATGGATTCGGGCTGGCAATTCTTTGGTGCATGTAAGAATGTGGGTATGGGAATTTCTTCCTCCTCATGGTGCATGATTGATTTCTTCTGTAGTCCATTTTTAAATTCCAGTTGTCACAAAAAATTTCTCTTGAAGATGTTCAAAGGTCTGACGCGGACCTTGTTAATCCGGGTGACGTCCGAGTTGGCATCTCTCTCTCTCTCTCTCTCAAACAAATCCATTCTGTGATTCACACCATTTATGCCTCGCAGGAAGCAATCTAATGTCCTAGGTTTGCAGGGTCCAAGACCCTGTCATTATGTTAGGAATGGAGATACCCTAACATAAAAAGCTAAAGGAAAAAGTAAAGTAAAACTTACTGTTGCTTACAGTGGCCAAGAGATTTAGGTTAACAGAGATACACAGAATTGATAGTAAAGCCTAGGCCAGGACAACAGAGAGCAAGAATGGTCCAACAAGTCGAGGTCAGAAAAGAATAAACTGAACAAAAGGTTTAAACACACTCTCAGGTAACAAGAACCACAACAGGACAAGTAAACAAGGACAGCCAGGAAGTATTTATACCTTATACTGGGTTGTGAATGGTTACAGAGGACCATTAAGTCAAAAGTGTATATACATCATCAAAAACATTATAAAAGAAGACTAAAGGAAGGGTTCAGTGTTATATATGATGTCATAATGAGGCACTAGAAAGCTAGGCATGAGTGGATACATCATTTCTGTGATTGTGCATCACAGCGAGGAACAGGTATCGTGACACCCCTTCAGCCAAATTGTGTCTCCACCAGTCCTTTTTTGTGTCTCTTTCTCTTACCATCCCGTATTCTGTGTCTTTTTCTTTCCCCAACAAGATTGTGTACCTCTTCATCCCCCTTGCCACTTTATGTGTCTTTTTCGACCTCAGGCCCTTTTGTGTGTCTTTTATCTTCAGCCCTCCTGTGTGTTTCTTCCCCCAGCCCAATTGCGTGACTCTTCTTCCCCAGCTTCTTTGTGCATCTCTTTCACCCACCCAGTCCCCTTGTGTGTCCCTTCCCCTCATCCCTTTTTTTTATTCCTCCCCCCCCAAGTACCTTTGTGTGTTTGTGTGTCTCTTTCTCCTCCAACCTCTTTTCTGCGTCTCTCCCCCCCCCCCACCATGGCCCCTTTGTGTGCCTCCTTCCTATCACAGCCATGCAGATGTAGATATACAGGCCAAAAAACATACATACAAAAATACAAATACATACACAAAAAAAATAATAATACAGGCAAGTATGCATAGTTATTTAGGCACACAGTCACACAGGAATAAAGATATAAATGCATTCAAGCATAAAAGACAAACAATCAAACAAACGCATGCACAGACATAGAGGCACACATAGAGGTACACTGTCATACAGACACAAGGATACAGTCATACATACAGTCACAATAGCATACTTACTTCTCAGCCTTGCGAAATCCACCACTGGGGAATATGCTGTCCGGCTCTATAGAGAAACAATCCTGCAACCCAGCCTCATCACTATAATATCTCTGCTGCCTGTGATACACAGGAAGCAGAGATATTATGTGCCTATCCACACAGCCTGCAGCATGAACCAAAGGCTGGGTTGGAGAGAGGTGCTGCATTGTGCCTATGTACTTAAGGTGCCTGTGCTGACTTATGTTTGCGCCAACCCCGTTTAAACCATGCACTGTAAACATTTCAATTCCTGCAGAATGGCAGGGTTAAAACTACAGGGACATATCACCCAGGCCAGTTCATTGACTTTTCTGAGTGCCTATAGTGTCTCTTTAACCCCTTAAGGACACATGACATGTGTGACATGTCATGATTCCCTTTTATTCCAGAAGTTTGGTCCTTAAGGTTGTCCTTGGGTTGTCTACTTTTGCAAATGGTATGCCATCATGGGGGTAATTCTCATTCCTGGGCTAGAAAAAAGGGGGGGAGAAACCGCGCCTTATATGAATTATATATACATACACTTGATGTCTCTTAGTAGTTGCAGGTAATTTGTCCTCAAAAAGAAAACAGAAAAAATTCCTGGGCTACCATACGGTCCAAAAGGCAAAATTACTAAACTGGCAAATTTCAATGTGAAAAAAAAATTAAATGCAAGCCTTATATTTGACTCTCTAACTTTCCAAAACACCATAAAACCTGTACATGGGGGGTACTGTATACTTGGGAGACTTCACTGAACACAAACATAAGTGTTGCAAAACAGTAAAACACATTACAACAATAATATCGTCAGTAAAAGTGCAGTTTGTGTGTGAAAAATGCAAAAAAAGTCACTTTTACCAAAAATATCATTGTTGTAATACAATTTATCATTTTGAAACACTAATATTTGTGTTCAGCAAAGTCTTCCGAGTAAAACAGTACCCCCGATGTACAGGTTTTATCGTGTTTTGGAAAGTTACAGGGTTAAATATAGTGCTTGCGAATTAAATTATCTGCACTTTCTGCCTGTGTTGTTGTCACGTATTCATCCGCTTATAGAAATGTGGTTAATGACATTTACTGTCCACACAGGAAAAGTTGTGCCGAGCAGCAACTTAATCCACAGAAGGGTTAATGCTGAGTAGCAATTATGCAAATGAAACCTGGTAACTGACTTTGCGGTCAAAGGCCGGTTACAGCCTATCAGAACGAAAGGAGGGTTATTTAGGCCCAGTTCTCATCCTGCTCAGTGCCCTGTCGTGGTTTCCCTTGTGGTTGTCCGAGAGTGCGTTCCTGTTATTAGTTTTCTACATGGTTTTTGACTTTGGCTTTGGCTTTGTTTATTGACTTCTCTATATTCTGGTATCCTGACTCCTGGCTTTCCTCATCGCTGCGTCCCTTTCTGTGTTCCCTGACCTTGGCTAGTATTTTTGACTATTCTATGTACGTTAAATCCGGCCATTCTAAGGACCGGTAATACGTTACTTATTTGTCATCTGTGCTATACAGTTCTATGTGTTGGATCAAACAGTAATCCTGACAGTTGTCAGGAACGTCAATCACATTTTAATTAATTAAATCACATAATTATGTTAAAAGATTAATTAAATATACACGTAGAATTTTAATATATATATATGTAATCATTTGTGTAATTCTATATATTTATCTAAATATATATATTTGAGGTTATTTGTATTTTATATATAGATAGATGTCATTCTAAGTGTATTTTGTTACCAATATCTATATTAATAACAAAATACAGTTAGAATGAAATTACATATGTATATATAATTTATTTAATTTTTAAAAAAATATTTTATTTATTTATTTTATTATTTAATATATTTATAATTGTAATTATAAATATATTTATAATTGTAATTATACGTGTGTATATGTGTATATGTGTGTGTGTATGTATATGTATGTATATATATATATATATATATATATATATATATATATATATATATATATATATATATATATATATATATATATATATATATATATATACACACACACATTAAATTTATTTTAAACATGTTTAATTAACATTTTTTTATACTTCCCACCAGCAGGGGGACTGTCTGACAGCCCAGACAGTCTCCGTGCTGGCAGATTCACAGCCAGCTATAGGTGGCCATATTTGCCGTGGGAGGGCTTCCTGGGCTGTCAGGCAGTCCTCCCAAAGAGGATCGCGGCGGAGGTAAGTCCACTAGAGCTCCTGGGGTAGAAAGCCGTGAATTAATATTTATTGAATTAGGTTTGTTGCGAACCAATATCACAAACCTTGATACCCATATTTAAGCTACTAAAATAGGATTACACCTTATCATCAATGGGATTGTGAAAGGTACATGTATGAGGAAGGATAGCGCGAGTGTTTTTGCCATGAAGGTATTTACCAAAAAGCTGCATGTTGATAAATGAACCTGTCTATCACTTGATGAAGAGAGTTTATATTATAGATCCTAATGATTGGACGATTGTGTGTGAATGTGTGAGAGAGCAATGTGTGGTGTGGGAAGGTATTTGGGGGTTAAACTAAAAAAAAAAAAAACTAACAATGTATCCTCCCCTCTCCCCCCATGCTTGTTATCTTGTTGTGTACAATTATTACGCCTGCTTCCTGACACCTTCATGAGCTGAGCTCCTATTTTTAGCCAATGTTAAGTCCAGGAGCTACTGCAACATCTTCCAGACTATCTCCTAGTCTGTATATTAATCTCAGTTACAACAGTTCCTAAGATGCATTGTGAGAGGATTTAGCAAGTCTTTAGATAGGTGTCTCCTGCTGCTCCCACCTCTGTCAAAAAGTCAGTACCTTACCTGGATGTTGTCATTGTCACCATCTGGCTATGTATCCAAATATATTCTTGTCTCTTGCTTGATACAACATCATAACTATGAGGATAGTATGGAGCCCAGGTCGGAGTAGGCTCTGACTTTCCAAAAGACCCATGATTTCTCCACTCTTTGAACCCAATAATCCTACTCTTTATTCATAGGGAACATTAAGTGCCAGTGATCTCTCACTTAGGCACACTGTGCCCTCATTATGCCAGGGAGTAGGGAATTTCAAAACCCTGGTGATCTAAGGGCCTGGCCTCTTTATCAACAGACAGGGGCCACCTGTACTTAGGCCCTAGGTGGCCACCTAGCGTAAAGGGATTCTGTAATGTTAGGACTATAAATCAGTATTCCAAAACACTATAGAGCCCTCTTGTGCCATCTTCCCTCATGCCCCCCTACATAGCACATAAAGGGTTGAAAAAAAACTTTAGTGACTTACCCAATGTGGGCACAAATTACCCTTGGCACTTGGTCACATTCTGCCTCCTCCAACGTAATCCGACAGGGAGACCTAATGCACATTGAATCAGTTTTTTCCTATGGTTTTTTACTGATACTGGATGTCCTCATGCAGATTGTGAGGATGTCAAGTGTTGTTTAACAAAGTCAAACTATAGTGGCTATCTGGTAGACAGTTACTAAAGGAAGTCTTAGTCCTGCAATATTTTGCACTGCACCCAGATTACTTTAATGAGATGAAGTGGTATGGGTGATGGGTGATTGGATGTCCGGCTTCAGGGTCTCCTCCCTGGGATGTCAGTCAACCACCTGGAATATTTTCTTTTTGGCTGGAAAGATCTGTTTTGTACACAGTTTGTGTTTTCTGTCAGCACACAAGCACACATAACATACTAGTATCAGACATCTTCTACTGGCTGCCCATTGTTGGTGTCAAAGCTCATGTAACTTTCTAATTCCCTGTTAAAAATATATATATATGTATATTGATCTAGTTTTTGGCCTTTGTTTTTCAAGCCTGCTGCTTCATTAATGCAGCACTCTGCTAACAAACATTTCCATGCACCTTCAGCGAAACAGTTGTAGAATAATGCTGTTGGGCTGAAGTCCATCCCCTTGTATGCTATGGGCATGAGAGGGAAAAATTGGCCTTGAGTTCTCTTTGATAGCCCAACCTTGAATAAGTATGTAAAGTTTCCATATGCTGTAAGTATCTGGGTCTCTTCAATAAAGATGTTTGACCATGATGTGACATGGTCTATCACAGCAATGGCAAACCTATGGCATGTGTGTAACAGCTGGCACAGAGAGGTAATCTCTGTTGGAACACAAGCTATAGGTTCACAACATCTTTTTGTATGTGCCCAGTGGCAGAACTTCAGAAAAGGTTGCAAGTGTGACACGGCCCACTGTGCTCCACAAAAGCGAGTGTGTTTGCCAACGTGTCTCTCAGTGTGTGTCTATTAGTGAGTGTGTCTGTCAGTGAGAGTGTGTATATCCGTGTACGTGTATATGAGGGTGTGTGTCTGTTAGTGAGTACATGTCAGTGAGAATGCTTGGGTCTGTCAGTGAAACAGTGTGTGCCAATGACGTCATGTCAGTGAGTGAGTGTGCCAGTGGGTGTGTATGACAAATAAGTAACGTATTACCAATAAGTAACGCATTATCAATGTATATGTATCAGTGGGAGCGTAAGTGTTTTGGCTTTGCCCTACAACATATACAACCTCTGTTTGGCTTATCCTGCTGCATGTTGCTCCTCTGTGCATGGGCCTGACCAAGAACCTCACAAGTTCGTCATAGAAATGCTCTGTGAACATGCAATGTCAGCAGAAGGGTTGGGCATTGCCAGTCTTTGGTAACTCCTTCCCAGCTGGCTTTGAGGTACTACAGCCCTGTCTGAGTACTGCTGCAACCTTCTGCTAGGGAGCCGCTATGAAAAGAGTGTGAGACTCCTGGAACCCCTGAGAGAGTTAGGATGTCTGCAAACAAAAGTCCAGGCACACTCAGGCCATGCAAGGCATACATTAACTGGAATGGAGTATCAATGTTTCAGCTCTACATTAGAGCTTTCTCAAACCATAACAGTCTCCCAGATGTCTGCACACTCAGTCCACCAAAGTCCTTCCTTCCAAGGTGGTCTGATTCAGCCTGTGTGCTCCCTGTTATAACATTGGGAAGAGGATTCATTTTGGTTTTTGGCAGGTCTTCAGAGTGTGAACGCCATAATCAACTTTCGAGTTATACACTACTTAATCTGGAGATTGTGTCTTGAACACCTTGAACTTGGTGACAGTATTCTGATTTCCCTCCCCTTTTTTATTTTTTATTTGTAATTTCTTTTCTGGTCTCTTTTTTGTCTCTTGTTTTTGATGCATGTTTTAAGATGCAAGACCCTGAGGAGGTAGACCAAAGGGCTACCTGGAAACAGGTACATGTGTGAGTGGGGGAAAGTGTAGCAAAAGTACAAGGAAGAGAAGTTCCATAGTGGGGGGGAGGGGCAGGGGGAGAACCATAAGGAGAAGGAGCCATATATAAAGAGCCATTTCCTTAGTATCCCTAGCTATCTTAATTATCCGGCTTGGGAACAGCTTCACGCCCCCCTCCACTGTTTGTTGTGAATTGTGTGTTTGTTGTGAATCTTTGTGTTGTGATTCTCTTTTCTTGTCACAGCAGGCGGATGGAGGTCCTTGCCAATCAGGGTTGAACCAGCAGTCCAGTGGAAATTATGTTCTGGGCTGACACCTCTCCTAACCTCAGTTGTGAGGTATGGGTTAACGGACGTGCCCAGTGAGCCAAAATCTGGCTAGTGGTTAGCATGAATGTTTAAAGTAAGTTTGGAGGCTGGTTTGGTGTAAGGACGAGGGGGGAGGACAGGCACCCATGTTAATTGTAGGAATGGTTGGCAAGGATCCAGGTGGACAATGTTTAATGTATATTATATTAATATGTTGAGCTAATAATGTTTATTGGTTTCAATAAAGCTGTGGCCTGTTTGTCACCACTAATGTCTTGCATCAAATTATTTTGGGTAAATTAATAAAAGTTAATCAGATATCTCCTTACATGGTCCCCACTGCCTTCACACATGTAAACACTGATTGGAGTGAAGGGCACTTTTTCCTTACTTTTATATTTTTTTTTTGTGAGTTTTGTTTTGTCAGTGGAGCAACATTATCTTTCATATTTGGGTAAGATATATTATTAGATATTTTCTAAGCATTGCCTGTGATTTATACAAAAACATTCATTTTTTGTAAGCACTGCGTATTGACAAAGTCATTCTTTTTTATTTATTTAAACCCAATATGGAGAACATTTCTGTATACCCTTTGAGAAGAGAATATTATTCAGGGTTATCCTTTCTGCAATTGTACTAGTAAAGAGTGCACTCATGTATTATAAAGTGTAAGACTATATGCTGTGATGTTGCTATCTACTCATTGATTGCCTTTGCCTAATTTTGAGAGGCTATAATAATTTTGTTTCTCATATGTATTCATGGTGTTTTGTTAGTGCTGGTCCATTTTTGGACACTTTTTGCAACACCTTAACCTATACAGTTAAAAAGTAACAATTTTGAATGTGGATTGTCTCTTGTTTTATTTGGCCTCTATATGATCAAATTGACATTTGCAAGAATCATAAAAGGATCACTAACACAAGTATACCATCGAGGCATGTACATTTAACACAACACCTGATAAATGAGTGTAGCTGTTGTTCAACCATCCATCCTTCCTAATTTTTTCTTTTTTTTTTCTTTTTTCAAAAGACATGTTTTGTGAGCGTATTTTAAGAGACAGTATTTCTGGTATCTTTATTGAAGGTATTTACATATAAGTGTCAGAGAAGTCAATTAGAGAGAGACATGGCAACAAAGTCAGAGATTTCTGCTTATCCACATGTTAAACCACTAACTCGAAATCACAACTGCACAGTGTCTTCTGAAGTTTGCTCAATCAAAGATCTCAGTCTTGACTAATCAAAAAAC
Source organism: Pelobates cultripes (assembly GCA_933207985.1). Classification (NCBI taxonomy): domain Eukaryota; kingdom Metazoa; phylum Chordata; class Amphibia; order Anura; family Pelobatidae; genus Pelobates; species Pelobates cultripes. Next base: position 146,410,876 of record OW240915.1, on the reverse strand, counting down.
CTAAATAACTGAAGCTCCTAACATGGGCCATGAGAGGATTAAAAATACACTAGGTAGGACTCAGTTCTTCGATCCAAACACTGATGCCTAATAAGAAATCCCTAAAGCGTTAGATCACAGGCAAGCCTCAGTCTACTATGGAGTTAGTGGAAACCCACTTAATTCCTTAAGAGATTGTATCTTGCTAGATGAAAATAGATATTGGTCTATGTGTGTAGACTGATTAGTGGAATGGAAGAAGATTAGAGAGGATGCAGGAGGAAAAGCTCACTGACTCATTTACATGGTATTACTGCTGACAGATAGGCACAAAGTGTACAAAGTAAGCTTAAGGCAAATTGTATGTGAATTTAAGCTGCATTTATTTACCCAAGTAATAAAAGGATCAATGCCTGTTTATTTTATCACTTCTCTTAAGGACTCTGATGCATTCCTGATTGTTCTCATGTCAGCACCTGCTTCTATGTGATGAGAGACCTCATTCACACAGCAATGCTGACGGGATGTGCAACCCTAAAGATGTATCTTACTAATAGGAAATGAATGCTAAGCATTTTACAATATACATCTTTTTAAAAGTGGCCTTTGTGGTTAGAATATTGGTCTGCTGTATTAAAATAATTTAAAACATGTTTCCTTTTTTTCCTTACATTTGCTATTTTAAACATTAAAACTGAGGAGAAATTATAAGGTAATTGCAACCAAAAAAACACAGTTGGGTAAAATAAAGTGGGAAATAAGGAACTCCTCAATATGTAAATGACTATAAAAATATAATTAAAGAAGAACAAACTGACAAATACTGCAAAAACAGAGTTGTAGAGAATACAACCATACAGACACATTTACGACTTCTAATGTGACCAGATTACTGCAGGCTAGTGACATTTGTTGATACAACAGTAAAAAGTTTGCATGCCTCCCAATTATTAAAGAAGTCATCAAAATAGTGCTGTGCTTGTTGCTTTTAGTTCTCTGGTGTGACCAGATGTGGGAAACCAGAGAACACAGTTGGGACGATTGGTACCAAGGTCCAACAGTCAGACAGCCCTGCCAAAATCGGTGCAGTTGGAGGGCATGATGAAGAAGCAATAGCTTTGGCAATAGCAATAGCTTTGGCACAGGTAACTTACATGGTAGATCAATAATTTATGAGATATCTATGCAGGAATATTAGTACTTCTTGACCTGTAGTAGAAGCTTGAGAACAAGTTTGAAATATGCTGTTGGATTTTGTGAAATTCGTGTTTTCAGTCCTATTACCCGACAAAATAAGTACAAGTTTTTCAAATGAAATTTTCAATCATAAAGTCTATCATAAAATGACTATTAGAAGGTTACTGGCTTATTGAGCATACCAGACATATTATTCATATTAACAGTAAAATTAGTAATGTGACAATTAGGTCTCCATTTAATCAAAAAGACATGAAAGGCATAAAGAGAGCAGTTTAAGAGGATTATAATGCAGCTCTGACAATTCAGATTTCTGTCAAGCTGTTTTAACATGTTCATGACTGCCTGGCAGGTTATTAAAATAAATGAGTGTGGGATGTGTTCTGTTAGTCTGTCTTCTAATGGGAGTTAAGAAATTTGCAGGCTGAGGAAGTACAGTAAATTGACTGATGGTGAAAGCTATAAAGAGTTGGCTAAAGTGGACAATTAGGAATATTTCTGCACAACTGAGTGAAATATTCCTTGTTACTTCAATAATTCAGACACTAGCTAATTTTCAGAGGCTGAGTTTGTCAAGATAATGTGCCTTGCGCTTGTCTCCTTGTCATTTTTAACTCAATCCCACGTTACAGGTGCAGTCTAGCTTACAAAACAGGCAATTCACTCAGTGCAAAATCCACATTAGGAATGCAGCTACATTCAGAAATACCATGCACAGATTTAGACAGGCATAGAAAATGAACAGTGATGGTTCTTCAGACATTTGATTTTTCTGACTACTTTTAAGCATAAAAACTGACATTTCCAAAATATGTGTATTGTACAGACACATAGTAACTATTATTAATAGCACTTAACACAGAAACACAGAAACATAGAAACATAGAATGTGATGGCAGATAAGAACCATTTGGCCCATCTAGTCTGCCCAATTCTAAATACTTTCATTAGTCCCTGGCCTAATGTCTATCCCACGCATGCTTAAACACTGTAACCCCTTAATGACATGTGATGCTCTGTCTAGTGCATCACACAAATATACCCTAAAGCACCAAAACAACATGTTACATCGTGGCATTAAAATGATTATGATTATAATCGGGAATTAGCTCTGGTAATACAAGCAGAAGATAAGTGCTAGGTAAAAAGGCCAAATTACAGCCTATAGTATATTTAATTAATGTGTATACCTCTTTCCAGTATTGTTGCAAAAGTTCACATGTCCACTGTATGTGGAACATTGTGCCTTCGGCTTTGACGCATCTCCAGCAAATAGTAGAAATGCTTGTGGAGATCTTATGGAGTTTAGTTGGTACTAAGTACCATCTATAAGGTATTTTGCTATGTTGTTCTAATTGTGTAGAAGATTTTATGAGTCCAATAGGAGCCAAAATGGCCGACACATAGAGATTGGCTTATATGCAGGTGAAAGTTTCATATCAATACACATGTTCTCCCAAGTGGAGAAAGAAGTTGTAGAGACCTGCAATGACAATGGTTGTTTCTGTACCTTAGTTAAATAGGATCTTAATTGGTTATAAGAATAAAAGGAGGAACCTGTGAAGGAGTATTTGGTTGTAAGTACAGTATATTCTAATAATTTATTGGAGAGGATCTGCAAAGAGGAGTGGGACAAAATCCCTCCTGAGATGTATGCAAACCTGGTGGCCAACTACAAGAAATGTTTGACCTCTGTGAATGCCAAGAAGGGTTTTGCCACCAAGTACTAAGTCGAAGGTGTCAAATACTTATTTCATTCATTGGCATGCAAATCAATTTATAACTTTTTTGACATGCGTTTTTCTTGATTTTTTTTGTTTGTTTGTTATTCTGTCTCTCACTGTTTAAATACACCTACCATTAAAATTATAGACTGATCATTTCTTTGTCAGTGGACAAACATTCAAAATCAACAGTAGATCAAATACTTTTTTCCCTCACTGTAATTTGGACCATTGTTGCAAAAGTTGTTTACATTTATTCCAGAGAGTAATACATTTTGCTGCATATAGATTAGCGGTATTTTTTGTAAACGTCAGGCCTAGGTATTTAAGAGAATCCTTCTTCCAATCAAATTGATAGGAACGTGTAAGTGATATGAGAAGGGAGTCAGGTATTCGCCACAGAGGATCAGATCCCCTTATTGTACCTTATCCACTATTTGCAGTAGAGATTGCAAAATATTAAGTGAGTCAGAATTAGGAAAATATGTTGAAACTATAGTATATTGAGTGTTATTAAATGTTCCCAAAAGTATAATGTATCTACCTTGTGGGTCAATTATTTTTTTCTGTAATGTAAGTCACCTCTTTATGTACAAATATAGACATTCCTTTTGTTTTATTATCAGAAAGGGCATGGAATTGTATAGGGAATTGTTTGCTGAAAATTTGTAGCGCATGTGTTTTGGTAAAGTGGTTTTCCTGTATACATGCAATATCCACCTTTTCCTGCTTCAGATCTTTAAGAAGCATTCTCCTTTTGGCTGGAGAATTGAGACCTTTAACATTAAGAGGTACTATTATCATAAAGTATATAAATGCAGCCTCTTTCATGACTAAAGGTAATCAAATGAAGTTACTACCAGTCAAAAGGAGATAACAGGTATATTACTTGATGAACTTTTGCTATCGTTGCATTTTGTGTGAACAATATAAAACAATGTACCCTGGGAAAGTGATGAATTGAAAATTCACTAGTAATCTACTAGCTAAATAGTGCTCAGAATTCCTGAGCATAATTGTGTTATGGGTATCTCAGACACAGGCGGGGGAGAAGGGCACTGGCTAAAAGTAACTCCACAGACTGAAGGAACTCAGCTGGAAAAACTATCGAGGAGCAAATTGTAATAAAAAAATGAAAACTTATATGAGCAAATTGTTCATTATTTTTTTCCCATTTCTTTTCTTTTTACTTTCCTTCCTCCACCATTACCTTATACATACTTTAATCTAAGAGTATCTCAAACCCTAGACTGTTGATAGGAATGTAGATATTTGGATTTATATATCTAGCATGTATCTCGGATGTATCTTACATAAAAATTGGGGTATTTATGATTAAAGGATTAAAGATATGTATCTCATGAGTTTCACGCTGAGTGACAAAAACAACTTAATATGTTGCAATTTAACTAATTATAACATGGAATATTGCCACAACCTAATATGTTACTATTGACTAATTATAACTTGGAATGTATCCTTACTAAAACAACTTAATATTTTGCAGTTTTACCAATTTTAACAAGGAGTGTATCCACACCCTAATATGTTGCCATTTACTCAGTTACAACATGGAATGCATCCATAATTACAAGTAGCCACATCAAAAGATCCTTAACTAGGCATCTTATACTATAAGAGATTTTAAGGAATTTAAAGTATGCATCAAAAGGAAAGAGAGTGTACTAGATTGAACAAAGGTATTTTATCTCTCTTGTTATATTGCTTGGTATATTTAGTTTTCTGAGATGTACTTTTTATGGGGTTTTTCACTTTTTTTTTCTTTTCCTCTTTCTCTCTCTCTTTTTTTCTTTTTCCCCATAACAATTTAGCAATTAATTTATAATTTAACCAAGCTCCAATATAGGTTACTTACACAAATACTATGCTAGTATGTTTAGTCAATATAGAAGTTTAACTATATCTCTCTAAATCTAGCCATAACTGACCATATCTCTTAATTTGGGATCTTTTCTTAATATATATAGGGTATATTAGGCAATAGATATTTATTAGATAATTAGATTATTGATCAGATTGTAGAGGTATCATACCTTACACTTATAAGTCCCTGAACAAAATATAATAATATATGTACAGCAAGAGAGCCAAAACATATATATACTTAATAATCCCCAAATCATTAATATTTAGTCAATTAATTAATAAAACTTGTGTGATACTCAAAAAAGGAACCTATTGTTCATGTCTGAGTTCACTCTGGTGTTATTCTGAGAATTCTAGAATATTCCAATGGCGCAGTTTCTGTAAGGCTTCTGCAGGTGTAAGTAATTTTGCTGGATAACCCCATTGATAAACTAGGTTGTGAGTGCGTAAGTTAGCGGTAAATAAAGAAAAAGATTTGCAGAACTCTAAAGTAGCTGTGGACAAATCAGCAAAGAATGTTATAGCTTTATAAAGGTCTGAAAGTTCGCCATTCCTGCAAGCTTTGGTAATCCGCTATTTTACATGATAAAAATGTACACGCACAATCACATTTCTGGATACTGTTTATGGCAGCTCTTTTGGTCTTCGTAGGTGATGAGCTTTATTGATTATTAGTTGATCCAATTTTGTTTCAGGCATAAGGATTTGAAATGAATCTAGTATGTAACTGTGCTAAATCAGGATTCATTACTGACTATGGGATACCCCGAGGTTATTTCTCCAGGTCAGCTAATTTAAATTTTTGTATTTACAGGAGGTGATCCATTTCTTGTAATTATCACGAAATCAACCACACTATTGTGGGCATTTGCAAAGAGGTAGCTCAGTTGGTAAATTCCCTGGCTACAAAGCCTGTTTAAATATGCCATGGTCACAGGTTCAAATCTCAGCAGGGTTAACTCAGCCCTTCGTCCTTCTGAGGTTGATAAAATGCATACCATTGATTAGGTAACAATAACATCTATTACTATTCAGCTGCCAATTTGGTTAATTCCAAGAGCATGCGATGAAAAGCACCTTGAGTCCCACTATGAGAAAGGAGCTATATAAATACTAGTTATTATTATTTTTATCTAGCTTTTGCTCCAAATGGGAGGTTCTTTGGCAAACCTCCTGAATTTCCTTGCGTAGCTCAGCCTTCAGTGTTTTGATTTGGATTTTTAAAGTATTTTGCATAGTATCTGAGAGCTCTGCTAACATTGCTCTCATAGTAGATGCAGTCAGAGGTCCTTCAACCAGTGACAAGCTCAGCGAGAGTTGATGGTGAAGGAGAAGGATCTCTTGAACGAGAATCCCCACCATCACCGCCATCCCCGCCATCTTGGCTAGACGGAAAATCCTCTCGGGTTTTATCCATAGGGGCTCTCACCAAAAAAAAGGACACTTTTGTCCACCTTATCCGCTTTTGCTGACTTGCCTTTACTTCTCAAGGATATTGTTACATTAGATAGCAACTTGGTGCTTAATATCACCCAGTATATTGGTTGGTTTTCTGCTCCTCGATACTCAGGCTGCAGGAACTTCGCATACATGCATCCTCACAGCTCGAGTGTTAAGTCATGCCTCCTGACTGGCATTTTAAGGCTTTGGATATCTTTTTATATAATTTTCCATCTTTATAAAGTTCTATTTTTTTCATATGCAGGTCTTTTGACAGTTCTTTTCTTCACTCCATGGCTCAGTATTTAGCCTGCTCAGTGCATCCATGTGAGAGCTAAAAACTCATTAACTATTTATACACAGACACCAATTACAATTTAAAAAGCCACCTGTGGGGGAAATTAACCTTTAATTGCAATTTTAACTTGTGTGTATCACCTTGTGTGTTTGTAACAAGGCCAAACATTCAACAGTATGTAAACGTTTGATCAGGGCCATTTGGGTGATTTTTGTTATGATTATGATTTACAAAGGAGTCAGACAACTATTGTCTTAATATGACTACTATCCTTCAATAATTTTTTTTTTTTGCATGATCAGTCATATTTTGGGTTGCCCCATTGTTTCTGTCACGACTAGTTATGTGATCCAACACGCAAAACTATGTAACATCTACGTAGAATGGAAAACTAGACAGAACATAAACTGGTCCTTAGAATGTCCGGATTAATACGTTGAAAGACAGAGAAGGGTCAAGGAAGCCAGAAATACACAAGATCGATAAGAAAGCCAAGTCACGGAAACCAGAGATCAGAATAGTCAGGAATAGCCAAAGTCAGAATACCTGGAATATCAATAACATGGACAAGAACATGCACTCAGGGGAAATTCAGGGGTTCAAATACTCCTCCTTGGGCTGTGATTGGTCAGATCTTGGTTTTTGACCCCAGGTTGGCACCATTTTGGCTCCCACGTGTGGAGGGGATGAATGCCCCAGCAGGTCGGCTCCCGGCTTGTTGCTGAACAGGTAAGTCCTCCAACCTGTCAGCGTAGTCGCACCAATCAGGTGTGACCACGTGCAGCTGGAAGCCAGGGGCCATGACAGTACCCCCCACTCGTAGACTGCCCACCGGGGCGGGAAGGAGCAGGCTTTTTCAGGAAACCCGTTGTGGAACTACCGGACAAGACGAGGAGCGTGGACTCTATCAGCAGCGATCCAAGAATGTTCCTCAGGTCATAATCTTTCCAATCCACCAAATAAGACAAAACACCCCTAGACACCCTGGCATCCAGTATGGAACGGACCTCGTATTCCTCCTTCCCTCCACCAACCAGTGGGGGAGGAGGTATGAACTGTTTAGTGTACCGGTTGGAAGTAAGCAGTTTCAATAAAGACACATGGAATGTGTTTGATATCCGCAAATGTGCAGGAAGGGCGAGAGAGTACGACACAGGATTAATGTGTCGAAGGACTCGGAAAGAACCTATAAAGCGAGGAGCCAGTTTCATGGAAGGTACTTTCGGTTTGATATGACGCATGGAAATCCAGACCCTGTTCCCAATTTGATAGACAGGATTGGCACCACGTCGCTTGTCTGCCTGAACTTTAGTACATCTGGGGGCAGATTGTAATGCTTCGTGTACCGAAGCCAAAGTGTCATGGATAGAGGCCAAACGAACTTCTAAAGCAGAAATGTCAGTTTCTGGAAAATCAGAAGGTAATACAGTGGGGTGATAACCATTATTTACAAAAAAGGACTGAGAGTAGAGGACTCGTGGGCTGCATTGTTTCTAGCAAATTCAGCCAAGGGCAAAAAGCACGCCAAAATCTGGAAATAAATTGGGTACCTCTGTTAGAGACTATGTTTTTCGGTAACACCATGTAGCCTAAAGATTTCACGTAAGAATACTTGGACAATATCCTGGGAAGATGGCAGTTTTTTAAGAGGGATACAATTTGCCATCTTGGAGAAATGGTCCACTACCATAAGGATAGTTTTACACCCATTAGAACTCGGGAGATCAACAATGAAATCCATAGTCAGCTGGGTCCATGGAATATCAAATATTTCAAGTGGCTGTAACAACCCCGGAGGTGATTTGTGGGGAAACTTGGACACAGGAAAAATTCTACATGCTCCCACATAATCCACCAAACCTTTCTAGTAATGGCAGAGAGCGTTTTGTGTATACCAGGATGCCCAGCTGTTACGTTATCATGGTATAACCTGATTATCTCAGATCTCTGTGATGGTGAGACAGATAGTTTATGAGATGACTTCTCTGCTGGTGCCTGAGTTTGATCTGCTATTATTGCACAAAGGAGCGGAGAAGACAATTATGATAGATAGGGGTATGATAGATGTCTTTTGGTCTGGAAACTTATCTGTATCATACTGTCTAGACAGAGCATCGACCTTATTATTCTTAGTGCCTGGTCTGTAAGTGATAACAAAATTAAAAGGTGAAAGGAAAAGTGACCACCTAGCCTGTCTGGAAGACAATCTCTTAGTGTCCCCAATGTAAGCCAGATTCTTATGATCCGTGAAAATCAAAAGTTGCTCTTTGGAACCTTCTAACAGATGCCTCCATTCTTTAAGAGCTAGAATAATGGCCAATAATTCCATTTTCCGATGTCGTAGTTTCTCTCAGCAGGAGATAATTTTTTGGAGAAAAACCCACAGGGATGCAGAGGTTTATCAAGGTTTTCTCGTTGAGACAGGATGGCTCCTACACCTGTCTCGGACACATCGACCTCTAAAATAAAAGGTTTGGCGGATCTGGATGTGCTAAAACGGATGCTGAGAATACAGATTTCAGTTTTTCAAATGCCTCTAATGCTTCCTTTGGCCATGAATTACAGTTAGCTCCTTTTTGGGTAAGGTTGGTGATAGGAGCAATTTCAGATGAGCAGCCATTGATGAACTTGCGATAATAATTTGCAAATCCATTAAAGTGTTGTTCAACTTTAAGATCCTTGGGTAATGGCCACTGTAATATTGCGTCCAGTTTGTGTGGATCCATCTTAAAATCAGAGGGGGATATAACATATCCGAGGAACTGTACTTCGATTTGATCAAACTGGCACTTTTCTAATTTACAGTATAGGCCATTTTTCAGCAGGGTTTAAGCACAGTTTTCAGATGTTCGTGATTGGTAGGAAGGTCTGGAGAATAGATGAGAATGTCACCCAGGAAAAGGTAAGGAAGAGGAGGATGACTGATAAATGTGTGTGTGTGTGTATGTGTAACGGCACCCCGGGCATAAAAGGGGTTAAATGCCATTTAGACGATATTCTCCTTCCAGATACACAGGCAGCTACCAAAGACACCAATCTGCTGAACAGGAAACCATCTGAATGCCGTAAACAGCTGAACTGGAACCATATGAATGCTGTAAACAGCTGAATAGGAAAAAAAACATACGAATAGGTTTACACGCCTAGCAGTCAAACTAGAACAGCATACAATAAATCCCCCCAAGAACAAGACAAGGCTCCGTTTTGAGGGTCAAGCAGGAACACCCAGAGCTGTGGGTTTATTGTTCTTACACATTAGTACCACCCACAGTGTTTTTGTAAAACAACCAGTAAACACATACAATACACTCAGACACTCCACACAAAATCCTCCCCTCTGCCTCTGATACAATTACCTTACACAATGGGGTAATGTAATTATCACAGGCAGAGAAATACAGTTTTTCCACATTATTCATTACTTTAAAAGTGTGCATCACATTCACATAAAACTTACATTTTCAGAATCAACATACTCCAAATACAAACATACGTCAAAATCATACAAATTGGTCCAGTGGTTCAAAAGATAGATCATAGTCCTTTGTGACCAAATGAAGCATGGCTTTTCTGCCCAAAAGCAGTTCCACAGAGTCTTCTATCCTGGAGATAATTGGGAAGTAATCCAATTATCTCCAAGGACACAGGCAAACCTCCATTGAACACATGGTAGCAAAAGACAATAAAATACATAAAAATATATAACTGTGCAGCTATTGCATAAAACAAGTACATTCAACATATCCCCAGATAGCTTAGATCTGAGTGCATATTATTACTGAATGGCGCTCAGATCACATACATACAGTTCAATTGCCATGGAGCCAAAGTCTTTCACATAGTCTTTCGTTATACGAGTGGGCTCCATGGCATAGCTATCTGGGGTATCACCGCTCAAACAGGGCAAGCACCAAATGACCCGGCTTTCGTGTCTTCGCAGGGGAAAATCAAGCGTTTCAACATTGGGCCATAGTCTAAAGGCAGCAGGTGAGCAACCAGGCTCCTCCAATGCACAGTGGGTAGATTGGTCTCGTCACAGGTACTCTCCGGTCTATTCCGCATCCTTCTCCAGGATGAAGCCCCTATGAGAGAGACCGTAGAGCCTCATGACCACGCTCTTTGGAAGAGGGGCCAAGAGACCTGATTTGCTGTCTCCACTCCTTTCCAGTGATGGAGGCTATCATGAGAAAAGCCCATGACAGGCCTATGTGGAATTACCGAGGCAGCCGGGTATCCTTATATAATGATCTATCCCCCATCACACTTGAAGCCAGACAGGCTCTAAGACCGGTGACATCGGCATTGCGAGAATTCCCCTTTGCTTTACTCACACAGAGTTGGAATGGATGGGCCTCTATTTGATGGCCCAAAGAGGTGCCCCATTTCCGGTAGGAGCTGGGCCTACCACATGTGACGCTTGTCAACTGGGTCCTGGGGCTCTTGGGGTCAAGGCCCCGGGCACAGCAGGCTCCCCGATGATGTGGAGGTTGATCGTCGCTGGGCCTTCCACCCCGACGGCGCATGGATCATGAGGCCCCGGAAGTGTAAGTATGCACCCTGGCTCCTTCAGGCCTGGGGATGCCTCTAATTTGTTGGTGTTTTTTCCTTTCTTTTGAACCCTCACACTTAGGCATGGCATGTCTTGGCTTGGCTGGAGAACCTCTCCGGTCGTGGATTACACACACCCTACTGTAACTGCCTGAGGTGGTCCCCATTGGGTCTTTGTTGGGTGAGGGGAACAGGGTAGGGAGGCCTGCTGCGTTTTTAGTTTTTTTCATTGTGTTTTGGGCAGAAATGTTGGGGTGGTCTGAACGCTTGTCATGAGAGGAGAGTGTGAGGTACGGTCGCTGATATGCTTCGGCCATTGCTGCATCACAGGTTGTGGACTCCGCTGGTGTGGGGCGAGGTATGAGGGCTACACAAGCTTTATTTTGGGGGGGATTGATGGGTCCACTAGAGGATGACGGATCTCTCCTGAGGACACTGTGCAGATCGCGTGTCCCACATTGATACCCTGAGCTCGATAGGTCCACCGTATTGGGCCATGGACTTTAATCCTCACCAATGTATGCTTTCCATTCTATATGACCTGCTAGTCAATGCTGGTGAGTTTAGTTGAACCCTTCAGATATATTGAGCTAGCCTGCTGCGATGCTGAATACCTTGCAAGGGAAGCATATAAGGGGGAGTGGAGGGGAGAATATTATAAAAAAAAGTGGGATGGGGGATATAACAACAAGGGAGAAAAAAAGACACAGGTGTAGGGACACGTTCGGGGGAGGGGAAAAGAGTTTGAGACCAGGCGTTGAGGTAGCAACACGACTAAGGGCTACACACATGCCCCTCGTTCTGTTACACATGGCGCCGGACAACATCTGGGGATAGACCCTCCTTGAATACACCGGACGTAAGTGTCCTTGCCTGATGAGTATTGTGGTATATTAAACCAACATAAGCTACACTTCAGAAAGTAGTAATTCTCTAATAATAGGGAGGAAGATGTGGGGCATCGATCCCGGGCAAGTCCCACCTCTGGAATAGTGGATAGGTGCTATAAGTACAAAATACAGGAGGTTTGAAAAGGGTACAGATGGAGGGAGGGAGGGTGTTGGGGTGGGGAGGGTGAGGGGTCTACTTAGCTGTCGAACCTAATACCCATTGGGGCACTTTAGGCGGGCAGGTCGGTGTGTGGGGTGGGTATGGATAAATTGGCAGGGTTGGTGAAGAGTGGGCATACGTGCTGCCAAGGCTGGGAAACAAGGGGTTCGGGCTGTTTAGTGTTAAGTTGCCATTGTTCTATTGTTCTATTATTGCTGCTCTGTATAAATTATGCTGCTATGTGGCATCATTGACGTTATTATTATTATTATTATTTTATTATTTATATAGCGCCAAAAAAATCTGCAGCGATTTACAGTGGGTGGACAAACAAACATGTAGTTGTAACCAGACAAATTGGACACACAGGAACAGAGGGGTTGAGGGCCCTGCTCAATGAGCTTACATGCTAGAGGGAGTGGGGTAAAGTGACACAAATGTAAGGATAGTATTAGATTAATGACAATTGCAAGAGAGGAATCAGTCAGGATCTGTTAACAGTTTAATTGATATGCTTTTATGAAGTTGGTTCTTAATGATTTTTTAAAGGAGTGGAGAATGGGTGAGCATCTAACAGAGGAGGGAAGTGAAGTCTTGAAGGCGAGCATCAGAGGTGGGAGTACGGACAGAATATAGACGTAAGTCTTCAGCAGAGCGTAAGGGCCTAGGCGGGACATACTTGTATATTAGGGAGGATAGATAGGTGGGAGCAGCATTATGTAGAGATTTGAAAGCAAGAACCAGACTTTTAAATTGATCCCTATATCTTACAGGAAGCCAATGTTGGGACTGACAGAAGGGTGAGGTGTGGGAGGTGCAGGCAGTTGTGTATCCTGGTTTTGTGCTGCCCTAGGCATTGGCCCCCCGCTCCACCCCACCCTTCCCCCCTGCCCCGCCTTATAAATACATACACACACACACATTCACTGACAGACACGCATGCACTAGCTAACAGACATACACTCTCACTAACAGACACACACATATTAACAAACTCCCTAACAGACACACTCCCTGATATACACACACTCACTAACAGACACACACTAACAGACACACACACACTAACAGACACACACACACTAACGCACACACACACACACACATTAACACACTCACTTTTTTTTTTTATTCAACCACCCCAGCCTCCTTACCTTTGGGAATGCTGGGGAGGGGGGTTTTGCCCTTTCCCTGGGGTCCAGTGGCTGCTGGGCTGCTGGGCGGGCAGCACTGGCGAGGGAGCACTGATTACTGAGCTCTCTGCTCAGCTCCCTCGCGAGCCGCAGAGTGATACTGGGAGCCGGAATATGACGTCATATTCCAGTTCCTGGCATCACTCTGCAGCGCGCAGGAGGGATTACACAAGTATAGGATGAGACAAGCAGCCCAGGCACCACCAAAGGTTATTGCTGGCGAGGGAGCACTTTCCCCTGAGCTCTCTGCTCAGCTCCCTCGCCAGCAATAACCTGTAATCCCTCCTGTGGCAGAGTCCTGGGAGTCTTCATGCTCAAGAGTTAAAAAGGGATAATTTTTTTTCTTAGGTAAGTCTTTCCACATCTGCAGGGCTTAAAAGCAAGAATTTTTTCTCCCATGACTGCAATCTCTTGAAGTTGACTCCCTTTTCTTTCTCAAGCAGTAACCTTGAATAACTTAGATAACACGTGCTAGACATGTGCAGTAGACTTACAGCAATACGTAATGTTATAGGAATACTGTTTGCACTGAAAATGCTATGATTGGTTGATTTTGCCTTTTGTTGTACACACCTCTAAGAAAACTGTTTTTTTTTTTAATTTATATACGATGTACCCACATTAAAAAAATGCTACTACTTTCTTAACCCCTTCACGACCGAGGACGGTTCAGGACCGTCATCGGCATTTTTGCCTTGCCGACCGATGACGGTCCTGAACCGTCCTAACGGTCTGAGTTACTTACCTGATCGCCGTCGTTCCCCCGGCGGCGATCAGCGTTGCTCCGGTTGTGGGGAGACTGCCTGCAGCCCAGACAGTCTCCCCACACTGGATTAGGACCCCTGTGGCCATGTGATCGCTCAACAGAGCGATCACATGTTCACAATAGGTGTCCATGTGCCTGCCTGCTAGTGTAAAATAAAAAAAAATAAAAATAAAGTTAGTGTTTATAAAAAAAAGAAAAAATAATTATATATGTGTATATATGATATATAGACATATATTATATGTATATAATATATGTCTATATATCATATATATATATAATGCCATGCTAAATGTATTTTTATATTAATATGTACTTATATTAATATAAAAATACACTTATAATTAAATTACACACATATATATATAATATATATAATAACTATATATATTGTATATATATATTATTATAAAATATAAATAATAAGTAATTTAAATTAAATAATTTTTTTAAATAATAATACAAAATTAAAAAAAAATTATATCTATATGAAATTTTATTCTAACTGTATTTTAAAAATAATATATATATATATTTATATCAAAATACACTTAGAATGAATTTGTATATATAGCTATGTATATATAAATAAATAAAAATAATACGAAATATATAAATGTCCATATACAAAATTACATAAATAATTATATAAATATACACGTAGACTTCAAATATATAAATATGCATATATATTTAAATTCTGCGTGCGTATTTATGTAATATTTTTACATAATTCAGTAATTTTATTGATTGCAATTTGAGGGACCTGCCTGCCAACCCAGGCCGAAATTCCAGAGAATTTAATTTGCTAGCACTGTATTTTACCCTGTAACGTTCTACGACACCCTAAAACCTGTACATGGGGGGTACTGTTTTACTCGGGAGACTTCGCTGAACACAAATATTAGTGATTCAAAACAGTAAAACATATCACAGCGATGATATTGTCAGTGAAAGTGACTTTTTTTGCATTTTTCACACACAAACAGCACTTTTACTGATGATATAATTGTTGTGATACGTTTTCCAGTTTTTAAACACTAATATTTGTGTTCAGCGATGTCTCCCGAGTAAAACAGTACCCCCCATGTACAGGTTTTATAGCATTTTTGAAAGTTACAAGGTCAAATATATGGGTCAAATATTTTTACATTGAAAATGGCCAGGTTGGTTACGTTGCCTTTGAGAGCGTATGGTAGCCCAGGAATGAGAATTACCCCCATGATGGCATACCATTTGCAAAAGAAGACAACCCAAGGTATTGCAAATGGGGTATGTCCAGTCTTTTTTAGTAACACTTGGTCACAAACACTGGCCAAAATTAGCGTTCAATTTAGTTTTTTTACTTTTTTCACACACAAACAAATATGAATGCTTACTTTGGCCAGTGTTTTCGACTAAGTGGCTACTAAAAAAGACTGGACATACCCCATATTGAATACCCTGGGTTGTCTACTTTAAAAAAAATATGTACATGTGGGGTGTTATTCAGAGATTTATGACAGATAATAGTGTTATAATGTCACTATTGATAAATTTTAAAAATGTATGTTTTGAAACCGCAATATCCTACTTGTACCTATAGCCTTATAACATGCAAAAAAAAGCAAAAAAGCACGTAAACACTGGGTATTTTTAAACTCAGGACAATATTTTGAATCTATTTAGCAGTTTTTTTCATTCGCTTTTGTAGATGAGTAAAAGATTTTTCAAGTAAAAGTCAAAAAACATGTATTTTTTTCAATTTTTCATCAGATTTTTGTATTTTTTTTAAATTAAAATACATGAGATTATATAAATAATGGTATGTAAAGAAAGCCCCTTTTGTCCTGAAAAAAACAATATATAATTTGTATGGGAACAGTAAATGAGAGAGCGGAAAATTACAGCCAAACACAAACACCACAAAAGTGTAAAAATATGCCTGGTCGCAAATGTACAACATCGCAAAAACAGTCCAGTCCTTAAGGGGTTAAACTTCATCATGACTGGTCTGCATTAATTGTTCTCTGCAGTGAACATACAATGGGATTTAGAAAGGCAGGATGTGTTAACTGCATAAGTCCATGGCAGTTTAAGGGTTACAGACCCTGTAAAATATTGCAGCCTAACACAAACCTACTTATTTTCTTTTCACTACATATCACTCTCTACCTCTTTGCCTGGGAGACGCATTACTCATTTCCTAATGCCTTGAGCTTTGGGAAAGACATACAGAGACTCCAATGTCTGTTAGACAGCTTAAAAACAATTACATATTAGTCTGTATATACGGATTTCCTTTGCACGGTACTCATATTGTTCTTATATCATACATGTATCTTAGGTGCTTATTTCTAGGATTAGCAAGTTCCCGGTAAAACCTGGGACTGCGTTGTTCTTCCGGCCAATTTTGTTGCTGGTATTAACATTTCCTTATGCTCATTTCCTTACACTCATAACCATAAGGCCTCATACTCATGGGCGTCCACAGGGGGGGGAAATGAGGGGCACTTACCCACCCCTGGATTTTTAAACTTGTTCTGCTATTTTTCATGTGAGATTGAAAATACAGTGCAATACAGGAGCTGGCCAGTAGGTGGCACTGTGCATCGAGAGAGACAGGGATAGGAAGCGACATATTATCCCTGCTTCTCTCTCCTGACTGAATCCGCAGGGGAGCAGCACAGAGTGCAGCCAGCAGGGCCGGACTGGCCCACCGGGATACCGGGAATTTTCCTGGTGGGCCACGGCACCTGGGGCCGACAGGAAGCCCTAATATTTTATTTAAATAATTTTTCCCTCGGACTGTGACAGCTTCTGTCAGTCCGAGGGTATTCAGGAGGCAGTTGCTGGGGGCTGGTGCCAGCGGCAGGGAGCACTGAGTCTCCTTTCCCAGCACCTTCCTTAGCACTTACCAGCCCAGCATGGTAGCTCCGCCCCTGCATTGTAGCTCTGCCCCCGCATGGAAGCCCTGCCTCCTGCACGCAAGCAGTGGACCTAGCTGCAGGAACAGGCCTAAGAGTGTGGCCTCCCAGAGAATACTCCAGTGCCAGGTAGGATTAAATACTGTGAATGTGTGTAGTGAATGTGTGTAGTGAGTGTTGATAGTAAGTATGTGTGTAGTGAGTGTGTGTCAGTAAGCTAAAGGGAGGGGTGTATTGATGGAGTGAGGGAGGGGGTATTAATGGTGTGAGGGGGGTATTAATGGAGTGAAGGGGGGTATTAATGGAGTGAAGGGGGGTATTAATGGTGTGAGGGGTATTGATGTATTAATGGGTGGTGAGGGGGTATTGATGGAGTGAAGGGGGTATTGATGGCGTGAAGGGGGTATTACTGGTGTGAGGAGGTATTGATGGAGTGAAGGGGGGTATTAATGGTGTTAGGGGTATTAATGGAGTGAAGGGGGTATTACTGGTGTGAGGGTTATTAATGGAGTGAAGGGGTATTACTGGTGTGAGGGGGTATTGATGGAGTGAAGGAGGGGTATTGATGGAGTGGCTGTATTGATGGTGTGAGGGAGGGGGGTATTGATGAAGTGAGGGAGGCAGGTATTGATGGAGTGGGGCTATTGATGGAGTGAGGGGGGTATTGGTGGAGTGAGTGGGGGTGATAATGTTGGGAGGTAGGGAGGGAGTGCTGGTAAGGATTTAAATACCTTTTTATAGCTCCCTGGTGGTCCGGTGGCCATAATATCCGGTCTGCAGCTCCACAGACCTGCAGACCATGTATCTTCCGAGATTCAGTCAGAGCGTTGCCGTGATAACCCGCGGCAACGCTCTGATTGGCCAGGTCTCGCGAGACGCATGGTCTGCAGCTCTGCACATTGTGGAGCTGCAGACCTGTGTCTGCAATTGGCGCTCTCTGGCCGGGCAGACTGGTGGGGCCTCACAACCAGCAGCATACAGAGCAAGCCGCCGGGGCCACTGCTGGTGTCGGGTCCTTGGACCCTACACAGTCTGCCCTAAGGTGATTTAGGTGGCTGCGAGGCCCCAGGCAGTGCAAGGCCTTAGCCGGCTGCCTAAATCGTCTAATTAGAGAGCCGTCTTTGACCACAGTCTAGCACCCGTTATTAAAACAGTGATTATATTAAAGCAGGAGTGCAAGGCAAGATTGAACTGTATATGTATATGTATGTGTGTAATATATATATATATATATATATATATATATATACACACACACACACACACACACACACACATACAGTGGCGTACACGCAACCCATGGGTCCCCGGTTCGAAAATGATCCATGGGGCCCCCCCTCTAACTCCCTCCCCATACACACACGATAGATAGATACATACATACAAACAGACAGGCACACATGCATACAAACAGACAGACAGTTACACATATATACAGACAAGACACACAAACATACATACAAACAAACAGACAGGTACACACATACACAAGATAAAAACATAAAAACAGACACACACACACATGACATACATACAAACAGACACACACACACATACATACATACAGACACACACACAAGACACACATACAAACAGACAGGCACACATACATATAGACAGACAGACACAGACAGACACATACAGACAGGCACACAAGACATACATACAAAGACACATACATACAAACAGACAGGCACACATACATAAATACAGACACATACACACCTACATACATACATACATACATACATACATACAAACAAAGAAACAAACAAACATACACATAATATTTAAGTCACCCTCCTGTTTCCTACCTTTTTAAGTGCAGGAGGGTGACTTTCCCTGGGATCTAGTGGTGGCTCAGGTTGATGGGAGTCAGAGTTCCTACTCTGACTCCCTCTGCTTCCTCCTGCGCGGGCTCTCAGTGACAGCTGGGATGAGTGACGGGGAGTCACTTCCTCTCAGCATGATGTAGCGCTGACCGGGCCCCCTGAAAATCCATACCCATCGGGTGGCCCTGACAGCATGGGCCACCCGATGGGCACCTTAAAATGTGGCCACGGTGGTTTGCTGCGCGGGCTGGGGCCGCAAATGATGATGGCGGGCACCTGGTCGCAGGGGTCTGCAGAGCGGCCGGGCCCCCTGGAGTGACGGGCCCGGTCACAGCTGTGACCACTATATGTACTCCAGTGTACACATACACATTACGTGGCACAAGAACTTATGGGGCTGGCATACATTTTTTCCCAGGGCTGCTTTGAATTCCCAGTCCGGCCCTGGTCTCAGCGTCCCCATGTCTCCCAGTGTCCCCAAGTGTCTGCGTCTCCCAGTGTCCCCTAGTGTCTCAGTGTCCCCATGTCTCCCTGCTGCCTTTCCCCCCATCCCTCACCTGAGCTGTAGAGCTGCTGTCTGGACTCTCTGTGCTGTGTAGCTGCTCCCCCATGGATCAGTACGTAATAGAGAGAGGCAGGGATATGCCTTAACTTCCTTTCCCTGCCTCTCTCCACACACAGTGACCCCAACTGGCCGGTGCTGGTATTGCAGAGTAATCTCTATTTATACTTTTATACTGAGAAAAATACCTGCAATACCGGCACGGCCAGGCAGCCGTAAATACCGGCTGTGCCAGTAAAATATCAGTCAGGTGGCAAACCTAAGAGTAGTTTAATTTTTTTTTTTTTTAAATGGGCCTATTCCATGGGCCTGGGCCTGGAGCTGCAGCTCCATCAGCCCCTATGTTAATCTGGCCCTGGGGCCCAGTACACCTATTAGACCTATCTCACCAGCTGTATCTCTCGTAACCACTACCCTTGGGTCTCTGAGATCTTGGACCATCCCTAAATTGGCAGCAGAACTACGCCATAGGAACGTTCCTTTCCCGGCCACAGCTAGGAAAGCAGAACTCTTTGTCAGGATCTGTTCTGCTCTGTTCTGATGTCTGACTTCTGAATATGGTCAGATGCCCCTCGGCCATAGACAATTGGTCAAATTTACTGATCGAGGCAGGATCCCTCACTCCACGTAGTATCATTAGCTCCACTGCACTGGTTTCGGCACTAGGTGACCCATTGTCCCCTGTCATATAACAGGCCCACAAGACATGTGGTATTCCCGGGTATCTCACTCGACTCATTGTCAAGTCGGGCACGCCTCCACGTTGTGAAGTTGGTAGGCATCAGACAAGAACTGGACCAGTTCT
>OW240915.1:146365689-146388189 GCA_933207985.1 Pelobates cultripes | reverse complement strand
GCATAGGACAAGTTTAAATGTGGACTGTATGTAATAATAAAGTGCTAATGGGTCTTAAAAAGTGCTAGTGCAGAATCAAGTCTTCACTTAAAGTGCTATAAACGTGCAAAAAATATGCAAAAATAAAGTGCCACAGTGCTAATGTGAATATATTGTGACCCAGTACAGTTTATATAAATATTCAAGTAATCCCAATGACTAGATACATATAATAATAAACTGATCAATCAGAAAATTATTCAAAACCTTTTTTCTCTTCTTTTGCTCCTCTGTCACTCTAAAAATTTATACCTTCAAAAAATTAATTAGTATCATTATTATATCCTGCATCAGGGCATATAGATCAAATTTCTAAAGATAACTGCTGATGCTTGCTTACATTAAGCTTGCATACAATATATTATCTAATGAGAGGACGGCAGCAAAATCATCATATAAAAAATGCATATAGAAAAACGTAAAATAAACATAAATATAAAATCACACATTAAAAGAACATTGAGGGGCATTCAGGCCAAAGTAATTACAAAAAGGAATGTAAAGACAAAGCTTCATTTAATCCTTTTGGAGACACAGTGTCCAGCTCATGTATCCAATAAGCTTCTTTGTTGAGTAGCATTTTCCCCCTATTACCCCCTCTTCTAGGGACAGGGATATGGTCAATGGCCATAAATTTCAATGTAGCCAATGGATGCTTTAATTCAAAAAAATGTTTCGCAACCGGTTTATCTGAGCAACCATCTCTATATGCTAATCTAATAGAGGATCTGTGTCCCCTAATCCGTTCGCAGATAGCCATCTCCGTCTTCCCAATATAACACAAGCCACAGGGACAAGATAGTTTATATACCACATGTGTCGTCTTACAGGTAATGGTATATCGAATAGTATATTTTCTATTATTATGAGGATGAAAAAAGTTCTTGCAGGTGTCATATGGCTGCAAGTCACACAGCCAAGACAACGGACAGATCCTCTTACTTGTTCCTTCACTGTGTTCATATAGCTTTGGGAAGGGTCCGTATGTACTAACATATCCTTTAAATTCCTATTCCTCTTATAACAAATTAATGGCCTTTCTTTAAACACTTTTGGAAGTGTGTCATCGCTTGACAAAATTCTCCAATTTTTCTTGATAACTGATGCCCGAAAGACATCTATAACTTCTGTACCACATTCAACTGTATTAGAATAATATTCCTTCAGTCTCATAGTTCGCCCAAATTTGTGTAATTCGATCTTCCATTTAAATACATCAGACTTGGATGTAGGCACAAATGATAAGCCCTTACTAAGGAGCTCAATCTCCATGTAGGTCTAAATTACGTTTGCGTAGGAAACAAGTAGATTTAGACCTACATGGTCTTTTCCTTTCGGATTATTATAAAGCTAAACGCATCCCCAGGGGATTCAGAATTTTGAATGTCCCCACGATTGGAAGGTCTAAAGCTACGATTTGTAGGGAGTGGACACAAGTATTGAATAGAGCATCACTTGATTTAATGCTCATTATTATCAGAGATGTGAAGACAGATTTGATAGACACTAATTTAAAAATCACTGAATTGGAGACTGAACATGCAGCATTATTGGCTACACCTGAAGGTCTAAGGACTATACAAAAACTTAAGGAAGAAGTCTTGAAATACAAGATGGAACTAGTGAGATTCAAAAAACAGAAATTTGAGAGAGTCGCACAAGACTATCTGGAACACAGAGTCTATGGTTTGGTCACTGGCAACATTGGAGCCAATAGACCAAGGAAACAACGCAGAAGGATTCAGCGACCTAGGGTTCCAACGGTTGATGTAACCTCAGGAGAGTCAGCCTCTGATACGGATACTAGAAATACCACAGAAGATTCAAAAGCACTTTTTTTAGCCACAGACTAAGCAGGCACGATAACCAGGAGCCGATTCAGGTGCGATGTAGACCAAGAACGATGCGAGGCCGCAAAGGAAAGAATGCCTGTGCAGGGAAAGCCCACTCGCAGGAGATAATTCCTATATTTAATCTTTCTCATAGACCCCTTGATACAACAGAGATTGAGCTCCTTAGTAAGGGCTTATCATTCGTGCCTACATCCAAGTCTGATGTATTTAAATGGAAGATCGAATTACACAAATTTGGGCGAACTATGAGACTGAAGGAATATTTTTCTAATACAGTTGAACGTGGTACAGAAGTTATAGATGTCTTTCGGGCCAAGTCTACATTTGACCCAACATCCAATAAAGCGTCCATTAAGACTTTCCTCTCTATGACTAATAAAGAAGCTCAATCCCTTATGCAACGTGAACATAAAATGAAACATAATATCACGAAACAACAAAGAAAAATTATAAAAGGATTAGCGACAGACCCATCAATAGTTATCCGCTCGGCGGATAAGGGAGGTGGGATCGTCATTATGGACTATACATATTATGCCAATGATCTGAATATGCAACTATCAGACAGAACAACTTATGCATTATTAGATGGAGACCCCACCGTTAAGATCCAGAACAAGATTGAAGATGCTTTATCTATGGGCTTGAGAGCAGCTTATATTGAGCCCAAACTATATCAATATCTTATCAAGACATCTCCTCGTACACCTATTATATACTCTATTCCAAAGATCCACAAGAATTCAAAGTCGCCGCCAGGACGTCCTATAGTTTCGGCTATTGATGGTATCTTAGAGCCTATTGCAAAATGGCTTGATTACCTGTTCCAAGGTCCAGTTGGAGAATTACCTGTTGTATCAAGAATACTCAAACCCTCATAACTAACATCAATTAATTAAGTTACGTTGACCAAAGACCAGTTTTAATAACGATGGATGTACACAGCCTGTATACGGTGATACCACATGATGCTGGGGTGGAAGCTATGCGTCAAGTTTTGATTCGATCTACTATTTATCATGGCCCCCCCCATAGAGTATACTTTGGAATTACTCACTTTGACTTTACAGAACAACTATTTCCGTTTTGAAGATAGGTGGTACCTGAAAGTGGCTGGTACATCAATGGGCGCATCTATGGCGCCTATGTATGCCAACGCGTATATGTATGTTTATGAGAAGGAGCACATATTAGAGAAATACCAACGCAATATAGTAGTTCATTGATGACCTGTTCATCATATGGAGCGGGACTTGTGAATCAGCCTATGAAATGGTTCGAGAACTCAATCTTCTTCCAACACCAGTAAGATTTATTGCGGATATCAGCACTGAGAAGGTGCACTATTTGGATTTGGAAATCTCATTGGGAGCAACAAATTTTCAATATTCCCTTTATACAAAACCCACGGACAGGAATACACTCCTCCATTACCAAAGTGCACATCCCAGGGCTCTGAAAAATTCATTACCGAAGGCACAATTCCTAAGAGTAATCAGGAATAACTCAGATGTAGCAATTAGGGATGTCCAGATACTTGAAATGAAAAATACATTTCTTCAAAGAAGATATGATAGGTATATGTTGGAAGTAGCGCTACAAGAAGCACTGAGTGCACGCGCTACTGAAACAAAGAAGAAACCTTCTAGTCTGGTCTTTCCTATGGTATACAATCAATCTACTCCTCAAGTGGCATCAGTTATCAAGAAAAATTGGAGATTTTTGTCAAGCGATGACACACTTACGAAAGTGTTTAAAGAAAGGCCATTAATTTGTTATAAGAGGAATAGGAATTTAAAGGATATGTTAGTACATACGGACCCTTCCCAAAGCTATATGAACACAGTGAAGGAACAAGTAAGAGGATCTGTCCGTTGTCTTGGCTGTGTGACTTGCAGCCATATGACCCCTGCAAGAACTTTTTTTCATCCTCATAATAATAGAAAATATACTATTCGATATACCATTACCTGTAAGACGACACGTGGTATATAAACTATCTTGTCCCTGTGGCTTGTGTTATATTGGGAAGACGGAGATGGCTATCTGGGAACGGATTAGGGGACACAGATCCTCTATTAGATTGGCATATAGAGATGGTTGCTCAGATAAACCGGTTGCGAAACATTTTTTTGAATTAAAGCATCCATTGGCTACATTGAAATTTATGGCCATTGACCATATCCCTGTCCCTAGAAGAGGGTGTGATAGGGGGAAAATGCTACTCAACAAAGAAGCTTATTGGATACATGAGCTGGACACTGTGTCTCCAAAAGGATTAAATTAAGCTTTGTCTTTACATTCCTTTTTGTAATTACTTTGGCCTGAATGCCCCTCAATGTTCTTTTAATGTGTGATTTTATATTTATGTTTATTTTACGTTTTCCTATATGCATTTTTTATATGATGATTTTGCTGCCGTCCTCTCATTAGATAATATATTGTATACAAGCTTAATGTAAGCAAGCATCAGCAGTTATCTTTAGAAATTTGATCTATATGCCCTGATGCAGGATATAATAGTGATACTAATTAATTTTTTGAAGGTATACATTTTTAGAGTGACAGAGGAGCAAAAGAAGAGAAAAAAAGTTTTGAATAATTTTCTGGTTGACCAGTTTATTATTATATGTATCTAGTCATTGGGATTACTTGAATATTTATATAAACTGTACTGGGTCACAATATATTCACATTAGCACTGTGGCACTTTATTTTTTTGCATATTTTTTGCACGTTTATAGCACTTTAAGTGAAGACTTGATTCTGCACTAGCCCTTTTTAAGACCCATTAGCACTTTATTATTACATACAGTCCACATTTAAACTTGTCCTATGCCAGTTTCTGGTGTCTTTAACTAATATGTCACTTATGGTAAGATCACTACATATGGTAACTTATGGTAAGATCACTACACTGTTTTGGTATGTTTACCTAGTATATATTTAGATCGCAATATTTTATTTATGCAAAATATAAAATAGAGTATAAAAAGTAAGATAATAAAATAAACAATAAGAAAAAGTCCAAAACACTTATCAAGAGTCCGTAATAATAGGATCTTATGGGAAGACAAGGAGTCTTGGGACGTCTGGCGGTGTGGAATCTTCACAATGGTAGGCTCGGATCCAGTGGAGAATATATAAAAGGGAAACAGAAACATAACTCCAATGGTACAGTATATCAGTAAAAATGAGATTATAGAATAGTGAAAATAGCCGTACTCACATTTTTCAGAGCTAGATTATAGCTCTGATATTATGCGCATGAAGTGGAATGATCCCCACTCAAGGATATGTAGAAATATTGTTTGATTGGAGGGTTTCTGGCTCAGATTCGGTGTTCAAATTAATATTATTCGACCCAAAATGAGAGAAAGAGAATATAGTGCTCTCTGTATATGATTAAACGTAAGAATATAAAGTAAATAACTTACATTCTCTAGAGCAGACTCATACTGCTCGGTGTAGACGTTTGGGTGGTATAATCCCCACCTATGGATTCTTTAGGCTCCTTGTGGATATAGGTCAGGTGCAAAATTAAAATAAATTAAAAATAAAGAAAAATAAAGAAAAATGGCAATAAAATGACTTATGCCAAATAAAATTCTTTATTATAAAGTAATTGATAAAATATCTTAAATATCTAAATGCGTTTCGCCTCAAAAGGCTTCTTCAAGTAGATAACAATAAAAGAGTTTTCCCGCACATGCGCACACTTCCGGTCTGGACGCCGGTCTTAGCACGGAGCACCTGTGGTGAGTCTATCTATAATTTATTATATCCTATATATTGTCTAATTGTTTGTTATATGCTGTTTACATAATCCTGATGAAAGTGCTTGAATAGGACTGAAATTTCGATTTTTTAGGAAAGTTTAATAAAAGTTATTTTTTAATGAATCCGTGAGTGCAACCTTTGACACTGTTACTTATATATATAAATCAAAATACACATAGAATGATATTAATTATATATATATATATATATATATATATATAAAATAAATTATAATTCATTCTAACTGTATTTTGATATTAATAATGTTAATAAATATATCTATATATATATAAAAATATTGCCAAAGATAGCACTCCAAGGACTAATATAAAATATAACTTTTATTACGTCAACTAAAACATCACAAGGTCAACGTTTCAGCTTGATTCCCTCAAGCTTTCATCAGGACACATTGTGCATACAAACCTGATATTTTTGTATTTTTGGCTGACAAGCACCAGGCATTTAATATTGAATTGGTGGAGTGCAAGATTCTTTTGCTTTATATATATATATATATATATATATATATATATATATACACACCTATATATAAATACATAAACATAATTTTAATAAATATATATAACCCAGGCAGAAAGTCAAGAGAATTTAATTTGCTAGTACTATATTTAACCCTGTAACTTTCCAAGACACCATAAAACCTGTACATGAGAGGTACTGTTTTACTCGGGAGACTTCACTGAACACAAATATTAGTATATTAGTGTTTCAAAACAGTAAAATATATTACAATGATGATATAATCAGTGAAAGTGACGTTTTTTGCATTTTTCACACACAAACAGCACTTACACTGACGATATAATTGTTGTTATACTTTTTATGGTTTTAAATTGAAACACTAATATTTGTGTTTGGCAAAGTCTCCTGAGTACAGGTTTTATGGTGTTTTCAAAAGTTACAGAGTCAAATATAAGGCTTGTGTTTCAGTTTTTTTCACATTGAAATTTGCCAGATTGGTTACGTTGGCCAGTGTTTGTGACTAAGTGGCTACTAAAAAGACTGGATATACCCCATTTGCAATACCTTGGGTTGTCTACTATTGTAAATTGTATGCCATCATGGGGGTAATTCTCATTCCTGGGCTACCACACGGTCTCAAAGGCAACGTAACCAATCTGGCGAATTTTAATGTGAACAAACTGAAAAATGTAACATGCTATATTTGACCCTGTAACTTCCCAAAACACCATAAAACTTGTACATACGGGGTACTGTTTTTCACATTAGACATCGCTGAATACAAATATGTTTATTGTATTGCAGTAAAAGCAAACAGTATTATGTCATTCACAGTTAATATGTCATGCAGAACTAAAAAAATAACATTTCTTAATTTCTCACTTTTTTTTATATTTTATTCATAATAAATTATGTTTTGTAGCTAAATGTTTGATGTTAAATGAAAGCCATATTTCTCCTGAATGAAATTATATATAATAAGTGTGGGTGCACTTAATATGAAAGAGGTGAATTACGGTTGAACAAACATATTGTCAAATTCCAAGTTTTGTTTACATTTTATTTTGATCAAAACGTGTACATTTAGCTCAGTCCTTAAGGGGTTAATGCCACAAGGCTTAAGATATATTAAGATGTAATATATTGCTCCCAAGAATGAAAAAAACTAAGATATCTTTTGTTACCTATGCTGGGAGGTCTCAACCCAATTCAAGTTGAGCACATAGTCTAATTTGGACCTATGGGGGCTTTTTCTGTTTAAATCCAGGTGTGGTGGATGATCGTCCTGGAAACTATCAAGAACATTTGAAAACATTGAGAGTGTTTAAGAATACAACCTAGAAAAATATAAAAAATGGTCAGCTCTAGGGATCTGGTCTATCTATTAATTGATTTATTTATTGTTTAATTCCTGTGGTGTGCAGATTCAAAGCTAGATATACAATCTTACAGGAGGGAGAATCCAAAGCCCATATGTGTCACGGTTCTCACCGTGACATTCAGACAGCCAGACGTGGTCACCCCAGAAGTGCCCAACAGGGGATTTTTACTGTGGTCCATCTGTGTCCTAGTCTTGCTATCTAGCCTTTGGGCCACACATCAATTCTTATTTCTGTAACCTGTCTGCAGCACTAGGGGGCTGGATATTAACTGGGGCCAGGGCCAGACTGGGGATACGAAGCAGCCCTGGAAAAAAATCTATGCCAGCCCCATAAATCATTGTGCTATGTAGGGTGTGTATATATATATATATATATATATATATAAAACAAGAGGAGGTTGGCTGCACTCACCTTAACATGCATAAATGGGGGTGCTGCTGGGGGCATAATTTGTAGTGTATTATATATATATATATATATATATATATATGGGCAATTGAAATAGTTGACTGCATTCTCAGATTTCCTTAAAACTTAACTTTTATTGAAATATTTAAGAGAAGATCAATGTTTCAGTCCCTCTTGTGGACTTTCATCATGATCCTGATCCAAGTCCACAAGAGGGACTGAAACGTTGATATATATATATATGCTTCCTGCCAGCCCCTTCCTACATAGCCCATCCACTGGACCACCAGGGAATGAGAGCCCCTCTCCCTGGCCATGTATCAAGCAGGAGGGGGGACGAAAAAAAATAACAACATAATTTAAATAATATATTAAAAAATGTATTAAAACAATAATAATATAATAATAATAATAATAATAAAAATATAATAATAATAATATATAAAAAAATATTAAAATAATAATAATAATAATATAAAAAAATAATAAAAATACACACACACACACATTGCACTCATACACACACACTGCATTCATACACACACACACTGCATTCATTATATACACACACTGTAAATAAATATTCAATTAATATAATTTTTTGGGGATCTAATTTTATTTAGAAATTTACCAGTAGCTGCTGCATTTCCCACCCTCGTCTTATACTCGATAAGTTTTCCCAGTTTTTTGGGGTAAAATTAGAGGTCTCGACTTATATTCGGGTTGACTTATACTCGAGTATATAGAGTAGGTGGCTGCAATCTCGGATTTCCTTAAAACATAACTTTTATTGAAATATTTAAGAAAAGATCAATGTTTCAGTCCCTCTTGTGGACTTGCATCAGGATCATGATGAAAGTCCACAAGAGGGACTAAAACGTTGATCTTCTCTTAAATATTTCAATAAAAGTTATGTTTTAAGGAAATCTGAGAGTGCAGCCAACTATTTCAATTGCCTGGATACTGGAGCCCTGGTGATGCACCCGGGTCACACAACTTTGAAGCCCGAGTGCAAGGTACAACAGTATATATATATTTTATTGATACATTTCTTCTAATTCAACATATTAGTTCTTTCAGGGTAATTAAATTATACAGTAAAGCATACTCACATACAGACACAGACAATCTTACTGATGCACACAAATAGGCTCCCTGACAGACAATCTCAATGACACACACAGACAAGGTTACTGGAACACACACAAATTTAGTACAGACAAACTCTGATACACACACAAGCTTACTACAGACAAGCTCACTGTCACACATACACGCTCACTACAGACAAGCTCACTGATGCGCACACACTCTCCCTACAGACAAGCCCATTGACACACACATGCTCCCTGCAGAAGAGCTCACTAACACACAGATTCACTACAGACAAGCTCACTGACACACACATGCTCACTACAGACAAGCTCACTGACACACATATGGTCACTACAGACAAGCTCATGATCACACTCATGCTTACTACAGACAAGCTCACTGTACACACATGCTCACCACAGACATGCTCCGACACACCCATGCTCCTTACAGACAAGCTCACTAACACGCACACACATATGATCCCTACAGACAAGCTCACAGACACACACACAGAGGCTCCCTCACTAGCAGATGCGCGCACACACACACACACACACACAGAAGCTCGCTCGCTCACTTACTAGTAGATGCACACACACACAAAGACATCCACACACACCGAGGCAGACAGTCACTGACACCGAGGTAAACATCCACACATACAGAGACAGGCAGACAGACACACACACAGGCAAACAGTCACACACACACACACAGGCAAACAGTCACACACACACACACACACACAGGCAGACAGTCACACACACACACACACACACAGGCAGACAGTCAAACACACAGGCAGACAGTCAAACATACACAGGCAGACAGTCACACACTCAAAGACAGTCACACACACACACATGTAGACAGTCACACACTCACAAGCAGTCACACACACTGATCTGATTCTTACCTCCACATCCCTTGGAGCTCCTGGAGACTGGTTCTTCCTATGCAGCAGTTACCAGTAATTTTCTGAGGACTAGGTTGAGAACCACTGCTGTATTGAATATGTTGAGAAGAATTAGCGGAAAAACTTTCTTTGAGTGGTTTTCCCATAAATTGTTTTCAAGGATGTATGTTTCACACACTTTTCATGACATTAAATGCCTATTTAAAAAAAAAAAATTGTTATTACTTCAATTAGGTTTGAAAAGTCACGTGAGTCATAATATATATTATAATTCTATATATCATAAAGCTTTATATTGGACTATTAACTGTTTCCTTTAATACATATGGGTTTTAAATCATGTAAGATATCCATGTAATTAAAATTAGCTTTTATTGTTTTTTCTTTTATTCTCTGTTTAAATATTCATTGAATTTGTTATCACAGTAGAAACTTTACATCAGATGCAAGCTACAACTGGAGTGCAGAGAAGTTTAGAATCAAATTCCATACTTTTTAACATCATCTGCAGGGGGTAATCCAAAAATGTGAAGCTCAGCTAGTCACAATCAAACAGTGTTATGCCATTATTAAGAAAAATTTACAGATCGGGGTGGGGGGAGGCATATTCTTCTTCTGATGCCTGTGACAGTGTGTCAAAAATTAAACTTACTTTTCTCACTTTCCCCCCTTTTTATTTAATTTAGACAGCTACAGATCTGAAGTGCTCATTAGTCATCAAGATCTCACTGATATTCCAACAGAACCCAGATTATTATTAGACAGTTTGACACATCTCTCTGTGTATGCATTTTTTTGGATTGTTAATTCTGTTCCAACAGTAACATTTCGGAGGAATATGATAATAGTAATTTGGTATGGAAGAAAATCTATTCTGTAACACACTACTTCTATGTATATTTAATGTATTGATTTAACCATTTGAGTTCCTGTTCAGTGTACTTGCTATTCTGAGATTAAACAGCATAGTTAATGCAGTGCCTATGTATGAAGTCCGTTTTATTTTTATTCCACTCATTAAAAAAAAAAATCTGAGAAAATGTTTTAATTAGTGGTTCACTTCCATGCAGTATTGTTCTTATGTGTTGCATAATTTTAAGTGTTAATTTTCAAGAACCGTTAAAGCAAATCGTACTCCCTTACCCCTGAAAAGTGGCTAATTTTTAGATATGACAGATTTAGAATGAGCTTTACGATGAGCAGTTCTTTATTTGGTGGCAGCCTCGGTGCCAATTTTCTGCTGTTTAAGCTTATTATCTAATTGCATGCTTGCATTGACTTCAGAAGCAGCATGACATTAAGTCAGACTTGTGCCTACATTCTAAAGTGGTGGAATATTCAATTATTTGTTCTGACTTATGTAATTCCCTGTATTCCAAGCTTGTTAATGTCATTACAGAGCTGAAATAAAGTGATTATTCTAAATGAGTATTTATCTGCGAGAATATGCAACTGTGTCTCCCCACTAACTGTTTCCTTATCCTTCCTTATTCCTGGCTTCTAATGGTATGGATGGTAATGGATTTTCTATACACCCCCTCCTTCTACATTGCACGTAAAACAACATAATATTGGTGCTTTTTTTGAGAGGCTCTGTCATTTTGCATGTGTGTATGTAAAATAAAATAGAAAAATAGTGCAACCTCGTGAGCAGGGACAGCAGAGTTTCAGTTAATGACCAGCACTTCCACACACAGTCAGTGATGACAGCTTGAACTAACTGATAATGGCATGCCTGCTGTTGAGCTGGCCACTTATGCTATTTCTCTTGACATGATTCTGGAGAAAGCCTAATTTTTTTGACATTTGACCATGCAAATTTGAGTCCTGATACATTATTCTGCATTTACATTCTCCTACTGTTGCTGTTTAAAATGTGCTACAAGCAGTGGGAGCCCAGCTAATAAAGGCCATTGAATGAAAGGAAGTTAAATGTGAATGTATGAGGCAGACCTTAGCTGAGAAACTTGCATGTAAAGTTCAAAGATGACCTTCTGGAAATGCTAGCATTCAAATCAAAGTAAATCAACATCTTAACCACATTTCCTCTTTTGAAGATATATACTTTGCAGTTGTAAATTATTTATTCTGTTAGTTGTTTTTGTTTTCGTGATGTTGCTGTAAATAGACAGGGACATACAAATACACTATTATTTTATCAGGTGACTCGTGGGCGACTTGAATATTAGATGTGTGTTTTGACAGTGTTCTGTCTATAGGGGTGTATCTTGGACAAATTGATCTGGGCACATGGGGTGACATGCCACCAAATCATTATATATTATTTTGGGCCATTGGAATATAAAGACGATAACACATGCAACCAATAAAAAAATTGCACAATATGACTGTCAGCCCAGAGCTGAGGGTTACTCAATGTTGTGTAGTGTTAATGTGGTTGAGAAAGCATCTGGTCTGCTTATACATTTAAATCACTGATCCAGTGGGGATTTTGCTTCTATTGATAAACTCTGATATTTCCAGCCTCCAAAACATCTTTTATGGCCTTGTGGGTTTTCTTAATTGTCACTTTTTACCCTAATTTCTTCAAATCTACCTTTTCCCTTTCAATGTACCACAACAAAGCTGCCATCTAGCTTATTCTAGTGTATCTATCTATCTCATAGAACACTAGGTACAGTGCCTAGAAACTCAAACTCATCAAAGTTATGTAACAATAGAGTCAATATTGCTAGAAAGGCAGAGAGACAAAACAAAGTAATACAATCAGGCTTTAAACTCCTGGTACTCACTTCTTACTTTTTTATTGCTGCTTGTCTATGTTTAAATTTCATGCTTTTGTCAAGATTACTAGTTGATCCAGCACGTAGAACTGTATCACACCTAGGACTAAAGGGTAACGTCATACTGGGCCTTAGAATGGCCGGACTTACCAAAGAATATTCAGAATACTTGCCGAGGTCGGGGACACAGAAAGGGACACAACGATGAGGGAAAGCCAAAAGTCAGGGATACCAGAATACAGGAAAGTCAAAACAAAGCCAAAGTCAATAAACAGAAATAAACACTCAGGAACACACTTTCGGACAACCACTAAGGTAAACAATGACAAGGCAATGAGGAGAAGTAAAAATGTGTTTAAATAAGCCTTTTATAATTCTGATTGGCCGAAATCAGCTTTTAACCCCAGAACGTGCACGCACGTGACGTCATACTCATGCCGACGTCGTCATCACCGTAGGCAGACGTGGGGCTAGAATTTGGCGTGGATCCGCAGAGGCCTGCGTACACCAACATGTTGCAGGAGTCAGGTACACTGACGTATCGCCGCTGAGCGCAGATAGCGCAAGGTGAGGATGAATATGTTACAGCTTTCTCCCTTATACATATTCACTAAATTGTGAATATCCAGTGTCAGATAAGGACCCACTTAAATTCATTACTTTAAGACAAATTTTATCCTCCCACACCCCTTACTTAAGGGTTTCCATATGTTTGGCAGTCCCTTGCCATTGTGCACATTGTGTTTGTTGACCATTTTGCTTTATGCCAAGACTTTTATGTAATTGACTTTTTTGCCAGCCAGCATCTTTAATGACAACCCAACTTCTGGAATTTTACTTTTGTTTATGACAACAAACATGCTTATTCCAGATCCCATTAAATTCTTTAGGATGCTACCATCTCATGTAAGTCCCACCTTCCTATGAGTCAATATCCTTTTTATGTATGTTTCCCATTCTTTATGCTATATTTTGACAGGTAAGGCTCTTCTTGTCTCGTAGTCTAAAAATAAAATGCTGCCATTACAACTCTTTGGGCTGCTTACAGCTCCAATCACCAGGCCACCCCAAGACGTTCACACACACTCCTAAACACCAATACCATACTCACACCAATGGATAGACAGAAAATAAGTCCATATTGTAGATTCCAAAACATGTTTCACTCCGTTTAGCTTCCTCAGTCAGCCATGCTGTAGTCCCAGAGGTCATCTATATTTAAATGCGACCGCTGGGTTCTCTTCCCGGTCACATGGGGCCATTTTTGCCAATAATATTCATTTTCGGGCCTCCAGTCTACTCACCGTTGTGTAATGGGCTACCTTAATTTCGGGTCATACCATCCCTCTCTCCAACATCATTATAGTGCTCCACCACTTGTACTTGCGCTGTCAGTGTTTTAATGTTTTTGGTGGTGCGGCCCAAGAATACCAGACATAACGTTGTGCTATCTGCGACATATCATATCTGATTCCCAGCCAGACTTTACTTTACATTACGTAAAGGTTTTCTAGAACCCATAGAAACTTTAGAGTCACAGACCAAACACATCCCAGGAACCCCTGGAATAGTCCAGGCCACCAGAGAGATGTGATCTTCTAATATCAGTAGTTGTGGATTCCCCTCCAGATCTTACAGAAGAGCCTGAGACACAGGAAGGAGAAATGTATCGCCAAAAGACAATTCCAAAAGTAGAGGGAACCATGGCTGACTTCAGAGTGATGTAACCAGCAGAATCGACAGACAAAACTAGTAGAGTCCTGAGTAAGATTTGACAGGAGCTTGGAGCGGGAGCCCCCCAGGAGATTTATTTAGCAAATAGTGGACACGATGTCCATGCTGGGAAGCAGAGAGCAGTGACTCTTGTCCTTCATGCTGCAAATGGCAAAGGAGCAATCAATTCCAGGCAGTTGATGTCCAGACCCTTTTTATCTGAAGCTTAAGAACCCACCATCGTGCCATTGCAAGTCACACCCCAGCCCAGCTTGCAGCTTGGTGTACTATTCCAGAATGAAGTCCAGACACATATTGATGACTTCCTTGCTATTCCAGTCTTCCATGTGCAGTTCGAGGCGGACTTCATTATGAGAGGCATTTAACTTAGTTGTATGAAGCAGAGGACCTTAGATGCACCTTTAATCGCTGGATGGTCGAATAATATAGAGGCCCGAAAACATTGCCTGAATGGAGGATGAATGGAGGTATATCATGCATGCCAGGTCCCGCAAGGTGACCCAAGGACTGTGAAGCATGCATCCGATGTCTTTCCTGATCGAGACCCTTTTGGAATTCAGAAGTCGCAGTGCCATCTGAACGGAGTGCATGGTGCAGCCCAGGAATTAAATTGACTGAGATAATGTCAATGCTAAATTGATAACAAAACCCAGGTCTTGAAGATGAACAGTGAAGACCATATCCTCACGCAGAATGGCTGGGTCATGCGCGATCATCCAAGTAAACAATTGATCTGATCCCTCTGCCCCTCAGGGCTGCCATAACCAGCTTCAGCAGTTTGGTGAAGCACCAGGGAGCTGAACTGAGGCATAATGGGAGTCAGGTGAACTGCCAGAGACGAGCCTGCCACATTGTGGAAAACGTCTGTTGTCCTGACAGATCAGCACAGTAAGATACATGTCTTTTGAATCCAATCATGAGGACCCATTGAACTTGCAAAGTAAGTGTCGGAGGACATGTACACACTCCATCTTAAAACGGCGATATACCACGTAAGCATTGATGGTGCGTAGGTTTATCACCGGACGGAAAATCACTGTCTTCTTCCTGATTAGGAAAATGTTGCTCTGTTAGCAAGGCAGACCATGTGGTCTTTCTATCGCCACATTCTCGTGAAGGGTGACCGTTTCGGTCAACACCTTGTCATGGAGGATCCGACTGCAATGTATGGGACAGGAAATCATTCCGCAATCTGTAGACTGACTGCAGCACCCAGGAATCCAGGGTAAGGGCCTACCACTGTGAAAAAAATGAGGCAGTCTGCCAGCAATAGGCATATGTATAAAACAACTCTATGGCAGTTTTAGCCTTGGGGAAGCATGCACTACAGGGAGGTAGGAACCTCTGGGGAACAGCGGGCAGTGTTGATAGCAGAGCGAGGCTGCAGAGAATGAGTTTGAGAGACAGGGTCATGTGCCTGAGAACATTGCTCTGCTGGCGGTACTGCCCTGCTGGCGACCATCCCTAAAGGAAAAAG
Source organism: Pelobates cultripes (assembly GCA_933207985.1). Taxonomy (NCBI): domain Eukaryota; kingdom Metazoa; phylum Chordata; class Amphibia; order Anura; family Pelobatidae; genus Pelobates; species Pelobates cultripes. The sequence goes on along the minus strand of OW240915.1, from coordinate 146,372,272 downwards.
CCGACCTGAAGACTTTCCTACGGGATAGCTGGTTCTTGTTGAGGGAAGTGTATTTGGAGACATGCCTTTTCAGCTCATTTAAAAACATAATGGGCTATCTTTGGTTTTCCTGGCCCAGTTTTTTGTTCATTGCCAGATCCACTAGCTCCTTTTCTAGCTTATACAGGGCCACTCTGTGATGTTCTGTGGAATTTGCATTGCCAAATGGCCCATTGTGCCCACTACAGAGGAGATGTACATTCAGTGCTTCATCAGCCATAAGAAATATTTTGTCATTTGGCAGTTTACATCATCTAGCAGCCTGTCTTGTGTGTTCCAGGTCCTTGTGGGGGTTCTTCCCGAGCCTGGTTAATAAGTTGTCAAACACAGGGTTGAATTCGGGAGTGAGGGTCACTTTGTTCATTAATGTGGGTGTCAGGGGTTCCAGGGTCTCTTAGTGTCCCTTTGTCGCTGCTTCTCTCATCTTCTGCTGCACCTGGATTACGGTACAGCATACAGTGATCCTAGCCTTCTGGAACTTTGTAAAATTCCCCAATATAGTGGACAAGACCAGTCGTATTGGATAAAACAAGAACTGTTTATTTTTGAGAAAAACACATGCATTTATCCCCCTACCCACAACAGGGGGTCTTCAGCCAGCACAATGCAAACCACTCCCTGGTGTCTGTGACATAATTGGGTCAAGAAGTGATAACTTAATTTCCTGCTGTACACCAAGACACATAGCACAATAGATTTTACATAATACAATTAACACAATAGCTTTCATCCAGCTCAACATTTTACATAATAACTCAACATTAACACAATGTACCCCCATGACCAGGGCCATAGTCTAGAACAATCAGCCCTAAGCTTGGTCCTCACGTCTTTATCCAGTGGGTGATGGATCGATTATCTAAGGAACTCCGCTATGTGATTACATGGAGCACATTCAGAGGAGAATGGGTGCTTCAGGCAGCGCGGATCAAAGAGGGGATGGCCAGAAGTTTCTAATATCTCCACCTGGTCCTCTGGAGCAATGGTCAGATCCATAAGGGAATCACCAGTCACCATCTCACTTAAATAGTGAGAGCTCTGAAGGGCGAGGGGCGCTCCGGAATAGTATTCTTCCCGTACGTTCTAATCTAGCCAAGTTAGTGGAGACACTCTTGTCCTTCCATAGTTGTTTGTGTGGAACCCATCTCTAAGGCATGGGGGGACTGCCTGGGTCAAAACAAGAGATGTAAGGGACGACCTGCATTGGAGCAGAGGGAGGACTGTTACCCTGAAGAGGCTAGAGCTTTAGGGAGAGAATACACCAGTGCGGAGCATAGCCAGGCTTAGAGGCCCATCAACATGAAATTAGTTTCCTCAGCCATATCCAGCATTAACTGAAAATACACACAATGTACAAGTCAGTGCATTAGATGGAGGGGATGTATGCCGCAGGTCACACAGTGTGCAAGTTGGGTGTCACCTAACAACAGTTGGCATATAATGCACTTCCTCAACATGGAGTATGGCAGGCCTAAGTGCAGCAGACATGACCAGGGGATGGGGTTCACTCATGGCACACCAGAGAAAGCCAGAAGGCTATCACCTGAAAATAAACAGGGCCAGTGCCCAGCACAGAGCAGAGCGTCACCCTTACAGTATACAATGGGAAAGTCCAGGACAAGCCAGCAGGGAGAATTAACCTTAAAGGAATAAGATAAGGGAAGAAAAGGATGAAGGTGAGCCAGAAACATAGCCAGCAGGCAGAGCGTGGCATGGAGGGAGGTCCAGAAGGACCAAATCACAAAAGAGAGCAGGAGCGAGCAGCACAGCTCCCAAAAAATATGGTCACCTTTGCACTGCAGCAAGCAGGCAGTTGCCTACCACGTGGCGTGCAGTTCACAAGTGTGTGGATGAGTGGACGGGTGCAAAGGTGCCAGTTTCCGAGGTAGATGGCAAGGAAAGCAAGGGCAGGGTCAAGGTGCGCAGACAGCAGCCAGTGATCTCGGCATTGAAACGCAGGCACTGAGATTACAGTGCGACAAGCAATGGGCGCAGAACAGCCAGGGAAAAACAAACATCACAGCCTGCAAGCCCCCTAAAACTAAACCCCACAACACGAGGCAGAACAAGAACACAATACAAGATATTAACCAATACAATAAGAACACATAAATGCAGAAAAATAAACCGAGAGCAGACACTCTCTGAGTTGGGGAATGCTCTGAGAGTATTATAGGCCTGTCTTTGTGCTTTCTTTGCTCCTGGAGGCTTCATTAAAGAAGGTAAAGCAAATATGAAGCCTCCTGTCTTGATGTAAAATTCACTCTTGACACATATAGAGCAACTTGACTCTGATTCATAACTTATTTCAGCAGCATGCCATTTCAGTGTATTGGAGACATGACCATGTTTCTGGATTTAGCGGCTCATCTCTGCCATAGATCCTTCATAAACTCCTGGAAAATCATCATAGTGTGTGTGGATTGTCTAAAAGTGGCAGAATTACAGGAATCTGCCGTTTATAAATCCAATTAAAGTAACTAAGCTATGGCAGCACCTGCCAAAACAGTGGCACTTTGACATGGCTGGCAAACTATTCCTTTTTTTTTTTTACAGACATGAAATGTCATATCAATAATGTTCATCTAGGATAGGCATTTTGTTATCAGTCTGTCTATTTATCAATACATATTTCAGTCTAGTGGAATCTAGAACCTCTATGTGATACTCAATGCTATGTGATATCTGCTTATCTCCAAAGACTTTCTCTGTTATTTATGGTTTTCCCCCTCCCCCCTTATTAAATTGATACCCACCCGAATGGTCTTGCTTGACCAATCCTCACCTCCTCTGTGCATCTCCATTCCATAGTTTTATTGCAGGCATTTTTTAACACCATCATCTCTGTCTTCCACAGTCTGAGATTTATAAAGTTCCATACTGCAAACCAGAACTCTGCTCGGAGGCCCGCCCACCCCACCCCAAGCTCCTTACTACATTTATAGATAGAATATCACACACAACTTTAGATGATTAGACATGACAGCTGCAAACATTGGCAGTAATCAGCACACAACTTTATTCCCTTAACCCCTAACACTCAGTCATCACTCTCCTTACTTCTGCTCATTCTGCTTTTCTCAAATTACCAACTCCTCTTCTCCTTTTCTCTCATCTCCCTCACCATCCAAATATCTCCTTACACCCACTTCCCTCAACAACACAATTACATTAACATTCATCCCTCTCTGCTTCACTCCCACCTTCTCTCATCTCAAGCCCTGCACTAATTTCTCTATTTTCTCTCGCCTGCTCTAACTCAATCTCATCCTAGACCCCTCTCATATAAAACCCATTCACACCTCCTGTCACTATCTCTCCTCCTACTTCTCGCAGCTGGTGAAGTCTCACCTAACCCGGGGCCCTTAACCTTGTGTGCTCACACTAAGACAACCAGAAAACACACAAACTTTGTCCACATACCCTGCAGTTTATCCTCCTTTACCAACATTCAGTGTGCACTCTGGAATGCCCGTTCCATCTGTAGTAATATTAAATCAATAGCTATACACGACCTCGTCATCTCTAACTCACTCACGATATTGGCACTCACTGAGACCTGGCTTTCCCCATCTGATACTGCTACTCCCGCTTCTTTATGTTTTGGTGAACTACAATTCTCCCACACTCCCAGACTCGACTGTAAAGGAGGTGGTGTAGGCATCCTTCTCTCCCCTCAATGCACCTTTCAACCTATCCTCCCTGCCCCTGCCCTTTCCTTTATTTCAGGGCTGTCCAACCTGCTGCCCTCCAGATGTTGCTGAACTACAACTCCCATGATTCTTTCAATGAAACAGATAGCCAGGGAATCATGGGAGTTGTAGTTCAGCAACATTTGGGGGGCCGCAGGTTGGACAGCCCTGCTTTACTTCCTTTGAAGTCCACACTGTCTGCCTTTTTAAGCCCACTCCTTTAAGAATTGCCATCACCTATTCTCCCCCCCCACCCTCCTCCCTGGTAAGCCTAGACTGTTCATTGAACACTTTTCTTCCTGGCTACCCCACTTTATCTCCTCTAGCACTCCCTCCCTCATACTTGGGGACTTTAACATCCCAATCAACAACCTCAACTGCCCTGATGCCTCCCGTCTGCTCTCTGTAACCTCCTCCTTTGGCCTCACGCTGTTGTCTACTTCAGCAACTCATACAGCAGGAAACACTCTTGACCTCATCTTCACCAATCTCTGTACCACCTCTAATCTCTCCACTGTTCCATTTCCTTTGTCTGACCACCATCTGCTAACATTTGACATTAGCATACCCCGTACCCAAATTTCACCACCCTCAACTCTCCAATTTCGCAGAAACCTCAACTGCCTTGATCTACAGCATTTCTCCACCAAACTCCAAACTTTTACCCATCTCAAATCTAACTTGCCCTAACTCTGCAAACTCACTCTACAACTCAACTCTCTCCTCTCAATTCAACATCATGGCACCTTCTACAATTAAACACAGCAAGCGCCCCCAATTACAACCCTGGCACACCAAGCTGACACGTTACCTCCAAAAATGTTCTAGAACTGCTCAATAGTGATGTCGCGAACCCGAAATTTTCGGTTCGCGAACGGCGAACGCGAACTTCCGCAAATGTTCGCGAACCGGCGAACCGCCCGAAACGCCATTGACTTCAATGGGGAGGCGAATTTTAAAACACACAGGGACTCTTTCTGGCCACAATAGGGATGGAAAAGTTGTTTCAAGGGGACTAACACCTGGACTGTGGCATGCCGGAGGGGGATCCATGGCAAAACTCCCATGGAAAATTACACAGTTGATACAGAGTCTGGTTTTAATCCATAAAGGGCAGAAATCACCTAACATTCCTAAATCACAATCAATATGGATTGACACCTGACATATGACATATTGACACCTTGACATATGGATTGACACCTGTCCTCAGAGCCCCTGATGCACACGGACACAGAGCAGAATAGAGACTGGTCCCCTACATAGGGTCACTTGGCAAATATGGATTGACACCTGTCCTCAGAGACCATGATACACACTGACACAGAGCAGAATAGGGACTGTTCCCCCTACATCGGGTCACTTGGCAGATATGGATTGACACCTGTCCTAAGGTTCCCTGGTACACACTGACACAGAGCAGAATAGGGACTGTCCCCCTACATCGGGTCACTTGGCAGATATGGATTGACACCTTGTTACAAAATGCTATTTGTAACGGGCCCTTTAAATGGCAAATTGCCCTGCTTCCCTGGGTTGTGGAGAAGCCTACTTGCCAGCCTCCTCCCACATGACTATGGCCCCTGGGAGATTGTGAAAATGTATGCACTTTTATTTGGTGTGTATGGCCCTTTAAGACTGTCGGTGGGCATATTGGGGCTTATGGACTCTTTATGTGACTGGTGCTGGCCCTTTAAACACCTTTTTTGGGACATCAGGAAGATTGGGACACTGCCCCTTTAAGGCCGTGTCCCCAGACTTGTTGGGGACACGGCCCCTTTAAGACGGTGTCCCCTGTGTCCCCAGACCTGGTGCAAACCCTTTGTGCCTGCCTTGCTATTTCCCACTTGGTTCAGTAAATGGGAAATTATTTCAGCATTGTAGAGACTAAGTCCCAGGACTGGCCTTTTTCAGCTTGCTTTTTTCAGCCTTATTTCTTGAAGGGTAGAGACTAAGTCCCATTCGATGGACTTAGTCAAGCCAGCCTGAAATAGGATCAACCTCACAGCCCAAATCTGTTTTGGGCAGGAAAATAAAGCTAGCGGGTCGGTCAAGTAAGGGGCCTCCAGCTAACTTTTAACCTCTGGATGTAATTTGGTTGATTTTTGGTTATGTTTATGTTTTAAGTGTGCTGATTCCAAATATGTAATTGTTATGAAGATGGGATGTGTAGTTTTAAAGTTACAGTGTATGGCTAAAAACTGTATTTTTACTGCCTGTGTTTAAGTATGTTAAACTCTTCCCAAACGTCATTTCGTTCAAAGTGGAGAGAATGTTAAAAATATATTTTTTGTTCGGAGTGTGAGAAATAATTTTCAGCCGCTTCTAATCTTAAGCATCATTTGAGGAGCCATACAGGAGAGAAACCTTATTTGTGGTGTGTTTAGTATTGTTCTGATCAGTTTAATACCTTCCGCGTCTCCTATCAGTGGACGTGTATATGGTAGGCATTTTAGGAACCGTGCACCTGGGCCGAGCAAGGTCACCTCGTTCAACAGGCTTGCAGCGTATCCTCCAGGAAGAAGAGCCTGAACCCTTACCGGCTGCACGGGTCTTACCTGTACATGGAAAGCTGCTGTGATTCCTTGATGAGCCAGCTGCCCGTGAGTTAACATGTCCCGTGGAGAAGCACTCTGTCCTGTAAAGCCTCACCAAAAAAAAGGAGTGGTGCGTTTAGTATTGTTCTGATCAGTTTAATACCTTCCGCGTCTCCTATCAGTGGACGTGTACACGGCATTGATTTTTGTAACAGGGAAATGGAAGAAGATGCTTGGTCGGTCCTCTTACTGTAAATTTGGGGCACTGCGCGGTCAAGCTAATGTGACACCAGATAGGAGTGGTGTGTTTAGTAC
>OW240915.1:146339312-146357457 GCA_933207985.1 Pelobates cultripes | reverse complement strand
GATTGCAATGTGGGGACATGCCTGGCATCCCATGCAGTCCCCCTGTGGCTGATCCGGCCCCCTCTCCAGGCCATGTGATTGTGGATTCCTAGCGATCACATGGCCGGAATAGCCGGCTTGTGCAGTGCCTGCGGGGGGCCTGCCTGAACTCTCAGGCTGTCCCCCTCATGCCTGCAAAAAAAGTTTTAAAAGTGAAATAAAGATTTAAAACACTTTATAAATGTAATAAAAGTACTTAGATTTTTATATTTGAAACTGGATTGAAAAAAAAAAATCAGTATCTTACATAGAAGTGATAGAGAGCTAAGAGTATGTGTAACCAAATGTAATAGCAAGAACTATAACAATTTTGCAAAATGAAAAAGTAGCTAATTAGATCAGTAACACAATAAGGCTGTGCTACTGATCTAAATAGCTACTTTTTAAACATACTCTTACCGTAGCTCTATCACTTCTATATAGGATATGTTTATATCCAGTTTTAAATGACAGCGATCAGCCAGTGGCCACCCCTTATTGCACTAGCGACTGGTCAGCAATAGCCCACTCACTAGTAGTTTTAAATGACAGCGAGCAGCCACTGGCTGCTCGTTGTTAAGGCGACATGCCCCTACTCGCGGCATGCAGGAGGATTTAAGCTCCTTTTTTATTAATATGGGGGTCATAGTGACCCCATAGATTTTAATGCAAGGGTGGGGGGATTGGAATTAATATTTATTACAAGGAGGGAGCTGGTAGTGCTGCCGGCTCCCTCCTTGCTTTTTTTTCCCACTCATGCGCAGTGTTATTTTCTCAATGCTGTTGGGGTTAATTCCCCTGCAGCATGGAGTCTATTAAACAAACAAAACAAAACGAAAAGGTAATGCATTCGCTATTTGCCCTTTTGTTTATATTTCTCATGTAGGGCTTTTGTTTATGTTTTAGTAAACGAATACGAAAAGAATAAATCATTTTTGGACAAAAATTTAATTGTAAGAAAACGAATGCACATGTCTACTACACATATATTTAATTGTTAACTCCATAATTATTTGATTTTATTAATTATAATTTGAGGGACCTGCCTGACAACCCAGGCAGACAATTCTGTACGACTGTGGAGAGGATCTGCAAAGAGGAGTGGGACAAAATCCCTCCTGAGATGTGTGCAAACCTGGTGGCCAACTACAATAAATATCTAACCTATGTGATTGCCAACAAGGGTTTTGCCACCAAGTACTAAGTCGAAGGGGTCAAATACTTATTTCACTCATTGACATACAAATCAATTTACAACTTTTTGACATGCGTTTTTCTTTTTCTTTTTTTTTTCTTATTCTGTCTCTCACTGTTAAAATACACCTACCATTAAAATTATAGACTGATCATTTTTTTGTCACTGGACAAAGGTTCAATATCAGCAGGGGATCAAATACTTTTTCCCCTCAGTGTATATATATAATATTTTTAGAGAATTAAAACTAGACATCCCAATCCTTACTCCAGAAAACTTCTTGTTTCATCTTGAGTTTCCCAGCCTACCCTTGTTGGCTCTCTGCTTGACAATCCATGTCCTGATGGGCACGAAACTCTGTATATTCATATTTTGGAAAAAATAAGAAATTCCAAGTTAAGAAGAAATTAAAACCCAAATGAATAATCAAGGAATAATGGAAAATCTATATAATTTAATAATGGTAATATTACAAAATGTAATAAAAGTTGGGTGGCATGGTTTGACTATCAAGACTCTAGACAAGGCTTCCTCAAACTCCGGCCCTCCAGATGTTGCTGAACTACAACTCCCATGATTCTATGAAATAGATAGGCTGAGAATCATGGGAGTTGTAGTTCAGCAACATCTGGAGGGCCAGAGTTTGGAGAAGCCTGCTCTAGACCCAGACCTTGATCATAAAACCCAAGAGCACTTACAAACTCTTAAAAATTCCATTATCAAAATAACTTAAATACTGCTCGGTTTGGTCCATAAACATCAAAGGAGATAAGTGAATAAGCCACTTTTCTCCACCCTCCTCGGAGGTCTAAAGTTTTTTTTTTTGGTCTACCTAACCTGTGCTTTATTATTATTTATTGTCTATAAATGTATTATACTCTAGTCAGCATCAATTCTATATTCAAATAGATTCAATATATATAGAACAATAGTATTTAACCAAATACAAATTGCTCCAAATGACATTTGATTGGGTTGTCTTATGTAATGCATATTAATGTTTATTCCTAAATTTAAAAAAAATAACTTTTTTACCTTCTATACTGTAATATTATGCAAATAATTGATCAACTTCTTCTCTGTTAGAGACTATTCTTTCTTCAATATCACAGATTTTCCAGTTATTGTATTTATAATTCACCATATATCCCCTAAACTGAACTTTGTATGGATCAAAAAGCAATAAAAAAATTCAATCACTTAATATTCTTTTATACATGTATCTAAAAATATATATTTGCAATCATAAATCACATAAGTAATAGTTATGCTCATTTTTGTAAAATGTAAAATGAATTATTAAGTATGCATAAGCCATTTCTTAAGTATGTTAAAAGACATGTTTGTGCTTGTGCATATTTTTTTCAATTGTACATAAAATACAAAAAAAAAAAAATCTTCATATATGAAAGAAAATAGCAAAATATTTTTGTTTTTCTTATAACATCTTTCTAGTTTTATTTGAACTTGTATACATACACTCGGCAACCTATATGTGTTCGTGTATGGATGATTGAAGTCTTTATCCTCTGTTTGAGCTGTCTATGAATTCTAACACATGACGTATCCATGGAGATAAATATAGTGACTTAAAGCTTCTTCTTCATGTCTAGATAAATCTGCCTATTCTTAAATGGTGTGCAGTAGTCAGACATAGCTGCCTTCACGCAAAATCTGACTTAATGTTCCTTATTCAAACAAAACGATACACCATTTCCACTTTTAAAATACCACATTACTTTCATGATTGCATGAGACAATCCATCAGAAAAAAATAGGCATTAAAATTAAATGGTGAGAAAGCTACACAACCCACTTAAGCACACTCATTATTATTGCCCTTGCAACCTCAGGCCGCTGGAGAATTTATAATTTAGTCAGCATTATGCAGTTTGAAGTGTTTCATGTTCTGCATGGGAGAAGGTTGCAATTCAAATATCAGTGGCTATAAAAAATATGCACATACGTTTAGTATTAAAATCTCCAAGGGCATAACGAAAAAGACTGGCACATGTTGCTATGTGCAATGGAGACTTAGCTTGAATCAATCATTTGGACAAAATTTATCACCGTTTTCTTTTTGCAAAATACATTTTCTTTCCATTTGTTGAAGAGTTTTATTATTCATGCTCATCTTGGGAAGGTAATAAGTCTCAAACCTTTGATGCTTAAAGCAACACACCATTGTTAGATTCCGTTATGGCAAATACAACTTCCCTACTGACAGTGCATTTCAGATAACAGGAGTAATTGCTTATTTTACCAAGTTCAGGGAATATGGTTAATTTTTCCCTCCCTGTCTATTACATCATTTAGAATGGTTTCATCTCTCATTGAGCCCTCTCATTAAAAGGTACCAACCCTAGAAATTGCTGCCTTATTTAAATTCACTTTTAACTGTGTTTTTCCATCATGCACTACAATATGTCTAACCCATTCATTCCCAGTGGGATGTTTGTTTTTTAAATAGTTAGAAGTCATTTTTGAAATTCTATTAACAATGACATGAAAATCATGTTTTAATTTACAAACAAGGTTGCTAATTATCAATATTTCAGAACATAAGTCAAAGTACAATTTTGTCTATTTGATTTGTATTAATTTATAGATTTGTTTGTATAGTAAAATCCGTCTGACGAGATTGGGAATAGGATTAAAAAACATGCAGGGAAAAAAAGTTTGAAAGCAAAATGTTTTGTCTTTTAATATGTTTAATAATTGTCAAAGGGGTGATTATTCAGATCACAATCTTTACCCGTTTATTAACATTGGGTTTATTCAATTATTATTTTAACAATTTGATATATAGTGTTATAGTGTTTGTAATGAGAAAATATACATTATAATTGAATTGAATATATGGAAATGATCTCCTATGTACTTATATATGGTATATGATACTCTATGTATGCTTACATGTTAATGTATATATATATATATAAATATATATATATATATATATATATCAGGTAACCATAAGGTGCAACAATGCCTTAGCCACAATGGTTCAGTCCAGTTTCTGTTCTGGTTTAGTCTGCCTATAATTTGAAGTATTTGACTATCACTGTCACTGTCTCTAGACCTTCCTTGAATCACTGACAGGCTCTGCTTCTGTGGATGACAAGCAATGCATTGCTCAATGTGTTCTCATTACTGATTGAGCACTTCCCTAGAAGCTTGCAATTCATCGTTTCTTCTTTAATAAGCACGGACTGTTAATAATTAATCATTTGTACAGTGTGCATATTAACTACTGTGTCTGACATAATCATATTGTAGCATCATAACACCATCACAATGGAACTTCAGCATCAAGCATTAAGTACATGAGAAACATATCTATATCTATCTCTCTCTATATATATAGAAGAGTCTGCGCTAAATAACAAATAGAAAGAAAGCTGCAACCCTCAAAGGGAATCCCTCAAAAACCCTTATAAGATAGACAGAAAAATAGAGGAGTTAAGGGCTGCGCTAATGGATGGAAAACCAGAAATCAATGAATAAAAACGTATATTCAACAAGTGCTCATTGAACAATTTGGACGGACATTACTCTTACACATATTTTAATTGGAACTATTACAACCAGGTTTTTAGCACTTGTTGAATATACATTTTTATTCATTAATTTCTGGTTTTCCATCCATTAGCGCAGCTCTTAACTCCTCTATATCTATCTATCTATCTATCTATCTATCTATCTATCTATCTATCTATATATATATATATATATATATATATATATATATAGCCCTGGCCAATCAGCATCTCCTCATAGAAATGCATTAAATCCATGCATCTCTATATGGAAAATTGCCTCAGGATGCACCTCTAGCAGCCATCTGAGGAGTGGCCAGTGGGGGTATTCCTAACCTGTACTGTAAACAAAGCTTATTCTCTGAAAAAACTGTGTTTACTGCAAAAAACCTGAAGGGCATGATTATAATCACCAGAACAAATACAATATGATGTAGTTGTTCTGGTGACGATAGTGTGTCTTTAAATTGAATTCAATGTGAATTTCACTATTTATGAAAAAATAGCTGGATTAGAAAAAGTGTTGATTGAGAATCCCCTAGATCTATTTTCCTCTGTGCAGTCTCCTGACGGTATTGTTGAAACTGGGGGGATTAAAATGACATAGCATGACATGCGCATAGTCGTCCTTTTGCATATGTAATTAATACAATAACACTAAATCCCCCCAATAGACACAGACACCAGATTTAAAGTGGATAAACTATCACAGCTTTAATAATAATAATATATATATATATATATATATATATATATATATAAAATAATGGGTCATTGCCAAAAATAGCCAATTTTAACATAGACACATAAATTCACCCCAACATTTAATACTACTATACCCACTTACAATGACATAACATAAAACAGCAATAATCCATATAAAAATATGAATAACATAACACAAGACACAGCCACAACAGGCATCATACTCCAAGTGATTTAACATTGTAGGGTATTCCGAGATACCCCTACACACCCAGGTTGAAAGCCCCCTATGGGCTCCACCTTGCCAATTAACAAATTCAACCATGTGAATATTGTTACCAAACTTCAAAAAAACATCTCCGCTATCAATCCTACCTACCCCCCAATTGCTTATCCAGCCCCCGCCACCATGATCACACAGGATAAAAGAAGAAAATACCATACCCAGTAACAAAAGATGGGAGACAGTGGGGGACAGCAACACATAAGTCTGGCTAATTAAAATGGCCTCTAATCTAAAATGTATGTTATTACTATCTGATTTCAATGTAAGCCCTGCCACCACAGACACCTAACCAATAAATACCAACCACTCTATATGCTTGCCTCCAAGCTCTGTCTAGGCCATTACCTTAGCTATATCACACACCCCTCTCTCTCTCTCTACTATCTTGTCCTAGCTACACACACACAATACATTCCTGACATACAAACTCTGGATTCCCTTTATACACTTGATTCCTTGTAAGCAAACACATACTACATTCCCTAAACACACTCTCTACAACCTCTACACACACTATGCTACCTATACACTCTCTCACTCTCTACAGTCCCTAGCCACACATTATCCCACAAACACAACTCACCTGAAACCGACCTATTTACACAATACCACACCACAATCAGCTCACTCTACACACATGCAATCCTACAAGCAGGCTCCAAACACATGCACAATATTCTTTCCTGGCCCTTTTGTCTCCTGGTATCCCACTTATTGAGACACCAGAGACAAGTTACAAGCAAACACAGCACAAGCATGTTAATAGAAATGCTTGCGAAGCACAGAACAAATACAGGGCCTTTTTCTTATGCTAGAGCTCTTCAACAGAGCTCTGCGCATGGTATGCCCTGGAAGAGCATTGATCCAACATCCTCACTTTAAGAGGGGGTGTGCTTACCATTGGTGAAGACAAAACACACCTCTTCTGGCCATGTCAGTGGGCAGCTGGGATTAAAAAAATGCCCGGACGAATTGATTTCCCAGTCTGGCCCTGCTCCTGATAGGTTGAGAGGATATTGGGAGGCATCATGTGGAGATTATGCTATTTATAACACATTTGTGGTCTTTGGTTGCTTAGCAAACTTGTTATTTGTTGACAATCTACTAATCATTCAAAGAGACAGCACCCATAGCCTTATTGCACCTTAAGCCTCTTACACTGCCAAACACTAGTGCCACATCTTGGTAGGAGGTCTTGTGGACTCTTACGCTCAGAATATAGTGTCGGGCATGGATATCTGCTACATGACTTATTCCTGCTTTAGCACCAGTCTTGGAAATTTCACTTATTTCATTGTATTGGCCTAATTGACTACTGTAAGCTCGATGCTTCCACATGTATAGCTTGGGGAAAAGATGAGACGGGGGGTATGATAGCAACATTTAAATACATAAAGGGAATCAACCTAGTAAAGGAGGAGACTATATTTAAAAGAAGAAAAACTACGACAACAAGAGGACAGAGTCTTAAATTAGAGGGGCAAAGGTTTAAAAATAATATCAGGAAGTATTACTTTACTGAGAGGGTAGTGGATGCATGGAATAGGCTTCCAGCTGAAGTGGTAGAGGTTAACAAAGTAAAGGAGTTTAAGCATGAATGGGATATGCATAAGGCTATTCTAACTATAAGATAAGGCCAAGGACTAATGAAAGTATTTTAAAAAATTGGGCAGACTAGATGGGCCGAATGGTTCTTATCTGCCGTCATATGTTTCTATGTAAGGCATTTATTTTTCAAAATACAATTTTTAAAGTAAAAAACATCAAGCGCACATTCTGTTTTTAGACACCTAAAGCACTTTAGCTTGATTAAAAGTTTTATGTGTGAAGCATGTGTTTTTTTTTGTTTTTTGTTCATTTTGCAAAAAGAACAAATTTCAAGAGAAATTTACACTTTTTAAGTCTTTCAAGCAAACAACATGTCCTATTATTTCCTGGTTTGTTTAGCTCAGTGGAACTACTCAAGAGGCAGCAATTGCCCAGAGTACTTGACTTGCAAAGAATTTTCATTGATCTGCATTGGGAAGTCTGTGATTGGACAGTCACATAAAGTCTGGGCAGTGTTAGAAAGGGAGGGCTTGCAAAGTCAGCAGACAAGAGAAAGTTTGCCAGTTTGCAAACGCATTATTATGGCATTCAAGTTTTCATTTAGGGTATATCAACTAAATAGAGATGTTCATTTTTGTATTTGGCCATCACCTTTTTAAGTATGTCCTGTGAAAAACAACATTTAAATTAGCATGTCTAACATAGCCGGATTTACATATCATGAGCCAAGGAGCTGCAACCATTTTCATGTATATGCATTTCTATTAAAATACACACTTTTTGCAAAATGAAAATAAAGAGGACACGCTCTTCAAACATAAGTTTTCTGGCAAGCTAAAGTGTAGGGTTCTGTAGAGTCCCTTAAACTGGGGTCTGGAGTGTCCCTTTAACTGGACATTGCAGCTATAAGAACATTTAAAAACATAAAATATATACATTTCTGATAACTGCATATGTATATAAATATGTGCATATTTTTGCTTATAATAAATCTGAATCTGAGGTGAAAGTGAGTTTGTGCAACTGTGTAAATGCATGAGCTAAGATAATGTTAGAAGTAGTTATGGTAAAGGGGAATTTAAGATTTGAGATGGGTTAAGGTCAGAGTTACACTGAACAAAATTATAAACAAAACACTTGTTTTTGCTCCCATTTTAATGTGCTGAACTCAAAGATCTAAGACTTTTTCTATGTACACAAAAGGCCTCTTTCTCTCAAATATTGTTCACAAATCTGTCTAAATCTGTGTTAGTGAGCACTTCTCCTTTCCCGAGATTATCCATCCACCTCACAGGTGTGGCATATCAAGATGCTGATTAGATAGCATGATTATTGCAAAGGTGTGCCTTAGGCTGGCCACAATAAAAGGCTACTCTAGGTTGCCCATGAATTGAATGTTCATTTCTCTACCATAAGCCGTGTCCAAAGGCGTTTCAGAGAATTTGGCAGTACATCAACCGGCCTCACAACCGCAGACCACGTGTAACCACACCAGCCCAGGACCTGCACATCCAGCATCTTCACCTCCAAGATCGTCTGAGACCAACCACCCGGACAGCTGCTGCAACAATCGGTTTGCATAACCAAAGAATTTATGCACAAACAGTCAGAAACCGTCTCAGGGAAGCTCGTCTGCATGCTCTTTGTCCTCATCGGGGTATCGACCTGACTACAGTTCATCGTCATAACCAACTTGAGTGGGCAAATGCTTACATTCCATGGCATCTGGCACTTTGGAGAGGTGTTCTCTACACGGATGAATCCCGGTTTTCATTGTACAGGGCAGATGGCAGACAGCGCGTATGGAGTCGTGTGGGTGAGCAGTTTGCTGATGTCAACGTTGTGGATCGAGTGGCCCATGGTGGCAGTGGGATTATGGTATGGGCAGATGTATGTTATGGACAATGAACACAGGTGCATTTTATTGATGGCAGTTTGAATACACAGAGATACCGTGACGAGATCCTGAGGCCCATTGTTGTGCCATTTATCCACGACCATCACCTTATGTTGCAGCATGATAATCGACGGCCCCATGTTGCAACGATCTGTACACAATTCCTGGAAGCTGAAAACATCCCAGTTCTTGCATGGCCAGCATACTCACTGGACATGTCACCCATTGAGCATGTTTTAGATGCTCTGGATCGGCATATACGACTGCGTGTTCCAGGTTCTGTCAATATCCAGCAACTTTACACAGCAATTGAAGAGGAGTGGATAAACATTCCACAGGCCACAATAAACAACCTGATCAACTCTATGCAAAGGAGATGTGTTGCACTGTGTGAGGCAAATAGTGGTCACACCAGATACTGACTGGTTTTCGTACCCCCCCCGGACTGCCCCCAATACAGTAAAACTGCACATTTTAGAGTGGCCTTTTATTGTGGCCAGCCTTAGGCACACCTTTGCAATAATAATGCTGTCTAATCAACATCTTGATATGTCACACCTGTGAGGTGAATGGATTATCTTGGCAAAGGAGAAGTGCTCATTAACACAGATTTAGACAGATTTGTGAATATTTGAGAGAAATGGCCTTTTTGTGTACATAGAAAAAAAGTCAGATCTTTGAGTTCAGCTCAAAAAAAAATTCCATTTGGGACTCTCTGCAGTACAAGACTAAATAGGGTCATGGGCAGCACCCCCATTTATGCATGTTCAGGTGAGTGCAGCCAACCCCCTCTTGTTTCATATATATATATATTTGGGAGTCTAGCCAACTCCTTGGTTTTGCACCCCTCCCTGTCACAGGTGCCTCATCCCAGGGCCCTATTTAGCCTTGTACTGCAGAGAGCCCCAGATGGAATTTTTTTCCCCAAGTAAGTAGGTTAATCTCATAAGAGTAGACATTAGGCTGTTAGTGTAGGACCTGCCAAAGATGGGGTACATTGACGTTTTGGCAGGCTTATGCAATGTATGATCATATAATGTAACTAAACCCCCATTATTTTTGCCTAGATTAGGTGTTTTTAAAAAAACAAATAAAATCTTTCAACATTGAAGTTGCTGTTTAGTGGATAGGTGAGTGCGCTGGATCTTGTGTATAAGAAGATGGGACTGTCCATAGAGAGAGCACCACTGCAAGGTCACACTATATTGACCTGCTTGATATACTGCCTCCCCCTTTTCATTTCCGTGTGGGGAGGCAGTATATCAAGCAGGTCACTATAGTGTGAGGAGGTTTGTATTCATAACTTATCGCCCTCTACAGGACATGTGCTTGTAGGCAAGGGATTATTTTGCTTTATGGCAAAACTGATTTTAATGTCAAAGCTTCTCGTTTGGTCAACACAAGATTTTCACAAGGCAGATCCAACTTGTGTTTAGTTAAAATGTGTTTCAACAGTTGTCAAATTTGGCACACTGTTTATGGTTTTGATGTAAAGAAAATGTAATACACATCTCAACCTTACTTTTTTATAAAGGAAATGTGATGTCTGCCAATCAAACCATATTCTTAATATTAGTTAGGCTTTCTAGTGAAGAAAATAAATAATGCACAACAGATCAAAAAAAAAAAAAACATTGCTCCTTTACAGTGTGAATATATAGACCTTTTTTTTAAAAAAAATGTAGGTTTGGAGTAAAATGTATAGTTAATATTATTTGATTATTTTATTATTTATATAGCGCCATGAGATTCCGTAATGCTGTACAATGGGTGGACTAACAGACATATAATTGTAACCAGACAACTGGGCGTACAGGAACAGAGGTGAAGGGCCCTGCTCAATGAGCTTACATTCTAGAGGGAGTGGGGTATAGTGACACAAAGGGTAAAAGTAGGGGTACAAAGTAGGTTGTTAGAAAAGTATTCACTGAGGGCTTAGTAGGTAATTTTTAAAAGGTTGCAGGGAGATGGGGATAAAAACCTGCTAACAATTTAATTGATATGCTTTCTTGAAGAAGTGAGTTTTCAATGATTTTTTTGTGTAGTGGAGACTGGGTGAAAGTCTTACGGAGAAGGGAAGGGAGTTCCACATAAGAGGTGCAGCCCTGGAGAAGTCATGGAGGCGAGCATTAGAGGTGGGAGTACGGACCGAGAATATTCGTAGGTCTTTAGCAGAGCATAGGGGCCTTGACGGGACATATTTGTGTATTAGGCAGGATAAGTAGGCTGGAGCAGCATTATGTGGGGACTTGGAAGCAAGCATCAGAATTTTAAATTGAGCCCTATATCTAACTGGAAACCAATACAGGGACTGACAGAGCGGGGAGGCATGGGAGGTGTGAGCGGACAGGAAAATGAGCCTCGCCGCCGCATTCATTATAGATTGCAGAATTTAAGATTTGAGATGGGTTAAGGTCAGAGTTACACTGAACAAAATTATAAACAAAACACTTGTTTTTGCTCCCATTTTAATGTGCTGAACTCAAAGATCTAAGACTTTTTCTATGTACACAAAAGGCCTCTTTCTCTCAAATATTGTTCACAAATCTGTCTAAATCTGTGTTAGTGAGCACTTCTCCTTTCCCGAGATTATCCATCCACCTCACAGGTGTGGCATATCAAGATGCTGATTAGATAGCATGATTATTGCAAAGGTGTGCCTTAGGCTGGCCACAATAAAAGGCTACTCTAGGTTGCCCATGAATTGAATGTTCATTTCTCTACCATAAGCCGTGTCCAAAGGCGTTTCAGAGAATTTGGCAGTACATCAACCGGCCTCACAACCGCAGACCACGTGTAACCACACCAGCCCAGGACCTGCACATCCAGCATCTTCACCTCCAAGATCGTCTGAGAAGGATATTGCAGTAGTCAAGGCGAGAGAGAATAACAGCATGGACCAGCACCTTAGCTGCATCCGGCGTTAAATAGGGCGGATGCGTGCTATGTTTTTAAGGATGGAAGTGACAGGATTTGGCGATTGATTGGACATTAGGGGTGAAGGAGAGGTTGGAGTCAAAAAGAACACCCAGGCAGCGAACCTGCAAGGTAGAGGTGATGGTAGCACTGTAGACTTGGAGGGAGACAGACACGGGAGT
Organism: Pelobates cultripes; assembly: GCA_933207985.1. NCBI lineage: Eukaryota > Metazoa > Chordata > Amphibia > Anura > Pelobatidae > Pelobates > Pelobates cultripes. The sequence goes on along the minus strand of OW240915.1, from coordinate 146,345,171 downwards.
AGTAACACTTGAGGGAGGAAAGAACAGAAGTTCTGTTTTGGACAGGTTGAGTTTAAGGAAGTGAGCAGCCATCTAGTTGGAAAGCACAGTGGCAGTCAGAGACACGAGTGAATATGGGCGGAGAGAGATCAGGAAAGGACAGGTAGATTTGCATGTCATCTGCATAGAAATGATAACAGAAGCCAAAGGAGCTGATGGGTTTACCAAGGGAGGCAGTATAGATCAAGAACAGTAGGGGACCAAGGACAGAACCTTGAGAGAGTGGTTGGGGGGAAGAGGCAGAGTCAGTGTAAGAAACACTGAAAGAGTGCTGGGAGAGGTAGGATGAGCACCAGGAGAGAGCAGTATCCCGTAGACCAAAATTATGGAGAATGTGGGGAAGCTGTTGATGATCAACAGTGTCAAAGGCAGCAGAAAGATCAAGGAGAATTTGGATAGAGTAATGGCCGCGAGATTTAGCACCAATTAAATAGTTGGATACTTTGGTCACAGCCATTTCGACAGAATGACCAGCGCGGAATCCAGTCTGGTGTACACAACTCTCTCGAGGATCTTGGAGGCAAATGGCAGTAGCGAGATAGGGCGGTAGTTTCATAGGGAGTTGGGGTCAAGGCTGGGCTTTTTCAGAATTGGGGTTACAGTTGCATGTTTGAAGGGTGAGGGAAATGTGCCAGAGGAAAGGGATGGATTGAAAAATTTAGTGAGCGGAAGAGCAAGAGAGGGAGACAAAGTGCAGATGAGATATGAGGGAATAGGATCGAGGGAACACGTGGTGGGGCGGGAGGACCAGAGCAGAACAGAAACCTCTTCTGCTGTAGCTGATACGAATGAGTGTAGAATGGTGGAAGGAGTGGTGTTGGGTGATGTATTGGTAGGGGAAGGAGAGAAATTAGAGATCTCTTTTTTGATTGTAGAGATCTCAGTGAAGTGAGATGCAAAGTTTGTTGTGAACAAGGTGGTAGAAGGAGGGGGATTAAAAGGGCAAATAAGAGCATCAAATGTGTGAAATGTGTGTTTGTGTTGATGGGACAGTGTACTTATGAGGGTGTTAAAGCAATTTACTTTTGCAGCGGAAAGAGCCAGGTTGTAGGAGCGCAGCATACATTTATAGTGGAGAAAGTCAGGTGCAAAGTGTGACTTTCTCCAGCAGTGTTGAGCAGTAGTGATGTACCGAACGGTTCGCCGGCGAACGGTTCCTGGCGAACATAGCATGTTCGCGTTCGCCACGGCGGGCGAACATATGCGCGGTTCGACCCGCCCCCTATTCGTCATCATTGAGTAAACTTTGACCCTGTACCTCACAGTCAGCAGACACATTCCAGCCAATTAGCAGCACAGCCTCCCTAGCAGACCCTCCCACCTACTGGACAGCATCCATTTTAGATTCATTCTCAAGCTGCATGCTTAGTAAGAGGAGGGAAAGTGTAGCTGCTGTTCATAAGATAGGGAAAAGCATAGCTAGGTTAGGGATAAGGGTATGCTTTTTTTAATTTTATTTTTCTATGTAATGTAAATGCACTTAGTTGTCTGCCACTGCTGCCAGCTTCTGTGTCAGGCTCACAGTGCCCATTTCCCCAGTCAGTGCCACCAATTACATCTGGTGTCACAATAGCTTGGATTTAAAAACAAAAAACTTTTTTCACTGTTATAGATTGAATAGCAGTCAGTTGTCTGCCACTGCTGCCAGCTTCTGTGTCAGGCTCACAGTGCATACTGTGCCCATTTCCCCAGTCAGTGCCACCAATTACATCTGGTGTCACAATAGCTTGGATTTAAAAACAAAAAACTTTTTTTACTGTTATAGATTGAATAGCAGTCAGTGTCCTTAAAGCGGGTGTGTTACGCTAACAGTGGATACGCTGACAAGTGCCACTAATTAGATCCTGTGTCACAATAGCTTAGATTTAAAAACAAAAAACTTTTTTCACTGTTATAGATTGAATAGCAGTCAGTGTCCTTAAAGCGGGTGTGTTACGCTAACAGTGGATACGCTGACAAGTGCCACTAATTAGATCTGGTGTCACAATAGTTTGGATTTAAAAACAAAAAACTTTTTTTACTGTATAGATTGAATAGCAGTCAGTGTCCTTAAAGCGGGTGTGTTACGCTAACAGTGGATACGGTGACCAGTGCCACCACTTATATCTGGTGTCACAATAGCTTGAATTTAAAAACAAAAAACTTTTTTCACTGTTATAGATTGAATAGCAGTCAGTGTCCTTAAAGCGGGTGTGTTACGCTAACAGTGGATACGCTGACCAGTGCTACCAATTAGATCTAGTGACACAAAGCTTGGATTTAAAAAAACAAAACACTTTTTTCACTGTTATAGATTGAATAGCAGTCAGTGTCCTTAAAGCGGGTGTGTTACGCTAACAGTGGATACGCTGACCAGTGCCACTAATTAGATCTGGTGTCACAATAGCTTGGATTTAAAAAAACAAAACACTTTTTTCACTGTTATAGATTGAATAGCAGTCAGTGTCCTTAAAGCGGGTGTGTTACGCTAACAGTAGATACGCTGACCAGTGCCACTAATTAGATCTGGTGTCACAATAGCTTGGATTTAAAAAAAAAATAATCTTTTTTCACTGTTATAGATTGAATAGCAGTCAGTGTCCTTAAAGCGGGTGTATTACGCTAACAGTGGATACGGTGACCAGTGCCACTAATTAGATCTGGTGTCACAATAGCTTGGATTTAAAAAAACAAAACTCTTTTTCACTGTTATAGATTGAATAGCAGTTAGTGTCCTTAAAGCGGGTGTGTTACGCTAACAGTGGATACGCTGACCAGTGCCACCAATTAGATCTGGTGACACCAAGCTTGGATTTAAAAAAACAAAACACTTTTTCACTGTTATAGATTGAATAGCAGTCAGTGTCCTTAAAGCGGGTGTGTTACGCTAACAGTGGATACGCTGACCAGTGCCACTAATTAGATCTGGTGTCACAATAGCTTGGATTTAAAAAAACAAAACTCTTTTTTCACTGTTATAGATTGAATAGCAGTTGGTGTCCTTAAAGCGGGTGTGTTACGCTAACAGTGGATACGCTGACCAGTGCCACCAATTAGATCTGGTGACACAAAGCTTGGATTTAAAAAAACAAAACACTTTTTCCACTGTTATAGATTGAATAGCAGTCAGTGTCCTTAAAGCGGGTGTGTTACGCTAACAGTGGATACGGTGACCAGTGCCACCAATTAGATCTGGTGTCACAATAGCTTGGATTTAAAAACAAAACACTTTTTTCACTGTTATAGATTGAATAGCAGTCAGTGTCCTTAAAGTGGGTGTGTCAGCCCTACAGCGTGTACTCTGCCAGTTTACAGTGCCACTCATATCATACCACCAGAATGCCGTCATTGCAGAGCTCTACAGTGTGGCATTTTTTTGTGTGTCTGCCTCTGACAACAGCGATGCCATTTGCAACCTGTGCCAAAAGAAACTGAGTCGTGGGAAGTCCAACACCCACCTAGGTACAACTGCTTTGCGTAGGCACATGATCTCACATCACAGGCGCCTATGGGATCAACACATGAGTACAAGCAGCTCGCCTACTCTAAGCCGCCAGCCTCCTCCTGGTCCAGCATCTTCAGCCACGTCAACCACTGCTGTCCTCCCTGTCCCCTCTCAACCATCCGCCACTCCGCCTCCCGCCTTGAGCAGTTCACGCTCATCTTCCATAACCTCCTCGACTGAGTCCTGTTCTGCTGCTGCTGTGTATTGCTCCACATCAGCGGATAGGGGGCGTAACAGTGATTAAACTGATAACAATAGTACTAAACACACCACTCACTCACTGGTGTCACAATAGCTTGGATTTAAAAACAAAAAAATTTTTTCACTGTTATAGATTGAATAGCAGTTAGTTATCTTCAAGCAGGTGTGCCAGCCCTACAGCGTGTACTCTGCCAGTACGCTGCCACCTCCTCTACTCCTCCTACTCCATCCTCTTCCATAACCTCCTCGGCTTAGTCCTCTTCTGCTGCTGCGTCTTGCTCCACATCAACGGATAGGGGACGTAACAGTGATTAAACTGATAACAATGGTACTAAACACACCACTCCTATCTGGTGGCACATTAGATTGCACGCGCAGTGCCCCAAATTTGTTGTGATCTGTGAGTAAGGTAAACGGTTGTCCATACAAGTAGGTTGCAGCTTTTTGAGGGCCCACACCACCGCTATGCACTCCTTTTCAATGGCGGTGAATATACTTCGCTGTGCAAAAGTTTACGGCTTAGATAAGCCCCGGGTTGCTAGCCACCATCTGCTCCGACTTGGCTCAGTACTGCTCCCAATCCAAGCATAGAAGCGTCTGTATGGACGAGAAAGTGTTTAGTTGGATCAGGAGAAGAAAGTAAAGGTGATTTAATGAGCGCTGTCTTGAGCTGTTGGAAGGCCTGTTCACATTCTGGGGCCCATACTACTATCTTGGGGAGGTTTTTACACGTTCCTATATGGCACTTACTGGGCTTTAGGGTCAGTCCGGACTCCCTAATCCGGTCTATTACGGCTCCTATGTGGGTCAGGTGTTGGGGCCAGGAGCTGCTAAAAATGTCTATACCATCCAAGTAGGTGTGTATCAGTGTGTATTAGGGATCCTTAGGACAGGTGTCAATACATATCTGCCAAGTGACCCGATGTTGGGGTAACATTCCCTAATTCTGATCTGTGTCAGTGTGTATCAGAACCTTAGGACAGGTGTCAATCCATATCTGCCAAGTGACCCTATGTTGGGGAGGTAACATTCCCTATTCTGATCTGTGTCGGTGTGTATCAGGGGCTCTGAGGACAGGTGTCAATCCATATCTGCCAAGTGACCCTATGTAGGAGGAACAGTCTCTATTCTGCTCTGTGTCAGTGTGTATCAGGGATCCATAGGACAGGTGTCAATCCATATCTGCCAAGTGACCCGATGTTGGGGTAACATTCCCTATTCTGATCTGTGTCAGTGTGTATCAGGGGCTCTGAGGGCAGGTGTCAATCCATATCTGCCAAGTGATGTTGGGGTAACATTCCCTATTCTGCTCTGTGTCAGTGTGTATCAGGGATCCTTAGGACAGGTGTCAATCCATATCTGCCAAGTGACCCTATGTTGGGGTAACATTCCCTATTCTGATCTGTGTCAGTGTGTATCAGGGCTCTGAGGACAGGTGTCAATCCATATACCATGTAGCCTTTGACCCTATGTAGGAGGAACAGTCCCTATTCTGCTCTGTGTCAGTGTGTATCAGGGATCCCTAGGACAGGTGTCAATCCATATCTGCCAAGTGACCCTATGTAAAAAAGGCCTGATGAGATGGGCTGCCTTGGGCTAAAAATGGTCCACACGCTGCTGTATTTTAGCTCTGAATGCCTGTTGACTTGCGTGACTTATCCGCCACCAACTTGGGTTCAAGCCGCCAGTGTATACTTTATAAATGGCTTTATAAAGCAGTGTGTACTTTATAAATGGCTCCACCTGCCACCCGTACAGCAACACAGTCTCCAGTTAGGAGGACCAACCAAGCATCTTCTTCCATCTGCCTGTTACAGAAATTACTGCCGTGTACACGACCACTGATAGGAGACGCGGAAGGTATTAAACTGATAAAAATAGTACTAAACACACCACTCCTATCTGGTGTCGCATTAGCTTGACCGCGCGGTGCCCCAAATTTGCAGTAAGAGGACCGACCAAGCCTCTTCTTCCATCTCCCTGTTACAAAAATCAATGCCGTGTACACGACCACTGATAGGAGACGTGGAAGGTATTAAACTGATCAGAACAATACTAAACACACCACTCCTATCTGGTGTCGCATTAGCTTGACCGCGCAGTGCCCCAAATTTGCAGTAAGAGGACCGACCAAG
>OW240915.1:146308841-146339212 GCA_933207985.1 Pelobates cultripes | reverse complement strand
TTGTTATTTAGCGCAGACTCTTCTATATATATAGAGAGAGATAGATATAGATATGTTTCTCATGTACTTAATGCTTGATGCTGAAGTTCCATTGTGATGGTGTTATGATGCTACAATATGATTATGTCAGACACAGTAGTTAATATGCACACTGTACAAATGATTAATTATTAACAGTCCGTGCTTATTAAAGAAGAAACGATGAATTGCAAGCTTCTAGGGAAGTGCTCAATCAGTAATGAGAACACATTGAGCAATGCATTGCTTGTCATCCACAGAAGCAGAGCCTGTCAGTGATTCAAGGAAGGTCTAGAGACAGTGACAGTGATAGTCAAATACTTCAAATTATAGGCAGACTAAACCAGAACAGAAACTGGACTGAACCATTGTGGCTAAGGCATTGTTGCACCTTATGGTTACCTGATATATATATATATATATATATATTTATATATATATATATACATTAACATGTAAGCATACATAGAGTATCATATACCATATATAAGTACATAGGAGATCATTTCCATATATTCAATTCAATTATAATGTATATTTTCTCATTACAAACACTATAACACTATATATCAAATTGTTAAAATAATAATTGAATAAACCCAATGTTAATAAACGGGTAAAGATTGTGATCTGAATAATCACCCCTTTGACAATTATTAAACATATTAAAAGACAAAACATTTTGCTTTCAAACTTTTTTTCCCTGCATGTTTTTTAATCCTATTCCCAATCTCGTCAGACGGATTTTACTATACAAACAAATCTATAAATTAATACAAATCAAATAGACAAAATTGTACTTTGACTTATGTTCTGAAATATTGATAATTAGCAACCTTGTTTGTAAATTAAAACATGATTTTCATGTCATTGTTAATAGAATTTCAAAAATGACTTCTAACTATTTAAAAAACAAACATCCCACTGGGAATGAATGGGTTAGACATATTGTAGTGCATGATGGAAAAACACAGTTAAAAGTGAATTTAAATAAGGCAGCAATTTCTAGGGTTGGTACCTTTTAATGAGAGGGCTCAATGAGAGATGAAACCATTCTAAATGATGTAATAGACAGGGAGGGAAAAATTAACCATATTCCCTGAACTTGGTAAAATAAGCAATTACTCCTGTTATCTGAAATGCACTGTCAGTAGGGAAGTTGTATTTGCCATAACGGAATCTAACAATGGTGTGTTGCTTTAAGCATCAAAGGTTTGAGACTTATTACCTTCCCAAGATGAGCATGAATAATAAAACTCTTCAACAAATGGAAAGAAAATGTATTTTGCAAAAAGAAAACGGTGATAAATTTTGTCCAAATGATTGATTCAAGCTAAGTCTCCATTGCACATAGCAACATGTGCCAGTCTTTTTCGTTATGCCCTTGGAGATTTTAATACTAAACGTATGTGCATATTTTTTATAGCCACTGATATTTGAATTGCAACCTTCTCCCATGCAGAACATGAAACACTTCAAACTGCATAATGCTGACTAAATTATAAATTCTCCAGCGGCCTGAGGTTGCAAGGGCAATAATAATGAGTGTGCTTAAGTGGGTTGTGTAGCTTTCTCACCATTTAATTTTAATGCCTATTTTTTTCTGATGGATTGTCTCATGCAATCATGAAAGTAATGTGGTATTTTAAAAGTGGAAATGGTGTATCGTTTTGTTTGAATAAGGAACATTAAGTCAGATTTTGCGTGAAGGCAGCTATGTCTGACTACTGCACACCATTTAAGAATAGGCAGATTTATCTAGACATGAAGAAGAAGCTTTAAGTCACTATATTTATCTCCATGGATACGTCATGTGTTAGAATTCATAGACAGCTCAAACAGAGGATAAAGACTTCAATCATCCATACACGAACACATATAGGTTGCCGAGTGTATGTATACAAGTTCAAATAAAACTAGAAAGATGTTATAAGAAAAACAAAAATATTTTGCTATTTTCTTTCATATATGAAGATTTTTTTTTTTTTGTATTTTATGTACAATTGAAAAAAATATGCACAAGCACAAACATGTCTTTTAACATACTTAAGAAATGGCTTATGCATACTTAATAATTCATTTTACATTTTACAAAAATGAGCATAACTATTACTTATGTGATTTATGATTGCAAATATATATTTTTAGATACATGTATAAAAGAATATTAAGTGATTGAATTTTTTTATTGCTTTTTGATCCATACAAAGTTCAGTTTAGGGGATATATGGTGAATTATAAATACAATAACTGGAAAATCTGTGATATTGAAGAAAGAATAGTCTCTAACAGAGAAGAAGTTGATCAATTATTTGTATAATATTACAGTATAGAAGGTAAAAAAGTTATTTTTTTTAAATTTAGGAATAAACATTAATATGCATTACATAAGACAACCCAATCAAATGTCATTTGGAGCAATTTGTATTTGGTTAAATACTATTGTTCTATATATATTGAATCTATTTGAATATAGAATTGATGCTGACTAGAGTATAATACATTTATAGACAATAAATAATAATAAAGCACAGGTTAGGTAGACCAAAAAAAAAAACTTTAGACCTCCGAGGAGGGTGGAGAAAAGTGGCTTATTCACTTATCTCCTTTGATGTTTATGGACCAAACCGAGCAGTATTTAAGTTATTTTGATAATGGAATTTGTAAGAGTTTGTAAGTGCTCTTGGGTTTTATGATCAAGGTCTGGGTCTAGAGCAGGCTTCTCCAAACTCTGGCCCTCCAGATGTTGCTGAACTACAACTCCCATGATTCTCAGCCTATCTATTTCATAGAATCATGGGAGTTGTAGTTCAGCAACATCTGGAGGGCCGGAGTTTGAGGAAGCCTTGTCTAGAGTCTTGATAGTCAAACCATGCCACCCAACTTTTATTACATTTTGTAATATTACCATTATTAAATTATATAGATTTTCCATTATTCCTTGATTATTCATTTGGGTTTTAATTTCTTCTTAACTTGGAATTTCTTATTTTTTCCAAAATATGAATATACAGAGTTTCGTGCCCATCAGGACATGGATTGTCAAGCAGAGAGCCAACAAGGGTAGGCTGGGAAACTCAAGATGAAACAAGAAGTTTTCTGGAGTAAGGATTGGGATGTCTAGTTTTAATTCTCTAAAAATATTATATATATACACTGAGGGGAAAAAGTATTTGATCCCCTGCTGATATTGAACCTTTGTCCAGTGACAAAAAAATGATCAGTCTATAATTTTAATGGTAGGTGTATTTTAACAGTGAGAGACAGAATAAGAAAAAAAAAAGAAAAAGAAAAACGCATGTCAAAAAGTTGTAAATTGATTTGTATGTCAATGAGTGAAATAAGTATTTGACCCCTTCGACTTAGTACTTGGTGGCAAAACCCTTGTTGGCAATCACATAGGTTAGATATTTATTGTAGTTGGCCACCAGGTTTGCACACATCTCAGGAGGGATTTTGTCCCACTCCTCTTTGCAGATCCTCTCCACAGTCGTACAGAATTGTCTGCCTGGGTTGTCAGGCAGGTCCCTCAAATTATAATTAATAAAATCAAATAATTATGGAGTTAACAATTAAATATATGTGTAGTAGACATGTGCATTCGTTTTCTTACAATTACATTTTTGTCCAAAAATGATTTATTCTTTTCGTATTCGTTTACTAAAACATAAACAAAAGCCCTACATAAGAAATATAAACAAAAGGGCAAATAGCGAATGCATTACCTTTTCGTTTTGTTTTGTTTGTTTAATAGACTCCATGCTGCAGGGGAATTAACCCCAACAGCATTGAGAAAATAACACTGCGCATGAGTGGGAAAAAAAAGCAAGGAGGGAGCCGGCAGCACTACCAGCTCCCTCCTTGTAATAAATATTAATTCCAATCCCCCCACCCTTGCATTAAAATCTATGGGGTCACTATGACCCCCATATTAATAAAAAAGGAGCTTAAATCCTCCTGCATGCCGCGAGTAGGGGCATGTCGCCTTAACAACGAGCAGCCAGTGGCTGCTCGCTGTCATTTAAAACTACTAGTGAGTGGGCTATTGCTGACCAGTCGCTAGTGCAATAAGGGGTGGCCACTGGCTGATCGCTGTCATTTAAAACTGGATATAAACATATCCTATATAGAAGTGATAGAGCTACGGTAAGAGTATGTTTAAAAAGTAGCTATTTAGATCAGTAGCACAGCCTTATTGTGTTACTGATCTAATTAGCTACTTTTTCATTTTGCAAAATTGTTATAGTTCTTGCTATTACATTTGGTTACACATACTCTTAGCTCTCTATCACTTCTATGTAAGATACTGATTTTTTTTTTTCAATCCAGTTTCAAATATAAAAATCTAAGTACTTTTATTACATTTATAAAGTGTTTTAAATCTTTATTTCACTTTTAAAACTTTTTTTGCAGGCATGAGGGGGACAGCCTGAGAGTTCAGGCAGGCCCCCCGCAGGCACTACACAAGCCGGCTATTCCGGCCATGTGATCGCTAGGAATCCACAATCACATGGCCTGGAGAGGGGGCCGGATCAGCCACAGGGGGACTGCATGGGATGCCAGGCATGTCCCCACATTGCAATCGCTGGAGGGGGATCGCCAGCAATCAGGTAAGTGCATAGTTTTCCGCGGACTTACCAGGTACCTCCGACAAAAAAATGGTCGTTAACGACCTCGGAAGTACCTGGTAAGTCCGCGGCAAACTATGCACTTCCAGCGATCGCAATGTGGGGACTTGCCTGGCATCCCATGCAGTCCCCCTGCGGCTGATTCGGCCCCCCCCCCAGGCCATGTGATTGCGGTTTCCTGGTACGTCTGTGGTTGGGAAGGGGTTAAGGAGTAGTGGCCTTTGGATTTAGCTGTGATTAAATCATTATTTCATATAGTCCAAGCAGTCTCAGTAGAATGGAGAAGTCAGAAACCAGATTAAAGAGGATCAATGAGAGTATTAGAATTGAAAAATTATGTTAGACGGGTACAGGCAAGTTGTTCCAGAAAATGTAAGGAGAAAGGGAGTAAACATATGGGACAGTGGTTAGATGGGGAAGTGAGATTTTATCCATGAGTTTGTATTTTAGGACAAATTTGGCAATAGCAAGTTTTAAAGGACTGGGGACAATGAAGTGGTAGATGTTTGTTATCAAGGAAAACCACCTCTGGGTCTCCTGCTCGAATTCAGGTTAAAGGAAAGAAATGCAAGGGGAAGAAGGGAGGAGGAGCAGCACCAGCAACATGGAGAGAGGAAAAAAAAATCCAGAAAGATTTATTGCAGTAGCTTTGGACAAGCATACTGAGAATGGAGAGAGATAGCATAGATATATTTTATTTACATCGACCAGCGCTGAGGACTTTTAACCTGATATGGGAAGCATGTCTGTGCTTCCCAAAACAGTTGTATGAAGGAGAGGTGTAACACCCACTGAAACAGGAGACAGGAGAAATAGGCTTAAATTAAAATACAACCTTTTAATAGAAAGGGAAGATACATTGAGGAGCTGGGGGTTGACATGAGACATGGAGATGCTGTGGGGAGAATGAGACACATGGAGGAGCTGCTGGGGTAATGAGACACATTGAGGAGCTGCAGGGGTTATGAGACACATGTAGGGGCTGGGACAGATAATGACACATGGAGGGGCTGGGGATGATGAGATTGAGATATGTGGAGGGACTGGGGGGAATGAGACACATGTGGAGGAATAAAACAATTGGAAGGAGTCTAATGAGACACATGGAGGGGCTGGGAAGGGATGAGACACATGGAGGGGATGGAAGATTTAATGAGATATGGAGAGGCTGTGGGGAGAAAGAGACACATGGAGTAGCTGTGAGGAGAAAGTGACACATGGAGTAGCTGTGAGGGAAAATGAGACACATGCAGGGGATGAGGGAAGAAAGACACACATAGGGGTAGTGATACACGCAAAAGGGTTTTTGGGGAGAAAGACACACAGAGTGGTTGGTTAAGGGGAACAAGATACACACAGATGGGCTGATGAAAGTGAGCAAGAGAGACAGAGGTGCTGGGGCAGAAGAATGAGACACACATAAGTGCTGGGGAAAGGGAGAAAGGGACTGGGGCTAAGACACAAAGGGGCTTGGGGGAGAAATCACAGTTGCTATAATGTATACATTTTGGTCTCTATGGCAGCACCATTGCTGAAAAATGCATGTTCTGGGTGTTCCTCCAATTCCTTTTTTGTCTTTACTGTAGGGGTCAAGGAAACTGGACATCTCCTAGTCCCCATTATAAGGGCATCATAGGCAGGGCCGGACTGGGAAAATGCTGCCTTCCCTGGTGGTCCAGTGGTGAGAGTGAACTCTAACCTGCAGGCTACAGTTCACTCTCGCAAGATCTGAGCGTTGCCGCGGTAACGCTCAGAATCCCGCGAGAGGAACCGGCGGAGCTGCTTATTAGAGCTTCCCCGGTCCTTTCTCTTCCCTCCCTCCCCAGCCTGCTGGCGGCCGCATCTCCCTGCCTGTGGGCTGGTGAGGGAGATCTTTGATCTCCCCACCGGCCCATGGAGGCACTATGCAGGGCCGGCGCTCGGGTAGGGCCGGCCGGGGAGATCCTGTGATCTCCCTGCCGGCCTCGGCCCCACGGCCATCGCGGCCCACCGGGCATTTGCCCGGTGTGCCCGATGGCCAGTCCGGGCCCGATCATAGGGACCTAAGACACTATGCACTTTTGTGATCCATTATAGGGGGAGTTATTGGGGCCCAGGAGACTGAGTATCTCCTAAGTCATGAGACTTTAGCCATAGGGATGTTAAATATATTTCCAGGAAACTGGACATCTTCTAAACCCCATTATATAGGCTCAGGAGACTGGGCATCTTCAGGACACTGTAACATGATCATCATAGGGGACCTGGTCACTAAACATTTCCTGGGCCCCAAAGGGGCTTTTATAGGGAGCAGTAAGACATGTCATCTCCTGGAACTTATTATTACCATTCACTCTGCTGCCAATGGAATGAAGGACATGATAGGATGCAACTCATTCTGCCTTTATAAAATATGTATTCTGCTGCTTTCTGCTGTGGCACTAAAATGGTTACTTTTGTTTAAGGTTGTTAAGGTAACTTATTGTTGCATGCTCTTGATTTTTAGTTTTTACAACTGCAATTATTACGTGGTCATCAGTGGCGGAACTAATGTAGAGAGGGCCCTTGTGCAAGAAATGTTTTTGGGCACCTTCTAGCATGAGGATGGCTAAAAGGTAGATCCTTAACTATTGTGCAACTCCCACAATGCTTTGCTAGCTGGAGATCTACCATTTTCCCATCCTTGCAGGGTCATATTTGTGAGCAGTGTATGTGTGTTTGAATGTAAGCAGAGTATGTGTTTTTGAATGTGGTAGTAAAATTGTATGTATTGTTACTATTTGAATGTAGTTGTGTGTTTGTGTGTAGTGTTGGTGTTTTTATATAGGTGTCCATTTGTGTGTAATGTTGACATTTGAATGCAGGAGTGTCTTTGTGTATTGTGTCTGGATGTATTGACATATGAACATACACTGCCGCACACTGATAGACACAGTATGTGATACACACACATACTGACACAGATATACACTCTGACACATTTAAATATGTATATACACACTGACGCACACAGACACACTTTCATACTAAAACAGATACACATTCCCACTAAGATATATACAGATGCACAAAAATACTGACAAAGATACACATGCACACTGACTCACATATAGATTCACACCCATACTGACACAGATTCACATAAACATACACTCAGTGACCCAGACAAACACACACACACACAGTGACCCACACATACACACACTTAGTGACCCATACACACACACAGTGACCCGTGACCCCCACACACACAGTGACCTACACACAATGACCCCCACACACACAATACAGCCACATAGTGACACACACACAGTGACTCACACACATAGTGATCAATACACACTGACTCATGCAGTCCCACCTTCAGTGTTGGATTATGCACTCAGAAAGGCCTGCAGCTGCTTCTCACAACTCTATGTTGCTGGGTGTTCTCCTCAAAGTGGCCCCAGGATGGGCTTCCTCCCGCCAGCATGGATTTTATAGAGTGCTGCCACTGAGGGGGATACAAGTCAAGCTGGGAAGCACAGCTGATGGGGGCCCTACTGCTGCTCACCTCGCCTCCTCCCTCCCGTGCATCTCTGTATTTCAACGAGGAGGTATTGATCGGCTGTCACTTCCTCCCAACAGACCTATTCAGTGAGACCTATCAGGCGGTCCTAAGTACTGATGGGCACCTGAGCATGCGGGCCTCAGTGCAACCGACTGCACAGGCGGTAGTTCCACCATCACCACTATCAATTGTGGTAGCTGCTACTAGCTGTAGGCCACTAAAATGTAGTAACAAGGCTGGAAACTTAATTTGTGGTGGCTAACATCTCCCGAATGTTGATTTGACAAAAGTTTATGGTAGATATTAAGGTGTAATACCTCCTTTCGTCCCACGCCACTCTTGCAAATGTCGTCTCTCCTCTCCCTCTTTGTCAAGACATTCAACTGACATTGCACGTGTGCATGTGCGCGCAGACAATGAACAGCTGGGGGCGTGCGCTTTTTTTGTGTTTGGCATCTTAAAGGGAAAGTAGCCCATTTTATATCTGGGCTAAGTGCTCACATATTACCCTAATTGTTTCCTTAGACTATTAGCTCACACTTGGCCAAATTATGCCTCTCTCTGACATCACTTCCTTGTCCTGGTGTGGACTTTGTAGCCAGAGAGTGTGTTTCTTTAGCTATGACTTTTCTGGTATATGACTTCAGCTTTGTTCATCGTTTATCCATTCATCTTGTATCCTTGGGTTTGTTCTACGTTTATCCTTCCGTCTCCAATCTTGACCTTGGCCTGTCTGACTAATCTATACTTCTCTCTGTACTCATATATACATTAAGTCCAGCCACTCCAAGGGTCCGGTTAAAAAAAGCATTCCATTCATTTTATTGTAACATGAGAGGCAATTATTTTTTTCAGAATTTACACAATTTTATTTTGTCTATGATTTCCATGAATTTTGTTTAAAGAACAGTTGTGGGGAAAGTTGTAAACATCAGCAGGAATATTCCATTAGTGTTCATGCAGAATGCTCTAATTTTAGAACTTTCCTCCAGGAGTGTTCTTAATGATTCACCTAATATGTGTTCTACAATCTATGTATTATACTTATATTAATATGCATACTTTTTAACATATCAAGAGTATAACCAGATGAAAAGTTTTTAAAGATGACTTTCAGACACCAATGTATGCATGAATGATCTGTAATTATCATAATTATACCATGTTTCATCCAGGGATTTCCAAAACAACCCAGAGAATAAAGACTTGTTTGTTTTGTGAAACTCAGACATTCTGTAGCAAAAAAGAATGAGAATGCATCATTTAACGCTTTGAATTTTGGCACAAGTGGGTCTTGTTAAGATGTGTTTCCAACAATATTAGAATTTGAAGGATAAAAGACTCTGACAGCAATAACTTGCTACCAAACTTTTAAGAGGTTATTGATGTTTAGAGTTCCCTGCTGTGAGCCACACAGTGTAGTTTGTACAAATTAGCTTACAAGGTTTCTCATTTGAACTCATTAAAAGTACCCATGCAGGTTGCTAATGAGTCATGGAATGAAAATTAGATTATTTGTGTCTTTTGAAGACATTTACTTCCCCTAGGATAAAAAAGATAAGAGAAATATAAATTCATAGATAAGTAGTCAAACAAAATGTGAAGTGCTCAAAACATAGAAACGAATCTTTCATGTGACAAACTGGTGTTTAATGGTCACCTGTCTGTCACTTAAAAAGTCACCAGCTCATAGACAATTAAATAATAATAAAAAATAAAATAAAACATATTACAGTATCACCGTGCTATTTTCTTAATCTAATGTTTATTAATGTTCCACAAACTATAACAACATTCATATAATGCTACTTCAAAACATCACTCTTAACATAAGATAGGTACTGGGAAATTGAAGTAACCTAAACCTTTTCCAGTGTTACCTGCAAGACTGTTAATACATTTTATAAAAATAATTAAGCCTATCGTAATACTGGGTTCATGTATTCTTGGTTCTACAAAATGCAGGTTAACACATGATATCACTGCTAAAGAAAAGTCTGGGTAGTTAAATATGCCAGAAATTATCACCAAATACAGTACAACTATTGGAGGACCACAACAGAACTTTATGATAAATACCATATACCTTGAAATATGGCCATACTTGCCTTTACCTTGAATTGTTTTTTGTGCAGTGACTATAAGAGAATATGTCCTAGATTGTCTAGTATGATACAGCAGAAAGTGTGTGATTTTGATGTCCTATATCTTTTATGCTATAATATACAACTCAAATTAAGAACTTGCTGAGTGTACAAAAAACATACAATTATATATTTTATTCACTCTATCTTTCTTTATCTATCTAAAACACTAAGCTTCTTGGAACTCAGCAAAGCAACAATTGCTTACTTATGCACCCGGTATAAGTGAATTGAAATATATATATTTTTAATGAAATATATTTTTGTATCGAGAACTTTTTAATACATTGCAGTATAAAAGAATTACAGACAGAATGCTTCTTCGTATATTTAAAATAAGTTAATTTCTATGATCTATATATAATAATACATATAGTCTAAAGGCAGTATTTGACCATGCAAAAAAATAGACATGCATTCCAAATGTAAAAAAAACATTCAAGAACTTTCAGTTTTGTGGGGGCTATTGGTCAAAGAGAAATTATTTTGGGGTGGATGATATGAGCTATGGCGGAGATTCTAGCGGTGTTTCAGAGCAATACGGCGTCTTATCATATACCTTCATATTGTTTATTTTGGTAAAAGAATATTTCTCCATAGTAAGCTGATAATTTATCTGTGAGATAATTACTTTTTTTATAGCCTGGTACTGAATTTATTCTCCAATATCTTGTTAGACATGCTTTTGCTGAAATCATGAAGTGGACAATTAGAATTTTTTTTAGTTTGGAATTTGATGGTAATTTAAAATGAAAAAGAAAAAGTTGAACATGTAGTAAAACCTGTATATTCAGCAATACACTGCTCAACATCTAATACACTGCCCTCCTCCCTCCACTCCAATACGCTGCCCCCAAATCCAATACGCTGCCCCCAAATCTAATACACTACCCCCTCCCTTTACTCTTATAGACTGCCCTGTCCATCTAATAAACTGCCCCCATAACCTATACATTGCCTCCCCCAACTTATACACTGCCCCCCAACTTATACACTGTCCCCCAATCTAATACACTGCCTCCCCAATCTCATAAACAGCCTCCACAATCTAATACACTGCCTCCAGCATCTCCTCTTCCCCCACTCTAATACACTGCCCCCTCCCTCCCTCGCTCTAATATACTGCCCCTCTCCCCAATTTAATACACTGTCCTCCTCTCTCCCCAATTTAATACACCGCCCCCCCAATTTAATACACTGCATTACACAGTACATAAGCCCCTCTTCCCCTACCTTAAGATGAGCCATCTGTCCTCCAGTCCTGCCCTTCTCTGCTCAAGCAGGCCAGAGGCTCCTCTAGCACTGCGAGCAGGAGGGAAGGGGGAGTGGCTGGCCTCCTCTGCAGACAGACAGTCACTCTGTGCACTGTAGCACCGGCGCAGCAGACATGGACTAATGCTTAGCAGTCTTGCGGCAGCTGAAGCACGCGATCGACCGTGGCACCTGTCAAAAGCACAAAGCAGCCCCAGGGCAGGTGGGCTGTAAACATATTCATTGTGGCCCACATGTGGCCCGCGGGCCGCAAGTTTCACATGCTTGTTTTAGATTAGACATTGTTTTATTTATTCTAGAAATTACATTATTTTTTAAATTCTAGTTGTAATTATTTTGAGACCGATCATCTTCCAATAATTTAGTTTAAAAAAAATTGCTATTCTTAAATAGGTATAATTGAAATAATTTTATTCAGTTAAATAACATTGGCATTTCCCTCTTTCCTAGAATTTATGATGACCTCAAAAAATATAGATGTGCTCCTAAGGAAAGTGAAGGGACAGCAGCTTGAATAAATAAATTTATTTCTGTGATTAGGTGTTTCTAAATGTAAGAAATCAGGTGATCCACAGTTATTTTTTTGTATATTAGAAATTGTATTCAGATTTAATAAACCCTAGATATATGATTCATTTGTGTGTGGTCAGAGGTAGATTTCTAATTAATATAGATATGCAGTTTTCATGATGATTTGTCATCTTTAAAAATGGGTAGTTCTACAGTATCTACCTTTGGCTACCCAAACAAATTAATGTGTTTTAGGAGTAACCTGGTTCCTTGTTTCATTCAGCATAATCCGATTAACTATTTAAATTATGGTCTAAAATCACCAGAGTGAGGAAGTATGTGCTCCACACAAAATGCATTATGCATTTCCTTTGGTGCCACTTTATGCAATTTGCCAATCTGTATTTATTTTGATTCAAAAGCAGCAACTTCTATTTTACCGCTTTAATTGCCATCCTCATTTATTGACTATGGTCTATGACGATGTTTTATTAGCTTACGTATAGACTGTACAAGTCTTTTACACCCATAACTTGTAACCGTGGGATTGGCAGTTGCCTTACACTATGTCCCCTGTTAACTATCTCATGCAACTTGGTTTCTGCCTGTATTGATTGCCAAGTCCCTGACAACCAATAACATAAAATATACATTAACCTCTTTCATGCCAAACTAACTACCCAATTTAGTTGATTTAAATGTGGGGAAAAAATCAAACTGCCCAAATAATCTATTAACCGGCCCATTTAAAATAATGATCACGAGTCATAGAGCCACTGATTTATCAAAATGGCCCCATTACGTGTTGCTTTTGCTTTGTAATGCCTTCAAGTCCTTAAGGACTTTTATTTCTGAAGTTGTGTCCTTAAGCGGTTAAAGGACCTACATAAAAACAGAATGTTCCTCTAATTTAATGAGGGTAAGGCTATATAGAGCTACATGTGCATACTAAGTAAGCATTTCAAACTATCAAACAGTCCTTAGGGACTGAATTGTGATTGTGATCCATAAGAGTTTGATTGTGGTCCTTAAGGGGTTAATATGCTGTTATAACATTGTAAATCAACATGCATCAATTATACATGTATCTAAATATACATAAATGGCTGTCTCTTTTACTTTTTGTTTTTATTTGTGTTTTTAATTCCCATAAGTAAGACATGTAGACCTATTTGCATAACCTTTTGTTGTTTTCTGTATATCCTTTTAATGTTGAAGTTTTATAAATACATGCTGGTACTAATAAGATCTTGAATTATTCCTGTAAATAAATCCACATTGTATAAATACATTTCTTAAATCCCTGTCATACTGATAACTGTCTGCAAAATGAATGGTAATAATAGAAAACATAAATGCTATCTATTTTATTAGAAATTCCTACAGTAAATAATAAATACTGTATTTATTCATTATATGGTAAATACGTGTTATTATGCATGACTGAGATGTCATAAAAATGTAATGTATAAAATACATTTTTGTGTAATTTAATCATAAAAGACTAAAGGAGATAGTGGTAAAGAGATTTCTTCAATTTCTTACAAATGTTTAGATAAAGGACACTATATAATTTGCGCTCCTGAATAAATTACTATAGGCATCAAAACAACTTTATTTAAATTAAGCAGTTTTAGTGCATAGATATTACCACTGCTGTCTCACTGCTCAATTATCTGCCATGTAGGAGTTAAATAATTTTTGTTTCTGTTTATGCAGCCCTAGCCACACCTCCCCTGGCTGTGACTCAAAGCCCGCATGAAAAAAAATGGATTCATGTTCAGACATTAACTTCCTTTAGAAGTGTTTATCTCCTGCCTTGTAAATCAATCTTTAATTACCCACAGAACGCTCCTGTAGGGTCTAAGAGGCTTTTAGCAGTGCAGGAGATAAGAAATCATGGATTAAACAGACTGTGCAAAGCAGGAACCTAGAATATTTGGATTATGTTTCAGAAAGTACTGACTAGGATTGTATAAACAAAGTGAATTAATTACAGGAGCATGATCTATACACCAAAACTGCTTCATTAAGCTAAAGTTGTTGTGTTGCCTATAGTGTCCATTTAGTGTATCCATGACTCAAATCAGGAGCAGTAGAATGTCCAAGATATCTCATGTTTATGCTTCAGTGGGATTATTGGACCAAATTAAAATACATTGAATACTACAGTATCATTGAGAAATGCTAATCAAATCTATTTTATTGGCTTTGTCTTTGATTTATGTTTTGCAAAAATGCTTTTTACAGATACTACTATAATTGCTGAAAGTGATGCCACATGTCAAGGAATGTCATGCACTTATAGGGGCCGCATTTACTGCTCTCATTGAAATGTAAAAATAAAATAACAGTACTTTAGCTAAAACTACCTGCCTATAGCAAGCACAAGTTACTTTTGTACAGGGGTATTTTTTTCAATATTGATTTATGATCTGCTGCAATTTTTAAATTAGTTTATAACTTTGATTTAAGAGAATATGCTGCTTCAGTGTAATTTTTTATGATTTTGTGAATAAATACATAAAATAGAAAGAAAAATGTCTGGGATTCATGGCACAGCAACCATTATGTAATTGCCCTGCAGAGGTGGTAAAATAGGATTGTTGTTTCATAATTAAGTGAACTTATTCTAGATCTATGGAACAGAGTTTCTTACGGGCACTTCAAGTAGGACTTTGAAAACTCCTATGTCTAAGTCACCCTGTGTCCATTACAGTCATAGGGTGTTTATAATGTGCTTGTATATTGTTAATTGTTTTGTGTGCTCTCCTATCCTGCTGATGCCTGTTACCAACTAAGTGGATTTGGCTGTATAGCGCCCTGTATAGCGCCCTCTGTTGGCAGCAACGCCTATATGCACTACCTGAACAGCAAGGCTTGCTAATTTGCATATTCAGGTAGATTTGCATATTGTTAATTCTGCAGGCTGAAGCACATCCAGGTCCCTGCAAGTGGCTAGGAAACGGATTAAGCGGAGTTACTAGGTCGGAGTACTGGAGTTCCGTCACACTACTGGATGCATTTTAATTCATCATACCTGAGAACTAGAGACCAGCATTGTTGTTATCTACTGTTTTCTCCTGGTGATGGATAATTCAGAGTGACCTCCACTATACTACTTTTCTTTAAATATCAATCACTTTATTTTAATAAACAATCTGCACCATCACTAGACTCTTATCATGGTTTCAGTGTTAATGGTTCTAATACTATTATTAGTCTAACGCAAGCTGTTTCTCAATTAATAGTGTTATTTGTTGTGCTGCTTGTGTGTGTGTGTGAGGAGAAACAATTATTTTTAGAATTTGCAGGAAAATGGTAGGATGGCAAACATTTAACTATACCAATGCTTAAAGGAACACTCCAAGCACCATAACCACTACAATGGTACAATGTCTAGTGGTGCTAGAAGGAGCTTGGAACCCCCCTTCCCCTCAGCATAAGTAGTCAAACCATTTTAGAATGCTTTGGCCAATTTTTCTAGTGTCTGTCTGGCACCCCTCCCCCAACCTCTCTGCATCTACTAGGAAAGCTGAAAGCTCCTACACTGAACTTCTGACTGCTGACTTATCGTATCCCCTGTTGTCGCTACCCTTCCCCTTCCCAATAAATCACACCGCAACCACATTTAGGTGGGTATGGGCAACGGACACAGCTTTATTAATAAACCAGCATTAAACATAACTACTGTCGGCTGCTTGATTTACCCAGCAGACAGCTAACATATTTTTAATCTTCAGCCTGCAATCCGTCCTCAACCAAACCAGGCAGTGACTGCCCAAGTCTGTCCGGGCAATGATCTCTTCTAGACTTGCTGGCGAAGGAAAACCGCAGCTATGATAAAAGAAAACAGAAAAAACAACCACAAACAAAATACCAACTGTAAAAACTCTACCCCTCTCCATCTGGGGAGGGTGGGCAGGTAACAGCAATACCAGGTTCCCTCAGCATGCTCTCCAGTAGTCTGGTAAATTTCTCCCAGAATTCCCCAATCCAGGTGCATAGCCCCAACATTGTAACTTTTCTTGTTGCCATGGTAACCAATCTGGACAGCAGTCATGTTCCCCCCACCTTATTCACTTCGGGAGTTTGGCCTCTCCTGAGCTAAGCCTTGCAGTGCAGGTGGCAGTTCATTGGCTGAGAGGGTCATCTGATCACTCTCTCAACTAATGAGCCAAGTCCTGCAGTGCTGGATTTAACTCAGACAGAGAGCTTCTACAATGCAGAGAGTTGGAGGTAATAAATCAAAACATTATAAAACAGATTTCAGGCCTCTAGACCTCTTGCTAAATATGGGACTACATCCATCTGTATATTAACTGGACATATATAAAAACATATCCACTTGCATATATAAAATGGGCATGGCAGATAAATTATGCCCCGTCTGTTAAACATACATTAGAGTTATAACCATTAATACATTAATTGTCCATTGCAGACATTTGTAAAATAATGGTTACAAAGCTATTATAACATGACATTATAGTAAATTATAAAACTACCATAACATGTACCAATCTATAACATGAGTACTGTAAATTCACATGGCCTCACATATATACACCACTTAAAGAAATAAGAGTGTGTTATTACATGAATGTGGATGCTCGCTAAGAGTATGTATGTGTATGTGTCCAATGCATGTGTGTGTTTTCGATCAGTACAACATATTTAGCGGAATTTATATGTTAAGTGCAGTAATGTGAGTGATACATTTATATGTGTATGATACATGTACAATATAATAACTGAATTCAATCTTTAGTTTCAGATGAACTGCTGGATTTTTAAGGGGATTGGGCTGGTTAAATGAGGTGTCCCTCTGGAATGGACTATGAACATGTAGAGGGGATATGACATGTGGAGAGTGGATGGGACACACTTATTGACTACACATTAGGGATGTGGTAGTTGCATGTTAATTTCTAAATTGTCCTATTGCCTATTTCCTTCTCCAATGTGTTTTCATGTCAGACTATTCTTGCATAATTATCTCATTCTCACCACCTTTCTAGACAAATCTTTGCTCCCCTATCTTTATGTTTCTCTTTATCCGTCTCTCAGTCTTTTTCATCTACCATTCTACTTATCATTCATTACCCAAATCTGCATGAACCCCTATATTCCAGGTTGTTCTCACCTCTCTTAGTCTGCCAACTTTACAGTAAATTCACATTTTGACTTTCTTGCCTTCTCTTCCTTTTTGTTGCTTAGTTTTCCATCTGTTCACCCCTTCTCTGCTTAACCTGACACTTATGTTCACTGTTCTGTGTCTTCCATTCCCATCCCATCTGATCTCTCCATCTTATTTCTTTGATTCATCCTCTGCCATTTCCTCTCCTTCTTCAAGGTATGTGCAGATGGACAGAAAGATGAGATTTTATCATCTGCGTCAATTGACCCACTGCATCTCTGGGGATATATATCCATGGGTTATGTTTAATTTAGCATCACAACATAACATTAGAAGTACTCTGACTGTTCACTTGATCATTTTACCTTTCCCCAAATAATGGCTTAAAATACGTTACATTCTATTTTGATTCCCATACTGATTATTATGTAGCTAAGAAACGAGTTCTCTAGTGAGTCTTTTTAATTCACACATGGAGGCTCTCTATACTTTTTATCACATCCTCCTACATTGTACATTATCCTTAAAGGCGCATTCTTACAGTGCACTCAGAGAAGTAACTGGGGTCGGAGACTAAGGGGGGTTCTGGTGTACTACACAAGCCTAAATAGAAATCGGAAATATTGTTTGATATACAGAAGACTGTTTTAAACTGGAAAACTCTATTTATAATATTTACACTTTATTTATATTTATTAATCCTATTTTGTTAGGATTTTGGAAACATGCACTACCAAACATAATAGCAGAGAATGCATAAACGTGTGCAGATCATTTGTATATCTTTATTTATATTGCACTCAGTAAAACTGGACTTCTACACTAATTACTTTGTTCGACAAATTATGAGAGAAGTTATTTATTGACAACAAAATATCTGTGTTTACCGCCTCCTATTGAAAAAAGACAGACATACAAAGAGAAAGAGAGACAGAGAGTCAGAGATAGATACAGAAATACAGAGAGAGAGTCAGACAGACAGAGACGGACATATAGATATCACCCTGTCTCTCTCTCTGTCTGTATATGTCTCTCTGTGTCTCTTTCTCTCTGTATGTCTGTCTGACAGATGGACAGACAGAAAGATGGACAGACAGAAAGATGGATAGATAGATGATAGATGTAATTTTTTAATTAATTTAAAAAAATTAAACATGTCCTTTGAACAGTGTCATCAAAAGTAGGTCTGAAAAGGATGCAAATAGGTAAAAAGGGTGGAAGAACAATGAACATGCTAGGTGAGAAAAGCTACATTACGAAGTTGTTCTGTCTGTCAGGTAAGAGTGAAATCTTAAAGAACTGTCAGTGAGGTTTAGGGTGCAGATGATGAGGAATCGGAATGCATGTCAAACTCCAAACAGAACTTTGATAAAATTGGGATAGAAATGTAATCATGGGTGTGTGACTCCTTTGCCACGATCATTAAATTGTCTCATATTTAAATAAAAATGCAATAAAAGAAAAACAGAATGGATATCTTTACTAGACTGCAAGTCAAAAATGTTAGAATTATTTAAATGGCTATGTGAAGTAAATATGCATATACATTATTTCAAAGATGATTTTTACATTTTAAATTACTATTTTAATAAAAAAGAAATTTAAATATTTGTTATTTTTTTTAAAAGCCTGTTTTTTAGTAAAGGAAAAAAAATCTAATAATACAATTCTGCCAAGCTTTCATTTTCTTTTCTGCTCACAACAGCAATTAAACAATGGAAAATGCTTTGTCTTCCCGCTGTTGTCAGAACTACTACTGACAGTCTATTCTTTATGTTAACTTGTTTGTTTTTTACTGAAATGGAAAACCAACAGTAATTAGCCTTATTCCTTTCTCACCTCATATAAAAAGTGCAAAGTAAGCAATGACTTAAACAGATGATTAACATATCTGAAATGTATTTTTTGCGTATTTATTATCTGTGCATACATAGTAAATATATATATTTTTACATCATCACTTATATTTTTCATTGTACATATACCATACATAAGAAACCATCACTGAAATTTAAATAGATAGACTATGAGAGTGTTAACATATGATTGTTCTCATTTGTGCAATTTTTAAATAAACCTGAAACTCTGCTTTAAATTTTCGTTATAAAAGGAAGAGGCATTTAAATGTTTTTAACTTGATGCAACAGTGCTCTCTGTTGGAAATATCTTGAAATGCTAGCCAAATGAATTGTCCTTATTTTGTAATTAATATTATTTTATTCTCAATAATACTAAATAAACAACAACAAAAATAATTTATTTTTAATATTAAAGGATAATACAAGTTAAACATTTTTACATAAAATGTACTGTTTTAAAAGCAAAAAATATTTAAACATGCATTGTAATTATTATCAGATTGATTTTGGTTTCTGCATCAAATTTTTACCAATTTAGGTTGAATTCATATATATTTTTTGAATAATGTATATTTAAATACAAGGCAAGGGAGATTACATAGCATTCTACACATGAATCATTCTAGACTTTTTTCCATCCAAACTTTTTTTTTTTATTGGAAACATAGACAGGAATAAACTAAGAAGTTGTCCATGTGTTACAGATCTTGGAACTTCCCAAAAAATGTTTGCAGTTTTCGTCACAAATAATTACAATAGTTCAAAGCAAAATAAACAAGCATTGTAGGTATCTAAACATATGGACTCGAATAATAGGAGATCATAATGTGCATAATATACAGTTAGATTATTACTTTCATTAACTCAAATGTGTGCTTAGCAAACTGTAGCCCTAAAACCTCCACTTCAGGTATGGATTGGAGAGGTACCTTTAAGAGTATTCAGCAAATATCAACCATATATTCACAAATTGTTTGACTAATGCATTAAAAGAAGGGTATAATTTTTGTACATGTGGAACCCAATTCGGAAAATAATTTAGCTACCTTCATTCCTTTTGAGTAGATGATTCTAGTCAGGCCATCTTGATCATGTAAGAAAGTTTAACCTTACACATTGCCTGACTAGGCCTGTCAGTACATATCCACATATTTAAGATGGTTTATCTGGCTGCTGCTGATGCAATTTGAACTAGGTTTGGGGCATTAGAGACAATCTCGGAGGGTACACTCCAAATTGACAGTTATGCATAGAGTGTAATGTTTAGATACTCCAAATGTTTTTGCTCCAAATGCAATGGAACAAATTAATTTGTCCCTCTCCATGCTTTTGACGATTTGTGCTGTTTAAGGCAATGGTATTTCTCTAGGGATAAGTAATAATGCTTATTCACCTCTTAGTTTAATGATAAAAGCACCCTCTGAGCAATTTGTTGGTGGCAAAAAGGATTTACTTGATATCAGTAGAATTGCTGTTCTAATGTTGTGTTAGAAATTGATGGACATGCTATACATTTTTATCAGTTGATGTATAGTTTAAATTTATTCCTGGCACTGTTCATTAAGGCTAGACATGGGGGAAATGTATTTCACCAGGGGAGTACATAAAATGGAAAATACTTCTAAAAACATTTTGGGTACTGCCCTACAAATATGTACCCCATTGCCACAGTTCTTTACACAAATTGGAGAGGTCAAGTGATAGATATGGTTCAATTTGAATGCCCCATGCCTCATTAAGAAGGGATATTTTGTTGAGTGAAATGTACTTAACTTTTGAAGACTGCCACTCCAGACTTCTGTGAACATTTTATGACTTTTCACTTCTTCATTGCTATGCAGTGCCGTGGTCACTCTCATTGAATTCTCAGGTTCTTGTCCCCCGTCCCAGACAAATACCACATCATATACACAATGTAACCGGGGGACTGAAAAGTGCCCAGATTTCACCTCTTCAGTCCCTAACAAATGCCTCTACCAGACTCATCTAACTTACCTCCAGGAATTGTTGAACCTTACCCCTCTTTCAGTCTGCTTCCTGTTTCATTTAGTATTTTGTTCAAAGTTCTCGTGCTTACTTACAAAGCTCTCTATAACTGTGCTTTCACTTACATCTTCTCCCTCATGAGCAGATAGGCTCCAGCTGAGACTCTTCACTAAGCCGACAACCTGTTACTGTCATGCTCTAACACAGGGCCGGACTGGGGAAAAAAATTCGGCCTGGGCATTTTTCAATCACAGCGGCCCCCTGAGAAGGGGACGGGGCCAGAGAGGGTGTGTTTTGTCATCACTAATGACAAGCACGCCATCTCTCAAAGTGAGCATGTTAGTTCAATGCGCAGAGCCCTGCTGAAGAGCTATAGTATGAGAAAAAGGCCCTGTATTTATTCTGTGCAGCGCAAGCAAATTAATAACATGCTTGCACTGTGTTTGCTTTTAACTTATCTCTGGTGTCTCCATAAGTGGGATACCAGAGGACAAAAGAGCCAGGAAAGTGTATCGTGCTAGGGGCTGTAGAGTGTGTGTGTGTGTGTGTGTGTATAGGGAGCATAGTGTGTATTGGGGATGTAGCAAGTGTGTGCATACGGACTGTAGTGTGTGTAAGGGTTGTAAAGAGTGTGTGTTTGGAGAATGTAGCACGTGTTTGCTAACAAGGAATGTAGTGTGTGCATAAGGGATCCAGAGTTTGTATGTCAGGAATGTAGTGTGTGTAGGTGGTGCAGTGTGTGTAGGGGATCTAGTGTGTGTATGTGTGTAGAGGATTTAGACTGTATATAGGGATCTACTGTGTGTATGTGTGTGTGTAGATTAGATGATCCAGAGTTAGGTAAGGGATCTAGCGCGTATCTGGAGCGTAATGTGTGTAGTGGGGCAGTGTGAGGGGTGCAGTAGCATATATATATATATATATATATATATATATGTGTGTGTGTTTCAATGTATTGTATGTGTGAGGGTCACAGTGTGTTGGGTGTGCATGTGTGAAGGGTGCAGGATGTGTGTGTGAGGGGTGCAGTGTGTGTGTGTGTAAGAGGGGTGCAGTGTGTGTGAAGGTGTTATCTGCCATCACATTCTATGTGTCTAATTCTTACTGAGGGTTATTTTATATATTATATATGTATGAGGGTGCTGTGTGTGTCTGAGGGTGCTGTGTGTGTGTTTGTGTGTGCGTGAGGGTGCTGTATGGCTAAGTGTTCTGTGTGTGTAGGTGTGATGGTGCTGTGTGTGTGAGGGTGCTGTGTGTTTGTCTATGGGTGCTGTGTGTGCGTGAGGGTGCTGTGTGTGTGTGAGGGTGCTGTGGTGTGTGTCTGAGGGTGCTGTGTGTGTGTTTGAGCATGCTGTGTGTGCGTGAGGGTGCTGTATGGTTAAGTGTGCTGTATGGGTAAGCGTGCTGTGTGTCTAAGTGTGTTGATGGTGTGAGTGTGCTGTGTGAGGGTGCTTTGTGTGCATGAGGGTGCTGTGTGTGTAAGTGTGCTGCATGTGTAAGTGTGCTGTGTGTGTGTGTGAGGGTGCTGTATGTGTCTGAGGGTGCTGTGTGTGTGTGTCTGAGGGTGATGTGTGTGTCTGATGGTGCTGTGTGTGTGTCTGATGGTGTGGTGTGTGTCTGAGAGTGCTGTTTGTGTCTGAGGGCGCCGTGTGTGTGTGTGCCTGAGGGTGCTATGTGTGTCTGAAGGGGCTTTGTGTGTTTGAGGGTGTTGTGTGTGTAAGTGTGCTGTGTGTGTGCTGTGTGTGTGAGGGTGCTGTGTATGTCTGAGGGTGCTGCGTGTGTCTGATGGTGCTATGTGTGTGTGTGTGTGTGTGTCTGAGGTTGCTGTGTGTGTGTGTGTCTGAGGTTGCTGTGTGTGTGTGTGTGTGTGTGTGTGTGAGGGTGCTGTGTGTGTCTGAGGGTGCTGTGTGGGTCTGAGGTTGCTGTGTGTGTGTGAGGGTGCTGTGTGTGTGTCTGAGGGTGCTGTGTGTGTGTTAGTGTGCTGTTAGTGTGTGTGTCTGAGTGTGCTGTGTGTGCGAATGTCTTGAGGGATTGTGTGTATAACTGGAAACAGGATAGCAGCTAAAGTGATCATTTAATAGAATAATAGAGAAACCTCATGTTTAAAAAATAAATAAATATACACTATAAAAAACAAGCCATATTGAAATCTACATTGAGTCCAAATGGACTTAAAGTTTTAAGCGTAAAAATCCAAAACTGTTGACTGTGTCTGTTAACTCACTGAGGGTTATTTTATATATTATGTATGTGTGAGGGTGCTGTGTGTGTGTCTGAGGGTGCTGTGTGTGTCTGGGTGTGCTGTTTGTGTGTGAGTGTGCTGTTAGTGTGTGTGTCTGAAGGGATTGTGTGTGTAACTATAAACAGGATAGCAGCTAAAGTGAACCTTTAATAAAATAATAGAGAAGCCTCATGTTTAAAAAAATAAATATACACTATAAAAAACACCCTCACCCTCTGGGCCCCCCTCCTGCCGGGCTCTAGGGTGAGGAAGGGGTTAATCCCTGACCTTTTTTCCGGTGCCGGGCTCCCTCGGCGCTGGGGACTCTCCTCCTCCTTTCCCCGTCATCGAGCCGTGTGCGCATTCAGCCAGTCCATAGGAAAGCATCCTCAATGCTTTCCTATGGACGCTGGCGTCTTCTCACTGTGAAAATCACTTCTCTGAAACTGCTATGTTTACAGCAGAAAGGGTTAATCCTAGATGGACCTCAGTAAGGCTTTTGACACTGTTGCACATAAAAGGCTTATCAATAAACTGCAATCTTTAAGTTTGGATTCCAATATTGTTGAATGGGTAAGGCAGTGGCTGAGTGACAGGCAACAGAGAGTTGTAGTTAATAGAATATATTCAAAGCTTGGAATTGTCACCAGTGGGGTACCTCAGGGATCTGTATTTGGACCCATTCTCTTTAATATTTTTATTAGTGATATTGCAGAAGGTCTTGATGGTAAGGTATGTCTTTTTGCTGATGATACTAAGATATGTAACAGGGTTGATGTTCCAGGAGGGATAAGCCAAATGGCAAATGATTTAGGTAAACTAGAAAAATGGTCAGAATTGTGGCAACTGACATTTAATGTGGATAAGTGCAAGATAATGCATCTTGGACGTAAAAACCCAAGGGCAGAGTACAGAATATTTGATAGAGTCCTAACCTCAACATATGAGGAAAGGGATTTAGGTGTGATTATTTCTGATGACTTAAAGGTAGGCAGACAATGTAATAAAGCAGTAGGAAATGCTAGCAGAATGCTTGGTTGTATAGGGAGAGGTATTAGCAGTAGAAAGAGGGAAGTGCTCATGCCATTGTACAGAACACCGGTGAGACCTCACTTGGAGTATTGTACACAGTACTGGAGACCGTATCTTCAAAAGGATATTGATACCTTAGAGAGGGTTCAGAGAAGGGCTACTAAACTGGTTCATGGATTACGGGATAAAACTTACCAGGAAAGGTTAAAGGCTCTTAACATGTATAACTTGGAGGAAAGACGAGACAGGGGGGATATGATAGAAACATTTAAATATATAAAGGGAATCAACACAGTAAAGGAGGAGACTATTTTTAAAAGAAGATGTCACCTCTCTATACACCGTTATAGACCATGAGAAGGGTCTCAAAGCAGTAAAAAGAGTTTTAGATGCAGATAAAAGTATCTCCCCACTTTTAACTTTTTTTATTGGAAAGTATCAAAGTAATTTTAACTCATGATTTTTTTATTTTTAATGAGTTCTTTCTTCAAGTCAAAAAGACTGCAATGGGTACCAAGTTCCTTTAAAAGGCTTTCATAAATGTGGCAGTTGCAAGGGATGTCAGTTTCTACCTCAAAAAACTTTAGGTTTTAAAAGCAAACAGACAGGCAAATGTTTTAAGATAAAATATTAAATTAATTGCAAAACTGTTTTTGTTGTCTATTTATTCACTTGTGGATGTTGCATACAATATGTGGGTAGGACCACCAGACCACTGAAAGTGAGATTCCTGGAACACCGCAATAATATCAAGAAAAAAATCATAACACACTCTGTACCTGTCCACTGTAATAAATGCAATTTTTTCAGTTTTGAAAACTTTTTATGCACTGGTTTGGAAAAGGTAACACTGGATGAGAGAGAGGGACATCAAATCATGAAGTTAAGACAAAAATAGGGGTTTGGGATTTTTATGCTTAAAACTTTAAGTCCATTCGGACTTAATGTAGATTTCGATATGGTTTGTTTTTTTATAGTATATATTTATTTTTTAAACATGGGGTTTCTCTATTATTCTATTAAATACTCCAATCTTTGTCATATCTGTTCATGATATCTCCCCCCTCTTTCTCCTTTTCTTTTATATATCCCACTCCAATGTATTATTATTATTATTATTTTTTCCCCCCTCTCTTGTTGTTTCTATTTCCCTCCTTGTGGGTGCTGCTGCTGCTGAGCTAATTAGGGGGAGTGCCCCTTAATTTCCACCTGTGTGGGATTTGTATTGCAAATATAAACCCACTACTGACTCACAGAGCTTGCTCACTGGAGTTTGCTTGAAAGTAGGCTATTTCAAGTAGTCTCTTTTAAGTAGGAGTTAAAACAACAGGAGTTGAAACCTACAAGGGAGTTTAAACCACTTTCTCACTTGTGTTTTTTGTTACTGGGGATGAGTGCTAGCAAGATTGCAAATTTAACTCAGTGCACATCATGCCGCATGTATGCCTGCCTGGATGATTCTGTCCAGGGTCCATACCTCTGTGGTGGGTGTGAGCGAGTGGCATTTCTGGAAGCTCAGATTAGAGATCTGGAGAGGCAAATTGTAACACTGAGGGAGATTGACAATCTTGAGAGGAGTCTGCTGCTCACTGAGCAGAGTTTAGTGGGGACAGGTAGTGGAGAGGGAGGAGATAAGACAAATGGGGAACAGGCACGTAGCTGGGTGACAGTGGGGAGAGGAAGCAGGGGGGGAGGGAAGAGAAAAGGTTTAGCTAGTCCTGATCTCATGCAGCCTAACAGATTTGCCCGTTTGAGTGAAGATGTTGGGAGCATCAGCTCAGGAGTAGCTGTACTGCAGGAAGCTGTTCCTGCTAACAGCCTTGGAAACAGCCCCTCTAGTACGGGTGGGGTTGAGAGGGTAAGGAAGGCTAGACAGGTTGTGGTGGTAGGGGACTCTATTATTAAGAGAGTAGATAGGGTAATCTGCCACTCTGATCGACTCAACCGGACAGTTTGCTGTCTCCCGGGTGCTCGGGTCCGGCATGTTGCCGACAGAGTGGAGGGATTATTGGGAGGGGCTGGAGATGACCCAGCTGTCATGGTCCATATTGGTACCAATGACAAAGTCAGAGGAAAATGGAAGGTCCTAAAGAATGAGTTCAGGGAACTAGGAAGTAAGCTAAAGAAAAGGACCTCCAAGGTAATTTTTCAGAAATATTACCTGTGCCGCGCGCTACAGCAGAAAGGCAGCGGGAGATTAGAGAGGTCAATGCGTGGCTAAAGTCTTGGTGCAGGAAAGAGGGTTTTGGGTTTTTAGAGCACTGGGCCGATTTTGCGCTTGGGTACAACCTGTATAGTCATGATGGATTGCACCTAAACGGAAGAGGGTCTGCTGTGCTGGGGGATAGGATGGCTAGAAGGTTGGAGGAGATTTTAAACTAGTGGTAGGGGGGAGGGTCAAAGCAATCTAGAAAATGGAGATATGATGGAAAAGAGATGGGCTTTAGCTCAGAACAAAGGGGGTGGAGATGGGGGGAGGGGAAAACTCAGAACAGAGGAGGTATGTAATATTGATAATTCACAAAAAGTACAAAAGACTCATGATAATATTAAATGTATGCTTACTAATGCAAGGAGCCTATATAACAAAATGGGGAACTAGAGGCAATAGCATACACTAAACAATATGATATAATAGGCATAACAGAAACATGGTGGGATGAGACACATGACTGGGCAGTTAATTTAAATGGGTATACGTTATTTAGGAAGGATAGGAAAAACAAGAAGGGTGGTGGGGTATGTTTATATGTCAACCGTGAGTTAAAGTCAAATCTTAGGCATGTGGAGTGTGACGAGGAAAAGGTGGAGGCTTTATGGGTAGATATCTGCTTGGGGAAAACAAAGGGAAATCAATTATTGGTTGGGATATGTTATAAACCACCTAATGTAAATATTATTGAGGAAGAACAGCTGTTAGAGCAAATTGAGAAAGCTGCAAATCGAGGTAACACGTTAATTATTGGAGATTTTAATTATCCAGACATAAATTGGGAAAGAGGGACTAGTACTTCAGCAAGGGGAATCAGGTTTTTGAATGTGTTAAATGACACCTTTATGTCACAACTGGTACAAGCACCAACTAGAAAGGATGCTTGTCTGGATCTTGTCATAACAAACAATGTTGATCTTTTAACCAACATTCAAGTAGGGGAGCATTTGGGAAATAGTGATCACAATATGGTAAATTTTGAAATAAACTCAAAAAAGCAAAAGCAGGTGGGGTATACTAAAACATATAATTTTAAAAAGCCAATTTCAATAAGATTAGGGCAGCTCTACAACATATCGACTGGCATAAACTCCTTAGTGATAAAAACACTGAGGATAAATGGAAACTATTCAAACATATATTAGAAAGGTACATTTCTCAGTATGTACCATTGGGTAATAAATATAAAAAAAACACATTAAAACCAATGTGGCTTAGTAGAGAAGTAAAACAAGAGATTAAAAATAAGAAAAGGGCATTTAAAGCATTTAAATCAGACAAATCAAAGGCATCCTATTTAAGATATAAGGAAGCCAATAACACTTGCAAAAAGGCAATTAAAGTGGCTAAACTAGAAAATGAGAAATTGATAGCTAAAGAATGCAAAACCAACCCCAAAAATTTTTTCAAGTACATCAATTCTAAAAAAACAAAAAATGAAAGTGTAGGTACACTTGAAACAGAGTTAGGTTTATTAGCTAATGAAGACCAGGAAAAAGCAGAAATTTTAAATAACTATTTTTCTTCAGTATATATTAATGAGGATCCTATGGCAAGAGATATGCAAATGTTTGCTGCAAAAAACTTGCAAATAACTTGTGACTGGATAACTCGAGACAAGGTGCTACAGCTATTAAAGAAAATTAATGTAAATAAAGTTCCGGGGCCTGACTGTATTCACCCACGAGTACTTAAGGAGCTAAGTGGGGAAATAAGTGAACCTCTGTATTTAATTTTTCAAGATTCTTTTGTTTCAGGTGTTGTACCGGAGGATTGGAGGAAGGCAGATGTTGTTCCTATATTTAAAAAGGGTTCAAAATCCTTGCCTGGAAATTATAGACCTGTGAGCTTAACTTCAGTAACTGGGAAAATATTTGAAGGGCTATTAAGGGATAATATTCAGGAATTCATTGGGAAGAACTTTGTTATTAGCAATAATCAGCATGGTTTTATGAAACATAGGTCATGTCAAACTAACCTAATTGCATTCTACGAAGAAGTAAGTAGAAGTATAGATCAGGGTGTTGCAGTGGATGTGATCTACTTGGACTTTGCCAAGGCATTTGATACAGTTCCTCACAATAGGTTAGTCTTCAAACTAAAAGAAATTGGTCTAGATGAATATTCCTGTTCTTGGGTAGAACATTGGCTTAAGGACAGAGTACAACGAGTTGTCATTAATGGTAAATTTTCAGGCTGGACAAAAGTGGTAAGTGGTGTCCCTCAGGGTTCTGTTTTGGGACCACTTCTATTTAACATATTTATAAATGATCTTGAAATAGGCATTGAAAGCCATGTATCAGTGTTTGCAGATGACACAAAACTTTGTAAAGTAATAAAATGTGAGCAGGATATTGCTTTGCTGCAGAGAGATTTGGATAGATTGGGGGACTGGGCACTAAAATGGCAGATGAAATTTAACATAGAGAAATGCAAAGTTATGCACTTCGGGGTTAAGAATGCACAAGCAACTTACACACTAAATAGTAGTGAATTAGGGATAACCACACACGAGAAGGATTTGGGCATTGTTATAGACAACAAATTAGGCAGCAATATGCAATGTCAATCTGCAGTTGCTAAGGCCAGTAAGGTTTTGTCATGTATAAATAGGGGCATAAATTATCGGGATGAAAATATAATTTTACCTCTTTATAAATCGCTGGTAAGACCACACCTTGAATATGCTGTGCAATTTTGGGCGCCTGTTCTAAAGAAGGATATCATGGCACTGGAGAGGGTCCAGAGACGAGCTACAAAATTGATAAAAGGAATGGAGCATTTTAGTTATGAAGAAAGGTTAAAAAAAATTAAATCTGTTTAGTTTGGAAAAACGGCGCCTGAGATATGATAACTTTATACAAATATATTCGGGGCCAGTACAAACCTTTATCTGGAAATCTATTCATAAACAGGGTTATACATAGGACACGAGGTCACACATTTAGGCTGGAAGAAAGGAGATTTCATCTAAGGCAAAGAAAAGGTTTTTTTACAGTAAGAACAATAAGGATATGGAATTCTCTGCCTGAAGAGGTGGTTTTGTCAGAGTCCATACAGATGTTTAAACTGAAATTGGATAAATACTTACAAAAACAGAACATACAGGGATATAATTTCTAATTAGTGGGGTAATAGCTGATTGATCCAAGGAGACATCTGACTGCTATTTTGGGGTCAAGAAGGAATTTTTTCCTAGTTTGTGGCAAAATTGGAAGTGCTTCAGACCAGGTTTTTTGCCTTCTTTTGGATCAACAGCAACAACATTTCTGAGGAAGGCTGAACTTGATGGACGCAAGTCTCTTTTCAGCTATGTAACTATGTAACTATGTAACTTTGTAATATATCTCTGTTTTACCCATTTTTATTACATTTTTAATCAAATATTATGAGTATCAGTAAAGATGTCTTTTATAATGTTATATATAAGAACAGTAATTAGTTTTCTCTTTTCTGTTCTTGCTTTTATTATTTATTTACATTGTTCTGTGTGAGAACAATGATTCTATACTACTGGTGAATAGTGATGTCGCGAACCCGAAATTTTCGGTTCGCGAACGGCGAACGCGAACTTCCGCAAATGTTCGCGAACCGGCGAACCGCCCGAAACGCCATTGACTTCAATGGGGAGGCGAATTTTAAAACACACAGGGACTCTTTCTGGCCACAATGGGGATGGAAAAGTTGTTTCAAGGGGACTAACACCTGGACTGTGGCATGCCGGAGGGGGATCCATGGCAAAACTCCCATGGAAAATTACACAGTTGATACAGAGTCTGGTTTTAATCCATAAGGGCAGAAATCACCTAACATTCCTAAA
>OW240915.1:146263177-146308741 GCA_933207985.1 Pelobates cultripes | reverse complement strand
GGGTGCGGTGTGTGTGTGTATGAGGGTGCTGTGTGAGTGAGGGTGCTGTGTGTGTATGAGGGTGCTATGTGTCTGTGTGTGTGTGTGTGTGTGTAAGGGGGTGTTAGGAGTGTCTGAGTGTATTGTGAGTGAACGTCTATTTAAATATGTCTTTTATTTTTATTAAAAGGTTATATCCTGGGGGAGGGGGGAAGCCGTGCTGCCTTCCCTGGTGGTCTCAGTTGTCAGAGTGAACTCTAGCCTGCAGCGCTAGCGTTCACTCTCGCGAGATCTGAGCGTTGCCATGGTAACCGCGGCAAGGCTCCGAATCCTGCAAGAGGAACCTGGTGGAGCTGCTGGCTAGAGTTCCCGGGGTCCTCTCCTGCCTCCTTCACTCCCCAGCCGGCGGCCGCTTGTAACTACCTGAGGGCCGGTGAGGGAGATCTTTGATCTCCCCACCGGCCCATGGAGACACACAGAACACTGTGATCTCCCCTGCTGGCCTCAGCCCACGGCCATTCCGGCCCACCGGGCATTTGCTCGATGGCCAGTCTGGGCCTGCTAAAACCTATGGACACAGCAGCCAGAAATAAATTAAGGGCTGAATGCTCAAAACCAACCATTGCTTTGAATACATGTATGACCCCAGAATTAGATCCAAAAATAGTGCTTTATTTAAGCAAATTCAGGAGGGATCCATGCAAGGGATTAAGCAGGTCCCTATAAAGCTAAAAAGCTGTCAAGACAAGTTTTTGGATGTTATTTACATAAGGCTCAAATTAACTTCAAGAAGGTTTTCAATCACAGAGTTTTTGGGAAGCCGGAAGACTAAAGAGTTGATCTTCTGGACAGAGACATTATTATAGAGGTGCATACAATTCAAGCAGAGGAAGAATGTAATCTGATGATACACAAAGTTAGGCTTTCTTCACACAAAAGGGTAAACAATGAAGAGCTAGAGGCCAGAGGGCAAATCAGAAATAAACCTCTCCTTTCTTTTCACTTTGATACACAAAGTTAGGCTTTCTTCACACAAAAGGGTAAACAATGAAGAGCTAGAGGCCAGAGGGCAAATCAGAAATAAACCTCTCCTTTCTTTTCACATGAAATTGGGTGATCGTCTCTGATCACCTCCGATTTATGGGTATTAGATACGGCAAGAGAACAAAAACTTTTTATGAAAGAACCTGTTCAAATTTAAATACCTGTTACTTTTGCTTTTTCCATAGAGGAACATATTTTAATAGAACAGGAAATTCAGGAATTATTAAACAAAGGGGCAATAAAGGAAGTACCAAAGAATTGTCAAGGTTATGTAAGCAACATCTTCATAGTAAGGAAAAAGGACACTGGTATGAGACCCATCATCAATTTGAAGTTTCTCAATATGTGTATCCATTACAAACATTTCAGGGTGGAAGATATTAATTATCACAGAGACCAGTTACAACAGGGGGATGGTTGATAAAAATAGATCTGAAAGATTCGCACCTGATGGTCCTGATGCACCTAACTCCTAAATATATTTGCAGTTTCTATAGAAAAAGAAGAAGTAGCAATTTATCAGCCTACTATTTGGCCCTTTGCAGAGCAGAGGTGTGAGAATAATAATATATCTAGACAACATAGGGCAGAATATCTGAATACAATGAACATTCATTCAAAATGGATAATGGATCTACTAATAAATCTTAGCAAAGCTGGAAAAAATCTGATCTGTTCCCAAAACAGAAATTGGAATTTTTGGGTTTTGTTATCGATTTTATTGCTTTACTGGGAACAAAACTGAAAACAATTTGGAAAGAGATCATGTCAGTTTTAAGGAAGGAATTGGTTTAGCTGATAATGCTGGAATACATAGTGAGACTATTATCATCTTCTATTCTAGCAATTTTCTCAGCTCCAGTTCATAATCGAGCTCTACAATGCTTGAAAGCGGGATATTTGACGAATGGCATAAGCTATTCAGAATAACTCAATCAATAGATGCAAGAGAAGAACTCCAATGGTGTTTAAAGCATATGATGATCCAAACATTATAGAACCAGATGCATGTCTACGAGGATGGGGTGCTCGATATGCGAACATTTCAACAGGAGGAAAATTGTCCAGAGAAGACGGAGAACTACATATGGATTGCTTAAAAGTCTTGACAGGATTTTTCGCTTTTTAAAAGCCTTGCAAATAACAAAATAAATTGTTGTGTTCTATTAAGGATGGACAACATCTCAGGAGTCTAATACATCAATTTTCTGGGAGGAACAAAGTCAAAGAATCTTGCAGAAATAGCCAAAGACTTTAGACATTTTTGTCTAGATCGAGGCATAACATTAAAAGCAGAATATTTATCAGGTCTCAACAATGCTGTGGCAGACTGGTATTCAATAACCGTGATTTTTGGAACAATTGAACGTTGAACAAGCAAATATTTCAACAACTATGTCTGATGTGGGGACCATTATAGACCTGTTTGCATCTTGGTTACACCATAAATTACTGAGGTGTTTCAGCTGGTGATCAGATCCAGAAGCATTAGCTATAGGTGTGTTTTTTAATTAATTATGTATGGGTGACCTCACATGGTGTAAGTCACAAGGAGTGACATAAGAGAAAATGCTGTAAAATCACCAAAAAACTACTTACAGTTTGATTCGGCTGTATAGATGGTTTGCTCCCAGTGTCTCCCTGTCCCCCAGTGTCTCAAGTCTCCCACTGTCTCAGTGTCCCTATGTATCAGTGTCCCCATGTCTTCCAGTGTCTCAGTGTCCCCTAGTCTCCCAGTGCCCCCATGTCTCCCAGTGCCCTCATGACTCAGTGTCCCTATGTGTCGATTACCCCAGGTCTCACAGTATCCCTATGTATCACAGTGTCTCAGTGCCCCATATTGGCCAGTGTTTGTGACTTAAGTGGCTACTAAAAAAGACTGAACATACCCCATTTGCAATACCTTGGGTTGTCTACTTTTGCAAATGGTATGCCATCTAGGGGGTAATTCTCATTCTTGGGATACCATACGGTCTCTAAAGCAACATAACGAATCTGGCAAAATTCAATGTGAAAAAAATAAAATTCAAGCCTTATATTTGACTCAGAAACTTTTGAAAACACCAAAAAACCTGTACATGGGGGGAACTGTTATACTCGGGAGACTTCGCTGAACACAAATATTAGTGTTTCCAAATAGTAAAAAAAAACAAAAACAAGCAGACAGTGCAGAAGATGGTACACTTTATACACAAACACATAAATATGTATATATATATATATGTATATTATTATTATTGGTATTATTATTTCCATTTATATAACGCCCACAGATTCCATAGCGCTTTACAATATTATGAGAGGGGGATTTAGCTATAAATAGGACAATTACAAGAAAACTAACAGGAATGATAGGTTGAAGAGGACCCTGCTCAAACTAGCTTACAGTCTATAGGAAGTGGGGTATAAAACACATTAGGACAGGAAATAGCAATCAAAATGTGTTCATTTGTATATGCAAACGCATAAACAAATAAACACATATACATTTACATACACATACACACATATACATACATGCACATGAACTCATATACACAAATATAAATGCACAGTCACATATATAAGCATACATGTATAAGAGTATGGGAAAGCATAGGTCTACACATAGTACTTTGTATATTGATAGAATAAACATATTGGAATGCGTTTTAAAGTGTTGCTACAAATGACAGAACAGTAAGATAATGCTGGGGAGTGTTCATGTAAAGTGTTGGTAGTGGGATAGGAAAGCCAATTCAATATTTAGTCCTCTATTCTTGCTTTTAAACAATTTGATTATTCTGGTTTAAAAAGTTTTTCTTTCCTGGGTATTTTCAAAACACCCTTTCAGTACTTTGATTTTTAGGTCCTTCATTGAATGGCCAGGCTGGGTAAAGTTGTGTCCCACAGGAGTAGAGTACGATCCTTCTTTGTGGTGTTTAATAGAGTGTCTGTGCATATTCATTCTGCCATTTAATGGCTGGGTTGTTTCCCCAATGTAGCATCCTAGGTTGCATTTGGTGCATTGAATCATGTATACCCCATTGCTGGATGTGCAGGAGTATGATCCTTTACTGCTGACACAGCAAGGTTTTTTTGCATTGAATGGTCCCGTTTTCTTTATTCTTCCAATCAGGGCGCATCTTCCTGTTTATTAAGTTTGTTGATTTTGTTGATTTTGTTGATTAATTTTTGTTGGAGGTTTGGTGGTTGTCTGAAGGGCAAAATGGGTGTTTCAGAGAAAATGTTTTTCAGAGTCTCATCTTCTGTTAATATTGGTTGTAGGTCTTTGATGATTTTCCATATTTCTTAAAGAGCTCGGTTGTAGGTGACCACAAGTGGTACTCATTGTTTTCTCTCTGTACTGTAGCAGGCGCATGCGTGGAGTTTTTACAGCAGAGTTGATTTGTTTGGTAATAGTCTTTGGTTTGCAGCCTACATAGTCTTTGGTTTGTAGTACATTTAGATGGGAATTACGGTCATTAGGATTAGAGCATATGCGATGATAACTAGTGGCTTGGCTGTAGATGATGTCCATTCCATTTTTAGTTTGATTGATCGATGGAATATGTTAAAAGAGCCATGGAACATATCAGTTTTGCTTTGCTTCAAGTCCAAATTATGAAGATATCATCGATATAGCGATAATATTTGTATGGTTTGGTGTGCTCTATTTCTAGGAATCGCTGTTCAAGATCTGCCATAAACAGATTAGCATAGAAACGACAGCATAGAACTCCCGCAGTCCTTAAGGGGTTAAACCTGGCTTAACAATATTTCCAAATATTGGATAGGTTTTATGGGGTTTTGGAAAGTAACAGGGTTAAATATGGAGCTTGTAAATTAAATTCTCTGGATTTTCTGCGTGGGTTGTCAGGTAGGTCCCTCAATATATAATTAATAAAATTACTTAATTATGTAAAAATAATTGATAAATATACATGCAGAATATCTATATATATATATATATATATATACACATACATACACACACACACATATGTTATAATTCTAAGTGTGTTTCGATATTAATATACATATATATATATATATATGAATATCAAAATATAGGAACAATGAAATTATATATGTATTATATATTAATGACTTGCTTTAATTAATTAGTGTATAATATATTATATATACATAATATATGTACAATGTGTTATCTAAATCCTTTAATTACTAGTTTTAAAACATTTTTACAATAAGGGGGAACTACCTGACTACCCAGTCAGCTCCCCTGCAGGCAGTTATATGCACTGCCATTGCGGTCATGTGATCGTAACGTCATTGTGATCACGTGACCCCTGAGGGCTGGACTGCCAGCAGGGGGACTGCCTGGTTTGTCCGGTAGTCCTCCTACCAATCGAAATCACAGAAGATCACCAGCGAATGTTAGTATATAACGGCTGGGGAGCTGAAAAGCGTTAGGATGTACCATGCCTAGCGGCGTTTAAACCCACTTTGTGCAGGGCGGCATGGTACACCCTAATAGCATCCTGGAAATTAACTATTGTGGTGTCTAATTTCATTTAAATGTTTTTCTGATGTTAAGGCATTAGATATTGATTAAAAAAAAATCATACAGTGTGCAAAAAGTAGTTTTCCTTACAGATAAGAGACCAAAAACGGGATTAAAACTGTGTTTTATCCAGCTTTTTCAGAGAATCCAATTTTATGTGTAGTAGGTAGCTTAAAATGTATGGAGAGAAAAATCAATCATTCGGGAAAGATTGTCAACATGTGTCATTGTTTTTTCAGTTTAAAGAATGTTCCTAATTATTAATGATGTATCGTCACAGTAATTAATTATGAAAAAAACAAGAGCAGTTCTTTTGAAAAAATGTATTTGTTAAATTTTTTAGATTTTTACTTAGTCTATGTTTCTCTACAAGAACATTTAAATTAAGAAGAAGTCACGGTCAAATAGAAGTAATAAAATGGGGCACAGTCGCAGATTCAAGTTTTCCTGTGTTTCAAATTCTATCAAGTTTAGATGACTTTTATGTTGCTGCTTCTTGTAGTAGTAAAGGAAATAATAGCATAATACACGCCTCCTGTTTTTAATAAAATTGTGACTTTACATCCTAAACTTTACCCCAAAATACACAAATATTTCTCCAGTGGTGTATCCTGGTTTTGTGCTGCCCTAGGCAGGACAAAACTCGGGTGCCCCTCCCCCGTGCCACTCCCACCCAACCCATCCCCCCGCCCCGCCTTCTAAATACACACACACATTCACTGACAGATACGCATACACTAGCTAACAGAAACACACACACACTAACAGACACACTCACATTCACTAACAGACACACTCACTAACAGACACACTCACACTCACTAACAGACACACTCACTAACAGACACACTCACACTAACAGACACATACATTCTAACAGACACACTAACAGACACACACAC
The DNA here is from genome assembly GCA_933207985.1 of Pelobates cultripes. Lineage (NCBI taxonomy): Eukaryota > Metazoa > Chordata > Amphibia > Anura > Pelobatidae > Pelobates > Pelobates cultripes. The sequence goes on along the minus strand of OW240915.1, from coordinate 146,302,309 downwards.
ACACAGTAACAGACACACACACTAATAGACACACACACTCACACACACACACACACACTAATAGACACACACACTAATAGACACACACACTAACAGACACACACACTAACAGACACACACACACTAACAGACACACACACTAACAGACACACACTCACACACTAACAGACACACACACTAACAGACACACACACACTCACATTAACTCATACTTTTTTAATTTAACCCCCCCCGCCTCCTTACCTTTGGGAATGCTGGGGGTGGGGGGTGGGTTCCCTCTCTCCCTGTGGGTGCAGTGGCTGCTGGGCGGTCGGGGGGTGCTGGCGAGGGAGCACTTCCTCTGAGCTGTCTGCTCAGCTCGCTCGCGCGCCTCATGAGGCTGGGAGCCGGGTTGATGAAGTCATATTCTGGTTCCCAGCCTCACTCTGCGGCGCGCGAGGAAGCTGAGCAGACCACTCAGGGGAAGTGCTCCCTCGCCAGCCGCCCGCCCGCCCGGCATGTCTGTTAGCCGCAAGGCTAACAAGACATTTGCCCTGGGCATTTGGGGGCGGCTTTTTTTGCCACCCCCTGGAAAATGCTGCCCAAGGCAAATGCCTTGTTAGCCTCGTGGCTAAAACGTCCCTGTATTTCTCAACTCTCTGAACTCAACTATTTGAGCCTAAAAGGAACAATTCCCTTGTCAGTTCTCCACAAATCAATACTCCATTTAGTGAATACATTCTAAAGAATTTACCCCTACAGTCATATGTCCTTAAACAAAATAGTATTTTGCACAAAACAACATTTATTTTTTTTACAAAAAAAATTCAAAATTTGATGCGCAAGTTCTGTGACGCTTTATTCTAACAGTATACCTGTCTTTAACCTTTACCAGTTTATAGATTTGTATTATGAACCTTTCTAAGGGCTGATAGATTCTGCTTTAAATGAAGACCATATGCAAGAACAAAGAACATATTACAGTGTTTGCATTTGAATTATGACGAAGGATTAGCTTCAATTTCCATTTTTCTCTACATAATCCCATAGTCCAATAGTGATTTTTCCCGCAATGGTGTGACACAGTAAATTAAATGACTTCTAATGAGCACACTGAGTTCTATGAACTGAAGCTAAACATGTTATTTTGTATTATGTAGTGCAGTTGGGTTAGTCATGGAATGGGGATGAATTTCCATTTTTATATTGGATGCTGAACAGTTTAGCACCAATTATCTTTACCTATACGTCAACGGTATAAGATAGTAAAATGTAACAGAGAATCAAATTTAATTACAATGGTTGCCGAAATGTTTCATGCAGTAATTAAAGATTATAAATGTAACATGTTGGTTACGTTGTAGTTTTAATTAGTTTCGTTTCACACATTTAGAATTTTTATACCATACAGAATATCACCATGAGCATTTCAAGGGCAGTTTCCAGAGTACCACAAATGAATCAATACATATATAATATATTATACGGCTATCACATGCTTGACCTAATAAAAGTGAATGGTGCACAGTCATGTGTAATTTAGACAATAAAGCTTAGTATATTCAAAGGTCAAGTCTGAAGGAAACAGGTGATGAGATGCGGAGGTTCTGCATTTTAATCACTTATGAAGAGTTATTAGATTGTCAATTTATCTGGAAAGGTTTGCATAGTCAGCAAAACTACATTCTAAAGGTCAAGGGACTCTCCTCCATGAATTAGAGTTAACAAGTTATTGACCTAATCTGGATCGTGTTATTATCTACACTCCCACCTTGCCACTTGCCTTAATTTATATTCATTATGTTTTCTTCCTTCTTTTAATTTCAATATCTGTGGGCAGCCATTTTGTTCTCATTTGCTGTTTACATTTCTCTGGGATTGATTTTATAGATGGATTGTGGGTAGAGTTGATTGGTAATTGAAACAGTACCTTGCTAAAAGGGCAAAAAAGCCTATAATGTTTTATGTTGCAGGGTTAAAAGGACAGGACCACTGCACCGAGACCATTTCACTGAGATGGAGTTGGCCTGGGTGACTTTAGTAGCTAGTTAACATCATGGAGTAAAGGTAAGTGCTACAGCTCTGTAGTAAAATAGAATACTGATGCAAATCTTTTATTACACTAATTAAAGGACCACTATAGTGCCAGGAAAACATACTCGTTTTCCTGGCACTATAGTGCCCTGAGGGTGCCCCCACCCTCAGGGTCCCCCTCCCGCCCGGCTCTGGAAGGGGGAAAGGGGTAAAAACGTACCTTTTTCCAGCGCTGGGCGGGGAGCTCTCTGCTTCCTCTCCTCCTCCGATCCGCCCCGTCTGTGATTTTCACAATGAGAAGCACGCAAGCGCCTCTAGCGGCTGTCAATGAGACAGCCGCTAGAGGCTTTGGGGGAAGGCTTAACCCATTGATAAACATAGCAGTTTCGCTGAAACTGCTATGTTTATAAAACAATGGGATAACCCTAGAAGGACCTGGCACCCAGACCACTTCATTAAGCTGAAGTGGTCTGGGTGCCTAGAGTGGTCCTTTAAAGCACTGATTACACATATAAGCATGGTTGGGCATTATGTTGTGGTTTGAAGAGTTCTGTCAGTTCTTTCACCCAACATGTACTCCAAGTAATATTTATGGGTTTTACTGGATCCTTTCACGACTGTGATTCGGTGTTTTGTTGTTTCTTTGCTCTTGGGAGTTTCAGAGAGCTACCAACTTAATTACAAATAATAGGACAAAGTAACATTTAAAAAAAAAAAATTCCAGGAGGTTTCAGTGGAGGTTTTTTTTTCCAATTCAGCTATTTAGGACAAATTTGTCAAGAAGGTCAATAAGTCACAATTACTCACCATACATATAAATGCAGTAAATTAGATAATAACCACATTATGGCTACTTTGTAAATGAGTTCTGCATGGATCTGGGCAGCAAAGCTTGAAAAATATATGACAAACTGCTCTGATTGAACTTATTTTGGAATCTTTCCGCTTATTAAGCATGCTGAAATCGAGGAAGACTATTAAAACTCAGATCGAGTCAAATTTCACAAAGAAAAGCAATTCCTGGCATGACCATGTAATGGAGGAGGAGGAAACTCCTAAGTCTCATTTGGCTGTGCCTAGAGATTCGATGCCGTGAATGGAGACTAAACTAATTAAAGTGAAGATTTACCAATTTTCGGGTTCACCGTTCATGTGCAAAATTGGATCTTCACATGGCAGAGAAAAATGGGGAACCGTTCAATCTCAAGCGGTCACGGAGTCGAAGCTAGCACTGGCCAAGATAGAAACATAGAATGTGACGGCAGATAAGAACCATTCGGCCCATCTAGTCTGCCCAATTTTCTAAATACTTTCATTAGTTCCTGGCCTTATCTTATAGTTAGGATAGCTTTATGTATATCCCACGCATGCTTAAACTCCTTTACTGTGTTAAACTCTACCACTTCAGCTGGAAGGCTATTCCATGCATCCACTACCCTCTCAGTAAAGTAATACTGCCTGATATTATTTTTAAACCTTTGTCCCTCTAATTTAAGACTATGTCCTCTCGTTGTGGTAGTTTTTCTTCTTTTAAATATAGTCTCCTCCTTTACTGTGTTGATTCCCTTTATATATTTAAATGTTTCTATCATATCCCCCCTGTCTCGTCTTTCCTCCAAGCTATACATGTTAAGATCCTTTAACCTTTCCTGGTAAGTTTTATCCCGCAATCCATGAACCAGTTTAGTAGTCTGTTACATATCTTAGTATCATCATCAAAAAGACATACCTTACCATCAAGACCTTCTGCAATATCACTAATAAAAATATTAAAGAGAATTGGTCCAAGTACAGATCCCTGAGGTACCCCACTGGTGACAAGTCCAAGCTTCGAATATATTCCATTGACTACAACCCTCTGTTGCCTGTCACTCAGCCACTGCCTTACCCATTCAACAATATTGGAATCCAAACTTAAAGATTGCAGTTTATTGATAAGCCTTTTATGTGCAACAGTGTCAAAAGCCTTACTGAAATCTAGGTAAGCAATGTCTACTGCACCACCCTGATCTATAATTTTAGTTACCCAATCAAAAAAATCAATAAGATTAGTTTGGCATGATCTCCCTGAAGTAAACCCATGTTGTCTCTGATCTTGAAATCCATGTGTTTTAGATGTTCAACAATCCTATCCTTTAACATGGTTTCCATCACTTTCCCCACTACTGAAGTAAGGCTTGCTGGCCTATAGTTGCCCGACTCCTCCCTATTACCTTTCTTGTAAATGGGCACAACATTCTCTAACTTCCAATCTTCTGGGACTACTCCTGTTAACAATGATTGGTTAAATAAATCTGTTAATGGTTTTGCTAGTACACCACTAAGCTCTTTTAATAGCTTTGGGTGTATTCCATCAGGTCCCATTGACTTATTTGTCTTTTACTTTTGACAGTTGAAATAGAACCTCTTCCTCTGTAAACTCACGTGTAATAAATGACTCATTTATCCTTTTTCTCAACTGAGGTCCTTTTCCTTCATTTTCATCTGTAAATACAGAACAAAAATATTCATTGAGGCAGTCAGCTAGACCTTTATCCTCTTCTACATACCTTCCTTCTTCTGTTTTTAATCTAACTAATCCTTGTTTTACTTTTCTTTTCTCATTTATGTATCTAAAAATGTTTTATCCCCCTTTTTTACTGACTGTGCTATTTTCTCTTCTGTGTGTGATTTGGAAGCTCTTATAACTTGCTTAGCCTCTTTCTGCCTAATCTTATAGATCATTTTGTCTTCCTCACTCTGGTTTTTTTTATAATTCCTAAATGCTAACTTTTTGTTTTTAACTATTTTGGCCACATCTGCGGAGTACCACAGTGGTTTCTTGAATTTTTTGCTTTTACTGACAAGCCTAATACAATTTTCTGTTGCCTTCAATAGTGCAACTTTTAAATAATCCCATTTCTCTTGGACTCCATTTAAATTGCTCCAGTCTGATAATGACTCCTCTACACATATTCTAATTTTAGAAAAGTCTGTTTTTCTAAAGTCTAAAACTTTGTTTTTGTGTGGTGTGACTCAGTCACTGTTCTTATATTAAACCACACTGACTGATGATCACTGGATCCTAAACTTTCACCTACAGTAATATCTGATACCAAATCTCCATTTGTTAACATTAAATCTAGTATGGCCTCTTTACGAGTTGGCTCTTCAACAACTTGTTTTAGAGACAATCCCAGTAGTGAGTTTAGAATATGTGTGCTCCTGGCACAAGTAGCTAATTTTGTTTTCCAATTTACATCAGGAAGATTAAAGTCACCCATGATGATAACTTCCCCTTCATTGTCATTTTAGCTATTTCCTCAACTAGTAGATTATCTAACTCTTCAATTTGTCCTGGGGGCCTATAAATCACACCTACACGAGTTACTGTGTGATTACCAAATTCTAACGTAACCCAAACGGACTCTATGTTTGCCTCACTAACTTTTATTAGGCTAGATTTTATGCTATCCTTCACATACAGGGCCACCCCTCCCCTTTCTTGCCTTCCCTATCTTTTCTATATAAAGAGTACCCTGGTATTGCTATGTCCCAGTCATTTTTCTCATTATACCATGTCTCAGTAACAGCGACTAAATCTACACTATCAGTTGCCATTATTGCCACAAGTTCATGGATCTTTTTCCCTAAACTGCGAGCATTTGTAGACATGACTCTAAGCTTATCATTTTTTAACACACTTGCTACAGGCACCTTCTGTCCTTGTTTTGGGGGACAATTGGATTGATGTTTTATCACCCTTTTGCCCCCCCCTCCTAGTTTAAATACATCCTAGCAAAACCTCTGAACTGCTCACTGAGAACATTTGTTCCCTTTTGAGAAAGATGCAAACCATCTTTTTTGTACAGCTTATTCCATTCCAAACAGAGCTACCATGAGAAATAAAGCCAAATCCTTGCTCCTGACACCATTCACCAAGCCACAAATTAAAGTCCCTAATACGCATCCGCCTGTCGTTCTGAGTGTTATGCACAGGCAGAACTTCAGAGAATGACAGTGTGGAAGCAACCTGCCGTATATCATTGGCAAAAACACTAAAAACTTCCTTAACCTCTGAAACCTCATTGCAAGCCAAGTCATTTGTCCCTAGATGGACAAGTACATCCAATTCCCCTTCCTGCTTTGCTTGCTTAACAATATTACAGATACGTCTCCTGTCTCTGTGAGCAGTAGCTCCGGGAAGACACCTCACAAGACTACCATTGTCTGATGGTTTGTATGTTGAATCCACTATCTGAAAAGATTGGTTCGAATGACTTGCTAACAAAATTTAATTTTGGTCAGTTTTTCCGAATTCAAAAGACTGCAAATTGATTTTAAAAAGATGTCATAGACTGTATAAGTTTAATCGATTCCTTTAAACACACCTAGAGGATTTACTATTTCTGCTGAATTCGAACACCTTCAATTTTTCCAAGACTTAAAGAGGAGGAAGGAATTTACATTTATCACGGAAAAGTTGAGCACCAAATAAATAAAATATAGATGGAGATTTCCTGTTAAACTCCTATCTCGCCACAAGGAAAAAAAATGTCACGAAAGTTCCTATCGACTTAACAAACACAGGACTTGATGTTTCTATAGACTCACTAAAAAAAAACAGAAACAGAGACTAAAAGTGATTTCTTTTTTTTTTTTAGCTAAACACTCACCAGACATTTTAATAAATGTAAACATGTTACATATGATTTAATCCTATGCAAGGGTATGCATTTGTATTACAAAGCTTTACCTGTAAAATGCATTAGAAATAAAAGTGTTCATGACAGGTAAACTGGATAAATCTGTATTGTTGCAGGAATATGTCACCAGAATTGACATTTTCAAATCCTGCGCTAGTATTTAAGTTACTTGTCTCTGCAAATCTGGGTCGTTCATGTCACACTCACCAGGTCGTAATTTTCACTAACCCGTGGCTGATTAACTGTTTCCACAATATACCTTAATGTACAAAACTGGAGCTTTAGTGTAAGATTCCATTCTGATGGACGATGTTCATTCAAGTGTCAAGTCATGCTAACATTTGAGGATTCCATGGTTTTTTTCTTAATCTCTTATACTAAAATGCTAACTGTTTACACCTCATTCAAACACATTGCACAACTGTAAGAATGACCAAACAATTATATATGTTTTGTTTTCATTTTTAAACAGACCATACAGTCAAGATAAGTGACAATTTAGGATAGGATAAACATATGTAAGTTAAACATTTATATAAAAAAAATGTTACTTAAACAAAATCAGTTTAAGCTTAAACGATGTGTAAATCCTTCTCCTCACTGAAAATGAATAACATTTTATGTTTCAACAGAAAACACAGTCATCCTTTGAATTTGTTAAAGAGGCGGTGAATTGCCAGCGGTATTGTTTCTACGGACATCACACCAAACAAAGGTCTGTGTTGGTCCATATCACTCTAGGTTGAAAGTTGAAAAACGTCATACCGTTCTCTTAAATTTCAATACTCTTTTATCGCAGATCTTCTTGATATTTGAAGTTGAGAGTTGCTGTGTAGCTTTAGTTATCCCCAAAACAAACTAAATAAATTAGGCTGTGGTATCCCAGGATCAGCTCCTCTTTTAAATCCTAAGTGAAGGACCATGGGGATAAATTCACAGCGGATGGCGAACTGTCCGCATTTGAACAGCTTCTGCAAACGCTGCTTGCTCTCCTTACTCATCTAATGCATGGTTACAACAGCATGAGCCTATATTAATATTGAGGTTGAGAAATTCTGTCTACATTGACTCTGTTTTTGCTTTTTTTAAACTCTTCTTTTTATTGTATATGTACAGTATTGCAATAGTCTTAGGCTGCCACCAGCCTTGGTGTTTTTAGCAACGTTTTAATGACCATACATATTTTTCAGTCTCTTTATTAAGATACAAAACAGAAAATATAGGAAATATGTACACACAATATAAAAAAAACACAGTTTGCAGAACAAAATGGCTTCTTCATGCAAAAGTCGGTATTTATTTTATCTTCCCTTGGTACTAAGCACATCTTTTGTGGAGACTGTCCTGATGTTATTGTGGGTTTTTTGGCACTTCCCAAAGTTCTTCTTTAGATTTACGTTATCTTTTATTTCTTTCTCTGTACAGGTGATCCCATTCTGCCTCTATAATAATATTCAGGTCTGGACTCTGTGAATGCCAGTCCATGACGGTCAGTGTCAATAATTTGCTGTGGTCATTATACTATTGCTAAAACAACAAATCTAATGGTGGCTCAAGAGTTTTGTACACTACTGTATATACTATATACGTCAAGGTTTGATGGTTCCAAGAGAAATGATCAAAGACACTCAAAGTTCTGCAGCAACTTTGTTTATTACATCGAGAGACTTTAATATACTTGTCTTGTTTTTCTTTAATGTTGTTTCGTCGATGATTAGCACGAGATTAGCTCATAAAAAATCCTTTATGCATAGTTACAATGATAAATAATTTTATTACTATTTTAATATAATGTTATGCAACAGCTTAAGTAACATACATTAATAAGAATTCTTTTATTTTATTTGAAAACTCATTGTACTGACTAATATTTAAGGTGATGAAGCATTATTTATTGTCCAGTAATTATAAGGTCACTGGTGTCGTAATTATGCATAATTATTTTCCCATATTGTTTTCACTGCTGTTTAAACTATTATATACTTTACTTTTTAGTTATATTTTAATTATTTTTATGCCTAGATACATATTTTATTATCATATATTTATACGTTTACCCTGCAACCTTAGAGGCCTGTTTAAAATTTTTGGAGGATGGAACTTTTTTTATATATATATTCTCAAGACCTACCGTTTTTTGTATGTACAAAAAAGAAGCCATTTTGTTATGTTTTTTCACCCCTTTATTTATATCATATTCTTTATAATAATCATATTCTTTAATTTATTTTTCATCATATTTCATGTTTTTTTTCACATAATCCTGTGTTCCTTTATGTATATGATTGATTGTCGATGGAGAAACAGCTTTACCAATTTTTTTCTTTTACCGCTTTTGTACCCCTTCCCATTGTTTTTGCAAACTGTCAATAACAATTATTTGAAAATATATCCACCATTTAAATAATTAGAGGTATACAGGGACAGTGGAAATTTAACATGACAGAGACAAACATATATGTGTTTTATTTTCATTAGATTGTTAAAGTAATTTTCCCCACAGCAAGATGTTTGGGACAATGTATAGAGTAGTTGCCTTATTGTTTTTCAATCTTTTGTAAAACGATTAGGCGTACCAGTTTTTCATAGGAATTAATCTATGGCAAGTTTGAAAACACATTGTTTTTCACATTACATCTAGCATGACTTACAATTGTACTTTTTATGTCTTTTCTACGTGTGATTATGCAGAGTAACTGCTTGCGTAGTCAGAAAATCTCTCCCGAGAGGTCATTTTTTAGATTAAATGAGCTGTTAAATTCAATAAAAAGACCATTAAAAGCAATGTTACCTTCTTGAAGAAATGAACTCATCATGTTCTTCCCTAATTTGAGCTGTAAGGCATAAGTATATAGTATACGGTATATATGTAACCTCGGAATTACTAATGCACTGGCCTGCTAATTAAGACTTTAGAATAGTTACAAGTAAAATGAAAGCATACTTGAGCTATAGCATTTGGTGCATATAAAATATTTAATGATGGAATACAGATTAATTAAAGCAAACTAACATAAAATTTATGTTTAGCTATATCAGTATAAAAAATATTCATAACAGCCACTATACAGGCATGGACACAACCAAAATCATCATACAAGAGAATGCGCCCTATAAATACTTTGCTTTTTGTGATACTGGCTTGCACACCTCTTTTCCATGATGGACAACAAATCTAACTTAAAAAACAGAGAAAAGGCTGCGCCACAGAAAATAAAACAAAAAAAGTCCAGTACTAAATAAAAAAGTTCTGTAAAGGAGTCCCAGTAATAGGTGGTATCTCAACTGATGTGGTGTCTTCTTTGTTAACAGTTGTCCATCTCACGATATGAAAAACACAATGGGAAAGGACTAATCGTGCAGAGTGTATATATAAATAGTAGTGAGATTAAAATATAAATTGTACACTCACATGTCCATGAGCTAGGACCAGCTCTAGTATGATAGGCACACAGCGGATTGCCCTCCGCTTATAGGGGTACTTGTCCTCCTGGGGGGTGCTGGTGTCCAATTCTCATAAAAATAAATAAAAACAGCCAATAGTGCTCTCCGGTGAGGTAGTTAGCGTGAAAGAATAAAATAAATAAAATATACTCACAAATAGAGTGCAGGTCTTTCTGCACTCTGTTAATCGCGTGGGTGGTATAATCCCCACCTTAGGATATGCCAGGAACAGTAAATAGAAATAAAATAGTATAAAAAGGTAATATATGTAAAATTATTTATTAGTACAATATATTAAAACCAATAACGCGTTTCGCCAGCAGGCTTTATCAAATTGGAATTCCAATTTGATAAAGCCTGCTGGCGAAACGCGTTATTGGTTTTAATATATTGTACTAATAAATAATTTTACATATATTACCTTTTTATACTATTTTATTTCTATTTACTGTTCCTGGCATATCCTAAGGTGGGGATTATACCACCCACGCGATTAACAGAGTGCAGAAAGACCTGCACTCTATTTGTGAGTATATTTTATTTATTTTATTCTTTCACGCTAACTACCTCACCGGAGAGCACTATTGGCTGTTTTTATTTATTTTTATGAGAATTGGACACCAGCACCCCCCAGGAGGACAAGTACCCCTATAAGCGGAGGGCAATCCGCTGTGTGCCTATCATACTAGAGCTGGTCCTAGCTCATGGACATGTGAGTGTACAATTTATATTTTAATCTCACTACTATTTATATATACACTCTGCACGATTAGTCCTTTCCCATTGTGTTTTTCATATCGTGAGATGGACAACTGTTAACAAAGAAGACACCACATCAGTTGAGATACCACCTATTACTGGGACTCCTTTACAGAACTTTTTTATTTAGTACTGGACTTTTTTTGTTTTATTTTCTGTGGCGCAGCCTTTTCTCTGTTTTTGTGTATACTCCTATTATAGAGGGTTAGAGGGTGACCCCCTATTAGGTTGCTGCCTTTTATTTTATTTTATTTTATCTGTTTTTATTATTAGCGCTAGCCGTTTTACTTTTCTTTGAACAAATCTAACTTACCTTACCAGACCTTGGAATGTGTTGATCTACTTGACAATATGTTTAAAAAATAATATTTTTGCATAATGGGACAGTACCATGAATATTTTTTTTTTATCAACAGACTAGGTTGCATGCACATGATTTGATTAGATCATTTTCATGTTCAAAGGTTTAATCAGAGACCACTGTTTCTTTCTGGTACAAGTCACTTATAAAAGTGTGTAATTAAAGGATAGCAAGTTGAAATCTTTATTCTGTTGTGAAGTAAGCAGAATTATTGTAAAATTAACAATCCCATTCAGTTTTCCCCATGAGTGTTATAAGGCAAGCAGGTTGCTGTAAAATTAACAGCTGAATTCTGGCTTTTACAATTCCAGGAAAGATGAGGAGACATCAGTAGATAAACTTAAAAGGACACTCTAAGAACCCAAACGAATACATCTTAATATAGTGGATTTGGTACACAGGCGCTATCCTTTTACTCGGACAATGTAAAACACTACTTCTGAGAAAAGCTAAAGGTTACATTTACACAAAATACGCCTCTAGTGGCTGTCAGAGAAACAGCCACTAAAAGTACTTCTATCTTATGACTTTTTATTTTTAAAATGCTTCAAGTTTGGAGGCTTCATTTACAGCGTGATGACAACAAGCGCGTCCGATGCATCTCATAGTGAAGCATTAACTTCAGTGCTTCTGAATGAGAAGCATGGCAACTGACTAAGCTGCACTGCAGACCTGGATTAGACCAGAATGTATCAATCCAGATGATCTCCTGGTGCGTGAAGCAGCCTCGTCATTGAATTACAGGTAGGTTTAATTGCTTTGTTATACTTTTTTTTATTTTCACAAAGGTGGGCCGTAAATCAAATTAAAAAATAACACTGAAACATTTAAAAAAATCTGTGTTTTTTGGTAAAATTTTTTTTATTATAGACACTCTCATTTTGCAGAGTTTCTAGTGGTACGTTCTTCAGCTCCTAAGCAGTAATTATGTATTAAAAGAACAATAGATGCAGATAAAGTAATATCCTAAATCCTCTATAAATAATCACTAAGTCCTCCTCTTAAATACACAGTATAATTATGGCCAGCGGTTCATGGGCATGACATTATGGAACTGGAAAGGTCTCAAATACAGTATCAGTATGAATTCAATAAAATAAAAGCAATGAGGACAGGGTTTCTGAAACTAGAGAAAAGATGCTTACAGAGGAATTTGATTGCTATATGCAAGTATATTCAAGGTCATTACAAGGACATCTTGCTCATACAATAGAGCTTTATAGACTATAGTAGAGTATCCTTGGTGACTATGGGAAAGGAAAATGAATAACAATTCCGGGCAATTGAGGAATGACAATAATTGTCAAATAAGTTGTCTTTGTTAAATTAACCTGAATTAGCTGCTCTAGAGTTATATTATGACGGAAACCTTAAATTAATTGGAATAAAGTAAGAATAAAGTAAGAGGATTTCAGTATTCTAATCAGATGTTTATAAAAATTGGGGTTATTTACTAAACCTTAAATTGTCTAGTATTAACCAGGAACTGGCAACTTTTACAGCAGAGTAACTACAAAAAAACAAATCTATTTTTTAATTTTGGCTTTTCAGGTCTAACATTTTAAATTCGTCTCTTGATTATCTATAATTCTTGTAAGTAATGAATAAAGTTATTGTTTCCTATAACTCATGTAAAAAAAAAAACGTGCACAGACTGTAGCAGTGTCCTGCTTGTGTGACTGACAACTGTGTGAAATGTTACACGTGCTGCTCTTGTCGTGCGAGAGACAAAGCTTTATTTAGTTTATGCTAAAAATATTATACAGTACATTATTATACAGTACGATCATCTATCAACACAGAGGAATGTTGATTTCAATCCCTTAGGCAATCCTCTCAATAACAGTTTCTCTGACACAGGATTATTAATATTTGGAATGCTATGTTGATTTAATTTTCACTGCATTCACTATTAATGACAAAACCATCAAACTCAGATAAAGAATCTAACACGTCCGAGAGGTGTGGGGGGTGGGTGGGGGGAGTTTTGTGGGTTTCAGTACGTCAGACGGGCTGCTTACATCTGCACTTTTATGATTGATCGTTGGACGTTACTGGGCTCATAATCAGCCACTTTTTCACATGCCACTTAATCCTCATGGACAGCCAGTCCCAATGTTTAATTATCATCTCTTTTCTTTTCTTGTTTGGCAAGGATATTGATTTCAGTACACATAAAAAAATCATTTTTATTTTCATGTTTTATGTCATTTTTTTTTTCTTGAGTTCATCATAATGTCATCCTTGCTGTGGTTATATTTTATTATTCTAATTACTTCATCAGTTTTTTTGTTCTATAATCACCTTCTTCCTGCCCTATTTTTCATAAAAGTTACATGGTCTTCACCCCATTTGCTGGATCCGAGGAAGCCATCAGTAAACGTTAACCCACAATATCTGTTGACAACTGTGGATAATCTATAATGTTATGTGTGTGTGTCCATTTAATTTCACTCACTGGGTCTGATGATTAGTCTGTATGATCAAAAAGCAATCACAAAGGAAACAAAAACATTGTTTAGTATTAGTTTCACCCTGTGGGGCAAACTATGTCCAGTCTTGATGTCCCCTATAATACGGTATGACAATGCACGCAACACATTGCTAACACAGTTATTTCATGACCACAACAGCTAAGTTCTGGAGCAGATTCCACGTCCTTCATCCGTCAAAGAAGTGGAGGCCTTTTTTCTGGAAGAAATTTGAAATATTATGCTATATACAGTACAAGGCTTGTACAGCACAGCTAGGGGAGTGGGTCTTGACAGAGCCAGGAGGTAGGCAAAGCAACCAGTTTAAATTAAGTGGCAGTTGGTGATTGGGGCGAGGTTTATCAGGAGTATATACAGGGCCGTCTTTAATACTGATTGGACCCTGGGCAAGAATTTACTTGGGCCCCCTGGATCCCACCTTCCCACACCATAGCATGCAATCACGCCCTCCACCACAACACATACACACATACCAAAAAAAACACACAAAAAAAAAAAAAACTCGTAGAGTAGTAAACTTTAATAATGTAAACATAAAAAACTGGTTCACAAATAAGTCCTTAGCTTGACCTACTTGCCACCTGTAGCTTCTTTTAACCTCGGTCTTATGGTACATTTTTATTAAAAGTTATACATTGTTGGAAGAACAAGCATAATAACAATATCTTTCAGTAACAGTGCAAATCAACATTATGTTTAAATTATAAAATAAATAACCATGTTGGCTAGTAATATCACAAAAAATAAATAAATAAAATACAACAATTAACAGTGCAATTAAATAAACAATATTAAACCTTATTGTATAATCCAAGTGCACATTTCCCATTCCAAAATGGAGAATAGGGAATCAAGTACCAGTGTTAAATGGTCAACCTTATTATAATTCCTGTTAGGCACCAACTGCTGCAGTAGCAGACTGTTATAAAAGAATGCATAGTTTAACAACCATTAACGTAAAGTGCAGAGAACTTTTACATAAAATAGTAAATAAATATTTTAGTGCAATTTAAACAATGAGTCTACGTGCTTTCTGCGCAGCAAAGGTCTTTGTAATGTTGGAAAAATCAAGACCGCGAAGTATATCAGATTCAGCAGACATTATAGATAGTTTGGTGAGACGGCTCTGGCTCATGGTTGTGCGTTGTAAGTTTTTGATCAATTTCATTTTTGAAAAAGATCGTTCACCTGAACTGTTAGAGATCATTAAAGTTAGGTAGATTTTTAAAGCAATTTCCGTGTTCGGAAAAGTATCTCTTACATCCTTGTCATTAATTGTATTGTACATGAATTGCTCTATGCTGCAATCGTCTGGTTTTTCATCCAGGAAAAGAGAAATGAATGACTGAAATTGAATTAGTTCATCACCAAATGTTGTGCCCAGATCATGCTTGTAGAAAGCAGACAACTTTTCTGCTGCAATGTTAATGGATTCAGAGTCCATCGCTGGAAAGTTTATAAAGAAACCAAATAAATCACACACTTCACTGTAGGCTCCTAGGCGATGTTCCAGACACATTAAAAGTTTGTCAACACAGGGGAGAAAGGCCTTAGCATAAAAGGCCTCCTTTGGCGTTAATTGAGCTTCTTCACTGTGTCCATAGTCAAGTGGCTGCTGACGGACATTCCGACGTTGAAGACGGCGGTGTTCCACAATATACTCCTCAGTATCTGTTAGACGCTTGCCAGCTTCTTCAAATGCATCAAATTTAGTACGCTGTTCATTAATAAAATCTTTTAACGATTTCAAAACACCAACAGCAGCATTTAGGTTCAGCTGAACAGACTGCAGAGTTTTGCTGCTGCTGTTGAAACGCTGCAAAACAGTGTTCCAGAATTCTGCAAAAATCCCTGTCTCAAGTTTGCTTATTTGATAAAATAGTCCCTTTGCAGTATTACGGCACTCGATTTTTCTTCAATGTCAGTTGCAAATTCAAACAAAATGTCCATTATATTGTCATAGCCATGGACTAATGCTTGACAAGCATCTGCACGACATGACCAGCGTGTGTCACTTAGCTTTTTTGGCATGGACACAGAGAGGCCTCTCATATCAAGCTGGTCTTTAAGCTTCTTGTAGCGCCGAGTTGAACCACTAAAGAATGTATAAAGAGCTTGTACAAAATTAAAAAATGTTACAGCCTCACTACACGAATTTGCAGCATCCTTTCCAACAAGATTTAATGAGTGTCCAAAACAAGGTATGTACTTAGCATATTTATTCATGTTAAGAATTCTTGCTTGCATACCCTTGTAGTGGCCAGACATGTTGCTTGCATTGTCGTAACTTTGTCCCCGGCATTCTTGTATGGTAAGTCCAACGCTATTAAGAAATGCTAGGAGCGCATCTGCCATTTCTTCTCCTTTATGCCCTGTTGAGGGTAAAAAAGTAACAAAACGCTCCACAGGTCGATTTTCTTCTAAGTATCGAATAATCACGGTGAGTTGGTCAGTATGAGAAGAATCCTCTGCTGAATCCACAGAAACAGAGTAGTATTTTGCCATTTTAATACGGTTGATGACAACTTCTAAGATCTTATCCCCAGTAATTTGTATGAGTTCCTCACAGACATTTGCTGATAAATAACTTGTACATCCTTTGCCTTTGTTTGCCTTTGTTTGGATGTGTTGTGCTAGGAAAGCGTCATACTCTGACAGTAATTCCAAAATACCGAGATAGTTGCCATTATGTGGGGATCCAATAGTCTGATCATCACCTCTAAAAGCCAATCCTCTCTCAGCAAGAAAAACGATGACACTAAGCAAACGTTTTACTAGGTTTTGCCCATAGGTGGTCAGCTCTTCAATTTGCTGTTGCATTTTATAGTCAATCCGACCTTCCAGTTTTGAAAATTTGGCTGTATCAATCACAGCGCGTATATGATGTTGAGACTGTTCATGGGATGAAATTCGTTCACTGGCATGTTTCCAGTCGCTGAAGCCATCACTGGAAAATGCATTTGTTGATGAACTAAATAATTTGCAGTCAAAACAGTATATTCGGCCTGTGTTATTTGAGTAACAAAGCCACTTCCTTTCAACTTTGTCCCCATTGGGACAGTTACGAAGAAACATATCTGCTGTACAGCAACGTCCATCTTTAAATGATTTTGGAAATCCTTCATTGCGCAGTTTTTCCAGAGGTTTCCTTACTGACGAATTTCCATTTTTGGACCAATACTCCCGCATCTCAAGAGTAGATGAGTTGGGCCACAAACCAATGTCAGTTAGGAAACCTGACTTTTCCATGGATTTTGGCGGTATATCAACTGCTTCAGCAGTTGCGTCTTGTATTTCAACAGTATGGAAGCTAGGTTTCTCAACTTCCATGGGAACTGGAGTGGTTTCTAGTGACATGGGCTGTTCAGAGGAATCCACTGTGTTGACTTCAGAGCCATATTCTGATACACTTTGAGGAGGAATCTCTTCCTGAGAACATGTACTAGCATGTTCTTTAGAAGATCCACACGCAGAAGGCTGTGCAGAAGATCCACTTGTAGGTAAAAGAAAACCAGTTATTTTTGGAATTCTACATATTTTTTCCTCCAACTCCTGCTTCTTCTTCCGCTTCTGAGCACCACTCAGAGGTTTGGACATGTTGAGGGCAGTCAGGTTCCTGAATAAATAAACGCGATTGACACTTCCATAAACAAAAGTCAATAGAGTGAAAATGCATATATTTTAATAGGATTTTTGCATATTTAAAATGTTGATGTTACAGCCAAGCATGCTGTTTAACTTACTACAGATGCAAAGTTCCCACAGAAGGCATCTAACGAGAGCATGCGCCACACCAATCCCCTTCCTCCTCTCGCTGTTCTTCCATGCTTTGTCTGCTCTTCCCTTCTGTAGCTGTGCTCATGACTGTTGCATGGATCTTCTCTCTGACGGGTTAAGACTCCAGTGCATGCATGTATACACGCAAGAGTAAATGTGCACACCAGTGAAGCTTCCTCTTCTTTCATCAAACGATTTCGTCCAACATTAAACGACCACTATAGGCACCCAAACCACTTCAGCGCAATGAAGTGGTCTGGGTGCCAGGTCCATCTATGGTTAACCCTGCAACTGTACACATAGCAGTTTCAGATAAACTAGTATGTTTACAATAGGGTTAATCCAGCCTCTAGTGGCTGTCTCATTGTCAGCCGCTAGAGACGCTTCTCACTGTGAAAATCACAGTGAGAAGACGCTAAAGTCCATAGGAAAGCATTGAGAAATGCTTTCCTATGGACTGATTGAACGTGCGTGTGGCTCTTGCAGCACATGTGCATTCAGCGCTGACATCGGAAGAGGGAGGAGAGTTCCCCAGCACCGAGGGAGCCCAGCGCTGGAGAAATGTAAGAGTTTAACCGCTTCCTCCCCTTCAGCCTGGCGAGAGTGGGACCCTGAGGGTGGGGGGGACCTAAAGACGCTATAGTGCTAGGAAAATGAGTTTGTTTTCCTAGCACTATAGTGGTCCTTTAATACAACTTACAGTAATGTGAAGTGTATCGCACGGCTCCACAGCAATACAACTCACAGTGATGTGCAAGTACATCACAGATCACCTCAGAATAAAATGCATAGAAAAGTGGAGTGTGTGAGTATCACAAGCTCTACAGCAATATAACTCACAGGAACGTACAATTTGTGAGTGTATTACAGATCATCTCTTTAATACAATGCACATGAATGTCACGTCACATATATGCACATGTATATCATACCCAACCCACTGCTTTCCCATAGAGAAGCATTGGGAGGCTACTACGCATGCGTGGCCTCAGAGATGCTTTGAATCAATGCATTTCTATGAGGAGTGTTTAGCGCGAATACCAGTGTTGCACGTTGTGCAACACTGGATTAAGAAGCACCTCTAGTGGCCGTCTGATGAGTGGCCACTAGAGGTATTCCTCAGCAGTAATGTAAATACTGCCTTTTTTTCTGAAAAGGCAGTGTTTACATTAACCCCTTAAGGACGGAGCCAAATGTATACGTTGTGAGCAAAACAAAATGTAAACAAAACCTGGCATTTGCGCTACATGTCTGTCCAACCGTAATTCACCTCTTTCATAGTAAATGCACCCACCCTTATTATATATCATTTTATTCAGGGGAAACAGGGCTTTCATTTAATATCAAATATTTAGCTATGAAACATAATTTAATATGAAAAAAATGGGAGAAAATACGATTTTTTTAGTTCTACATGACATTTTAACGGTCAATGTCATAATACTGTTTGCTTTTACTGCAATAAAATACACATATTTGTATTCAGCAAAGTCTCACGTGTAAGACAGTACCCCCTATGTACAGGTTTTATGGCGTTTTGGGAAGTTACAGGGTCAAATATAGCACGTTACATTTGAAATTGAAATTCGCCAGATTGGTTACGTTGCCTTTGAGACTGTATAGTAGCCAGGGAATGAAATTTACACCCATAATGGCATACCATTTGCAATAGTAGACAACCCAAGGTATTGCAAATGGGGTATGTCCAGTCTTTTTTTGTAGCCATTTGGTCACAAACACTGGCCAAAGTTAGCGTTAGTATTTGTTTGTTTGTGAAAAATGCAAATAACGCCAATTTTGGCCAGTGTTTGTGACTAAGTGGCTACTAAAAAAAGACTGGACATACCCTGTTTGCAATACCTTGGGTTGTCTACTATTGCAAATGGTATGCCATCATAGGGGTAATTTTCAAAACAGTAAAAAGTATCACAGCAATAATATTGTCCGTGTAATGCTGTTTGTGTGTGAAAAATGCAAAAAACGTCACTTTTACTGGCGATATCATCGTTGTAATACATTTTACTGTTTTGAAACACTAATATTTGTGTTCAGCGAGTAGAACAGTACCCCCCATGTACAGGTTTTATGGTGTCTCGGAAAGTTATAGGGTTAAATATAGTGCTAGCAAATTAAATTCCCTTTACTTTCGGCATGGGTTGTCAGGCAGGTCCTGCTAATTGTAATTAAGATACCTAATTATGTAAAAATATTACATAAATATATATGTAGAATTAATATATGTATATATACGTATGTGTATATATCTATATAATTTTTTTAAAATATTTTTATTTATATATAGGTATATATATATAGTGATATTTATGTATATAGATATATATATTATTTCGTTCTACGTGTATTTTGATATATATATATATATATATATATATATATATATATATTAATTTCACAATACAGTTAGAACGAAATAACACACCTACCGTATTTTTCGCTCCATAAGACGCACTTTTTTTCCCCTCAAAAGTGAGGGGAAATGTCTGTGCGTCTTATGGAGCGAATGTGAAGATTTACTTACCTGTCTTGTAGCGTGGGCCGGCAGCACAGTGCGCTCCGCGGTACAGGAACTTCAATTTCAGGTTCCGGTTTCCGGCGGGACTGAAAGGAAGTGCACACTCGGTGTGCACACTTCCTTTCAGTCCCGCCGGAAACCGGAACCTGAAATAGAAGTTCCTGGACCGCGGAGCGCGCTGTGAAGCCGGCCCACGCTCCAAGACAGGTAAGTAATTATGGGACAAGGGGAGGGGAGACACTATGGGAGAAAGGGAGGGGGACACTATGGGAGAAAGGGAGGGGAGGAGACACTATGGGACAAGGGGAGGGGAGGAGACACTATGGGACAAGGGGAGGGGAGGAGACACTATGGGAAAAGGGGAGGGGGACACTATGGGAGAAAGGGAGGAGAGACACTATGGGACAAGGGGAGGGGGGACACTATGGGACAAGGGGAGGGGGAGACACTATGGGACAAGGGCAGGGGGGGACACTATGGGAGGGAAAGTGCACTATGGGACAATGGGAGGGGGGACACTATGGGATCAGAACACTAATGGACAAGGGGAGGAGGGGTTAAAGAACACTATGGGACAGGGTAGGAGGGGTTAATCACTATGGGACAGGGGAGTAGGGGTTAACAATCACTATGGGACAGGGGAGTAGGGGTTAACAATCACTATGGGACAGGGGAGGAGGGGTTAACAGTCACTATGGGACAGGGGAGGAGGGGTTAACAGTCACTATGGGACAGGGGAGGAGAGGGGTTAAAGATCATTATGGGACAGGGGAGAAAAAAAAATATTCTGAACAAACTGTCCCATAGTAAGAAACACTATGGAACAGTTTGTTCAGAATATTTTTTTTTCTTGGTTTCCTCCTCTAAAAACTAGGTGCGTCTTATGGTGAGGTGCGTCTTATGGAGCGAAAAATACGGTATATATTTTTTATTTATTTTTAATTATTTTTTTAATTTTATTTTTTAACGTATTTACATTTTTATTTTTTTTATATTATATATAAATATATATATAACAATAATTATATATATATTTAATCAGTATCAGTCTACGTGTAATTTGATATTTATATATATATATATATATATATATATATATATTTTAATAGTAAAATACACCTAGACGGTGTACGTGTGTGTATGTATATATGTGTGTATATATATATATATATATATATATATATATATACTAAGATCATATATATATATATATATATATATATATATATGATCTAAGTATATATTATTTTTTTTTTACACTATTTATTTATTTTAATTTTATTTTCAGCCAGCATGGGGACCACCTGTCATTACAGGCAGCCCCCCTGCTGGCAATGCAGGAGGCAGCTACCCCCAGCCATGTGATTGTGGGGTCCTCGCAAGGACCCCACTCTCACATGGCCGGGGGGCTTCGAGGGGGACGGACTTGCCGCGTGGAGCTCCATGGGAGTCCCCTCCACCGCGATCGCCGGCGTGGGATCGCCGGCGACCGGGTAAGTACCGAAAGACCGGAGGGCGTACTATTACGCCCGGCGGCGTTTAGAGCCGCTTAGAATAGGGCGTAATAGTACGCCCTCCGGTCTTAAGGGGTTAAAAAGCCTGCAGAGACATGTTATAGACACCAGAACTACTACGTTTAGCTGTTGTGGTTCTGGTGACTATAGTGTCCCTTGAAAATAGAGGGGAAAAAAAATCATCACAAAAGTATTAAATAAAATGGCTGTATCATTATTATAAAAATTAAAAAAGCAAAATTTCTGACACAAATATATAGTATTTAACAGATTATTTTTAACAATGTCATAGTACTGTACTACTAACCCCTCCATCCACCCTTCCCCCTCCCCTCTAACCACCCCTCACCACCCCTCTAACCACCCTTCCCCCTCCCCTCTAACCACCTTTACTCCCATAAAACAATATATATTACAGTAACTAACTAATGTAAATACTTACAGTTGTGAAGACTCCAGCAGGCTCAGGATCAGTTGGGCAGCTGGGCTCAAGGCTGGAGTGGGTGCCGACCTGCAGTTCCGTTCCGGATGGCGCAGCTCTGCCGTTCACGATGGTGCCGCGCTGCAGTTCGGGAAGGAGGCGGAGTCACGGCAACGCTCACCCTAGCGTTGCCGTGACTCCGCCTCCGCGTGACGTCACCGTGCGCGGCATACGCAAATGGCAGAGGAGGTCGGGAGGCGGAGCAACAAGTAAGGTCCTTCACTATGCGGCAATGCCGCTCGCATAGTGAAGGAAGGATAACTGTCTTCGGGACACGGATTTGTGGGCAGTGGCCAGCGGGGCTCAAGAGGCAGCTGCCTTGGGCCCCCCAGGAGCAACTGGGCCCGGGGCAGCTGCCCCTTTTGCCCCGCGTTAAAGACGGCCCTGAGTATATATATCGGCCATTTTATGAAGTGGCCATTTTAACTAAACCTACACTTACCTGTTAGTTGTCTCTCAGGTGTAGGTAGGTTCAGTTCCAGCTCGGAGGAGAAGGAGGAACCCATCGCCTGTAGCTGCTAACCGGGATGGAGTTTCAGGAGCGAGCCGTGTGGTGTCGACTGCGGTTGGCAGTACTGGGGCAGGACAAGAGGTGTTGGATGTGGTGGATCCTGGCAGGTGGCCTGCGCCAAGCGGCGTACCCAGAGCGGGTCTGGAGTGGGAGACGGCACGTCCACGTCTCCCAGGTCGTAATGTGCCTCGTTGGAAGGTGGCTGACAGGAGAGGTCGCGTGGTGATGACGGCAGGCTCTGATATTGCGAAGAGTGCTGCCGGGACTGTGGCCTACGCTGGAGATGCCTCTGCACAGTTACTGTTAGACAGGTTCTCGGGGGGGGTTGTTATTCCGTTTCGGGAAAAGGAGTGTTTGTGTAATAACCTGAAGTGGGTAGCAGAGCACCATGAGTAAAAATTGGCTAAAGAGGTTCAGTTAGGTAGGATGGCAGGGCAGTTCTTGCAGCATCCATTGGCGAATTTACATATTTCTCACTAGGTGTGGTACCTAAGAAGGAGATGGGTAAGTTCCGTTTGCTCCATCATTTATCGTATCCGAAGGGATCGTCAGTGAATGATCACATTGACACGGGCTTGTGTTCTGTCTCCTTTGCATCATTGGTCCAAGCTGTCGAGTTGGTTCGGAGCGCGGGACGAGGATTGTTGATCGCGAAAGGTGCCGTGGAATCAGCTTTCCGATTGCTGCCGATCCATCCGGATTGTCACCATCTGTTAGGTTGCTTGTTTGACTGGGCTTATTTTGTAGACCTTTGCTTGCTTAGGGGCTGCTCCATTTTATGTGCCTACTTCAAAAAGTTTAGTTCTTTTTTGGAGTGGGTGGTGAGGGAGGAATCGGATGGGGTTTTTTTTAATGCATTATCTCGACGATTTTTTATGTGTGGGCCCTCCCGGTTTTGATCTTTGTGGACACACCTTTTTTATTTTTTAATCTCTTTTAAACATTTTCAAAATATTGTAGTACAAACAATTAATAACTATACTAATATGTCTTAAATAAAAATATCTGTCAATTTCTTTGTATACAATCAATGGCATACTGTTATCCAACAACATTCACTCACACTAACATACACACATATGGACCATCCTTAAAGTAGATCATCAGAATTTATATTAAAGACTAAGGGCATTAACATATGCAGCTCATTTTTCCCTCTCCCTCTTTTTTCCCTTTTCTTTTTTTTTCCTTTTTTTAATTTAATTTTTTATTTTTACATAGAATCCAGTTTGTTTATAATGTTTAAATATAGGGCATGCATGGTTTCCTTGTCGATATTATAGTTAATGCCTTTTTCCATCTCTAGTTGATAAGATAATTATTTTTTTAAATGTACATACAGAGGGGTTAAACTCATCTTCCAGTGGCTGGCGATCGTCACTTTTGCTTCCATTAAGCAGTGTACAGTGACAATCATTGTTTTTTTTCTCATATTATCCCAATTTACATGAAGCAAGGCTAGCGTGGGTTGTGGGGCGTATTTGGCAGGCAGGTGGTGTGTTGCACAGTGACCTGAGGCCTGGTAGTCAAGCCCTCTTATGCTGAATTTGACGTTTCTTAAGTAGTTCCTGCTGGTGGTGGCGTTGACTTTGTGTGAGGAGACGCTGCGGGACAAGAAAGTTATCTTTTTTATGGACAACATGGCAGTCGTTCATGCCATTAATCGTCTGTCTGCATCTTCTATCCCATTGGTGTGTTTATTGCAGTGTTGTGTTTTGTTTTGTATGTCATTTAATATTGTTTTTCGGGCGTGTCACGTGCCTGGGATGTTTAACGTAGTGGCTGATTCCTTGTCTCGTTCGCAGTGGCAGAAATTTCAGATGGAGTCTCCGGGGGCGCAGGAGGTGGGACAGACTTGTCCAGAGGAGATGTGGCAGATCGGGAAATCCTGTTTAGAGGATTCATAAGGAGATCCCTGGCGCCCAGGACATGGACCACCTATGTCAGGGTCTGAAATGCATGGGCCGAGGAAATGTTTTTTACAGGGATTCAACAATCGCGGTAGGGGTGGTTGGATACCTTATTGTGGTCCCTTTGTTGTTTGTTTGCTCGGCAATTGTCTCTGTCTGTGATTGACCGAAATATGGCGGCATTGGCGTTTCTTTTTAAGTTAAATGGCTGGGAAGACGTTACCAAGCATTTTATAGTCGTCAGGGGTTGCAAGGTTTTCGGAATGCTTTCTCAATGCTTTCCAATGGACGCTGGCATCCTCTCACAGTGAAAATCACAGTGAAAAGCGCGGAAGCAACTCTAGCGGCTGTCAGTGAGACAGCCACTAGAGGCTGGATTACCCCATATTTAAACATAGCAGTTTCTCTGAAACTGCTATGTTTACAGCAGAAAGGGTTCATTCTAGATGGACGTGGCACCCAGACCACTTCTTTAAGCTGAAGTGGTCTTGCTGCCTATAGTGGTCCTTTAATCTGGGCCTTCAGGAAGGTCTTACCAGGGCCCTGTTTTGGTGTGGTGGGGGGCGCTCAGGAGCTTTAGATGTCAAATCTTGAGCTGTGGGAAAGGCCAGGTGGAATCGAGGGGTAGATGGAGCAGGAAGTGGGCATGTGGAGGTTTAGTGTGGATTAGGCAGTGTTACACTTGGTTTCTATGTTCAAGCTCATAGGTGGTTCTGAACCTGGGGGTGTAGGAGTGTCTTGGTACAACCCCACAATTTAATCCGTGGAAATGTTATGTGTTATCTGGTAGTTATTGTTGTTATTATTGTGGGGTCATTGCCAGGGGTATGTTATGTTTGAGGGGGAATGTTGGTTTTAATAAAAGATTTGTTGGCCACGGCCATATTTTGTTATACCTTAATTAATTATTAATAATAAAGCTGTGGGCTAATATTTCCCACAGTAAAGTGTGTCAGTGTTTTAATGGGGTTCAGGGTAAGGTTAGCACCCTTGCCGACGAAGAATGAAAGGTTTTTTTGAAGTCATTATTCACTATTAAAGGACAACGGCCACCTCAAAAAAATTTTTTTTAATATAATGATTCTTTCATTATGTTTTAAGTGCAAATATATATATTTTTTGAAATTAAGTATATGTAATAAAAAAAGTTAAAAAATGTATTCCTACATTTAATAAATAACAGGATCATTCAGACAAATACATGCACCTTGGTCCAGACAGTGTCTGAAAATAATTAATTTCAGCAAGGTTTAAGGGACACTACTGTCACCAAAACAAATTTAGCTTAATTAATCAGTTTTGGTGTAAAGACCATGCCTCTCACTGTTCAGTTATCTGCCATTTAGAAGTTAAATCACTTTGTTTATACAGCCCTAGGCACACCTCCCTGACTTGTGACTTACACAGCCTTCCTAAACATTTCCTGTAAAGATTCATCTAATGTTTATACGTCCTTTATTGCAAATTCTGTTTAATTTAGAATTTATTTTCTCTTGCTCTGCTAATAACTTACTAGACCCTGTAGGAGCCTCCAGTATGTAATTAAAGTTCAATATACAGAGCAGGAAATAAAATATTTTAAAGTAAGTTACATCTGATTGAAAATTAAACCATTTTGTTTTCATGCAGGCGGTGTCAGTCACAGCCAGGGGAGGTGTAATTAGGGCTGCATAAACAGAAACAAAAGTGACTTAACTCCTAAATGGCAGTGAATTAAGTAGTGAGACTGCAGGGGCATTATATATATACCAAAACTTTTTCATTAAGCTAAATTTGTTTTGGTGTATATAGTGCCCCTTTAAAGTGCAAAAGACATGTTAGTAGCTGCAAGCTCCCAATGCATACTAGAGAAAAAAAAAAGACTATTATTCCAGACATAAGTACATTTAAGCCTGTCTATAAGCAGAATTTACCAAATGTACCAAAATGATGAAGAGAATGTGTGGGTCAACAGCGCATCAAAAGAAGCATGTTCTGGTAGAGTTGAATGTTGGTGATGTCATCAGGACACTAAAAACATGTTAATGTTGTCATAGCAACACTACCAGGATACGTAAAGTTGCTGTGGTAAAACCCCCATAATTATTGTGATCATAGTGCTTTGGTAGAAATGCTATGGCAACATGCCTGTTTATTGCTGTTTATGGTCGTTATCAGTGGAGGCAAAATGAGTAGTGTGCACAGGGAACCAGTCAATATTTTTGTAGCCACAAACATCTCTTGGTATCAGAAATGCTTAACAGCTGTTTATTACGGACAACCATGGAAATCTGTTGGTATTTTTGGGTGAATACTTTTGGTGGCTGATTATAAGCAATGCTTAAAGACTGTATTATACAAGACACCGAGCATTATATTCCATTAGGGTATTTTTTTAATCATGAATCTTCTGTAAAAGTTGTTTTAGACAAGACAACAAGCACATGGATGGAGCATATTTTGTACCATTATTACATACTGTTTAGTGTCTAATTTCATTTGATTTTTAAACATGGGCCATCAATAAAGATAATTGACATTTTAAGAAAGTCCAGTCTGATGTTTTCCTTCAAGGTTTTGCAGAACAATCTTTTTTTAAACCACTTGCTCCAGGCTGCACTGTTCACCAGTAGAACACTGTGTTCCCAATCTAATGGTTGATAAAAAACCAACTCATTCACTGTACAGACAAAAAAAAATTGTAATTAAAAAAAAATGTTCCTATGAAATTGTATCAAAAGGCTAGTAATCCCCTGGTCTCTTACAGAGCCAAAAATGTGACCATTCTTCATTCTGGAACTTTTTCACGTCATTTCATAGTTCACTTGGGACTGACAATGAACCTAACTAAATTCAATTTTCTTCTAAAAGCACTTCAGCCAGCAGGTTACACAACACATGATATAGCAATCTAGAAGCTAAATAAATTGCAATTATCTTTTAATAAAAACACATATTAGGTTTTTTTTGTGCATTTATAGTTTACTTTTCATCATATAAATTGGAAATACATATCAAATCTAGCAATAAAATGTTTTGTGGAAAATGCTTGGCCTTGATAAATGACGCCAATGTGTCTGGCAGAAAATAAATAAGAATGAAAACATTGAAACAAATAGATCAATTGATTAGGCGATATATAGTATTTAATGCTGCAGATCTACTGAAATAATTTTTTGCAAGATCCAAATGGTCATGGAATTAAGGAGAATATAAAGTGGAATTGATTTTTGCATCAGAACTTTGTTTTTTTTTGTTTGTTTTTTTTTGTGTGTGAAAACATTCTGCAGATGTTTGATGACTCATATTTAGCTGTTTAGTGAATAGGGCCTGTGTGACACCCAGCAATCAGGATTAGGTGTAAAAATTAATGCACTATTTTTTTGGGTGGGGGGGAGGTGGGGTTCGGAGGGGGGATATAAAGAGTAATTGCTCAACACTAAATAAAAGAGTAATGTGTTACCTAAAACCCTTGCAGGTACCGTAACTTGCTTAGAAATATGAGTCCCTGTAATGTGCTGCTACATTTGTGTGTTTGTTTTTTTGCTCCAAATGTTATTTAAAGTGGAATTGTCACTAATGTAATTTGAAAAATCCAGACATAGAAGCTTAAAACAGCAATCGTAAGATACCTGCTAAATAATTATACCCTCGCATAATTCATTGACCTTAAGTCAGGCAAAGCATCATGGGATCTGTAGTTTTTCAGCAGCTGGATAATCTAAAACAGGCATCTCAAATTTTGGACCCCCAGATGTTTTTGAACTCCCATCCCAAAGATTCTCTGGCCATATATTGCATTAAAAAAATCAGGGAGTTGCAGGTCATCAACATCCGAGGGGAAGGCTTTGAGATCTCTGGTCTACGCTTTGGCCGCTCCTTGCATATATGGGCCATTAACAAGTTTAAAGGAAACCATGGGTCTGTAAAGTGCACGTACCCATATATTTTATTATTTAGAACAACAACTCACTTACTAGAACAACATGTTTAACAAGTTTGCTCTAAGATGTAAACTACCCTGTTTTATTGGATAGCTGGATATTTCTCTTGACCAACATTAGGTGTGTAATAATAGTTATATAGTGTGGCATGCAAGCCATCACTTAAACTTGTTCCAATGGTTTTTTTGTTATAGTTTTTTTCTGGTAAGAATTGATTGCAATAACGAATTTCAATTTAGCGACGGATTCCACATCTTCACTGCCCTTGCTAACAACAAACAAAGTTCATAGTTAAGCTCCTGCTGCTGCTGGTTCTATGTTGTCTGCAGCGTAACGTTCAGTTTATGGCTCTGTTTTACGGCCCTGGTGTTAATAACACGCTGGCGGATGTTTTGTTGCATTTTCAGGTCTATTGTCCCTTTTGCATCGGCTCAAGGCATTGCTTGTCCTTCTTGTTTCTGCCATCTGATGGATAAGTGGATTCCCTCTTCCCCTTGGTGTGAACTTCATTAGCCACTCAGAAATAGAGGTGGTATATCGACTGCTGAAGTGAATGGGTCAGTTTCTGCCAGGGCATTGAGGCCTCTGTGGTGGAATCCTCTCAGTTGGTGGTGTAGCAGTGCGTTGCTTCCCTGTCTTCCTGTGGCTTTTACAAGGCTTTGGTCAGGACCAGTGTTACAGCTCTCAGCTTTTTGATGAGGTTCACAGGTAAGCCTGATCATTCCAGATATTTATAGTCAGACACGTTCGGCTCAGGTCTGAATGGGGATCATTAACTCTAGTTAATTATGTTTTTATTTTATGGCCATTCCATTTGAACTGTTTTGCTGGAGCCTTGTTCATTGCAAATAAATGTGGCTAGTAGTGGCTTTTTCCCTCCAGTCTGTTTTCATGTGTGATTTTTTGGGGGAGTTAGTTGGGCCGTGCTGGTTCAGGAATGGTGGTTCTGTTATTCTTTGGGGTGAGGGTTGTTTTGGAACTCAAGGACATAGGAGGTAACCCCATAAGGAAACTTAGAGAGTCTATCATGTGATCTGTCTGGGTTTACATAATTACATTACAGAACACAACTATTTAATATGTTTGCTTTAATACAGAATTTTATTCTCCTAAGCAATAATTAACATTATTAGTTGTCAAGGTAACAGGCAGGGGATCTCGGATGTGTGAGTATATTAAGTGGCTATAATTAGTATAGCTGTGAAAGTAATGTATTACAAGGGACAAAATATGATAAATAAAAATGTATATTATCTGAAATATATTTCAGAAATAAAACTGGGATGGAATGTTGAAAATTTCTCTGCCTTTGAAAGTCAACATCCCAGAAAGCCAATGCTACTTCTTAGACTGGGGGTTAATATTTACCATTAAAGCACCACTATAGGCACCCAGACCACTTCAGCTCAATGAAGTGGTCTGGGTGCCAGGTCCCTCTAGTTTTAACCCTGCACCTGAAAACACAAAAAGAGACTTGGTGTACATTTTTATTCCGTTTAGTAAATTTCCATGTTCTCACTTGTTTAAATGAACACATAGTGCACACATTTATGGAGAACATATGAAAAAGTATTAGGAATTTAGACACAGCAGGGACAGTTATCAGTAAGCAACATGCATTTGTGGTCTGGCCAAAAAAATGATGTACTGGAAAAGTCTTGTGCAAGTGTCTTGTGGACGCAGTATTTGGGACTCACAGGCTCATAGCGACTCTTGGGAGAAAGCAGGCACACACCAGCAGAACGCTTTAGCCACTATTGTTAGCTCAGTGGAGAAGGAGAACCTCCCTGGCTGCTTGATTGACAGTTTAATTGACAGTTTAATTGAGTTATATAAAATGCCTATTTCTCAAACAAATAATCACTAATTAGAAATTGCCTCTAAAAAGGGGATACTCCTCCCCCCCCATAAAGCACTTCAGTATGCCAACGTGCTTCATAGTTGTGGTCTTTGAACTGACTCTAATGTCTCTTTAATAGTATGCAATAATAAAAATATTGCAGTGATTGATACAATTATAATCTTTTGATGCTTGCATTTCGTTATATTATTTTTGCTTTCATTTTTTCATGCTATTGGAACACTCTGCCGAATCTAAGGCTTGACATCATGTTTCATGTTACATTTCTTGGTTCCAGTATTGCGTTCCTCTAGAACATCTTTTATTAACATATTAATCATTTTTTATTTACAGCTTGTCCATAAGTGAGCGCATCAAACAGAACTGAGCGTCGGGGCTGACAGTATCAACCATGGATAGATCATGATGACTCACTGAAACAATGCAATAATGCTTTTCAGAGAACATAAACACTTTCATAATGTGAAATGAGAATGATTACTGTGGCCTTTGTCGGGCCAACGCATAAAACATATTAACCCTACCACTGCCTATCATACTAACGTGGGAGATGGCATTTCATGCTACATTTAGGGATTTTAGACTTTACGAATCTGCCCAAGTTTTATATTTTTCTTAAATTTTCTAGATACTCAGCACTAGCTAAGTAAATGGCTACTGGCAAAACTAAACTAGTAACAGATATTAAATATACTTGCTTGAGTTAGAATTCTCCTATCCAATCTACCTTTGCTGGGATACTTTAGGGAACCAGATTCAATAGACCTGTAGAACTGGGAGTCTGTTATGGTCGCCGGCCGGCTGCGTGGCACGTCCGTGCCCGACCGACACAGCCTCGCCGACAGCACAAGCTTACCAGCTCGTCGACGAGCCGGCAACCGCTCCCCCAGGTCTTCCCGGGCGTCGCGCCCAAATTAAAGATGGCGCTGACCGCATGGTCGCGTCCATCTATAGCTCCGCCCTCGAAAATTATAATAACGTGCGTGTGAAGTCACGACGTCAACGCACACGCACGTTTTGGGGTCAGAGGTCACCCTCTGACCAATCAGAGCATAGAGAGGGATATTTAAATCCCTAGCTCTCTCCAGTACCTTGCCCTGTCATGGTTCCCTGTTCCTGGTTTCCTGAGAGTGCTTTATCTTTGTGAATCTGATTTCCTGGTATCCTGATCTTGGCTTTTCCCTGGTTATTCTGAATTCTGGTTTCTCTGACTTGGCTTGTGTAAACGGTATTGTGTATTTTCTGGCTTCCTTGACCTCGGCTTTCCCTTTGACCATTCTCTGTCTCTAGCGTATTAGTCCAGCCATTCTAAGGTCCGGTTTACGCTCTGTCCTTTTATTTTCCTTTTCCTTCTTATGTATATATTTACATAGTTTCTGCGTGCTGGACCAATCTAGTAGTTGTGACAGAGTCTTGATATTGTCACTGTTCTAAAACAAATATAGGACATAACCAGCATAGCTAGAGCACTGCAGTTAAGTTTTTTTGGTTCTGTACTAGGACTCTAGAATCTAAGGCAATATGGAGCTCACCATGGCGATTTTTATACAATACTGCTACAAATGCATAGATTCTCGTCCTTGAATCTCGTAAAACAAAACAGACAACAATATTCCTGAATAGAACTCAATATAACTTGACTTTCAAACAACCACTATAAATATAAAATGTCTTTGCATGGGACATACTCTGGAAATCCAGGAGTGTAATTCGATATAACTCGTAACATTTATTTTATGATTCATTTGGTTGCTTTCTCAAGAATGTTAAATTGATGTCCATTCAAGGGTTAAAATTCTAAGAAAAGTAGTTGAGTCCATCCAAACCTGTCTCATATTGGATTCCCAACACACTTTTTAAAAATGTGGCTCTGTCACCTTCTGGATTCATTGCATATTTTGCAAAGACCCCCGATGGTGAGGTTGCTGCTTGCCATGCAGTGACCCTCTGGGGTGCAGTGAAAAGTAGGTTTTATTTACCTAAAGCTTTCCTTTAAGGCCGTCGTCACCTTCTGCCACTGGATCGCTCCGGGAACTCCACCTGCCAGGAGCCCACACTAGCGCTGTACTTTCATGATGATGTGAAAGTACAAGACTGTCTATAGAGAATCTTGTGAGGCTGAGAGACCCTCCAGAGACAATACCTTTTCCTGTACAGTATGGTTGTGATTATTTAAATATATATATATATAAAGTGCCAACAAATTCCGCAGAGCTGTATAATAAGTAGACTAACAGACACGTATTTGCAACAAGACGGGTTGAACGTTCAGGAACAGAATGTGCTGAGGTCCTTGCTCAATCAAGCTCACATTTTAGGGTAAAAGTGTCATGATGTGGATTATACTTTCCTAGTACACCTTAGCCCATAATACAGCATACTCTGTCCATTATTTCAGTTTACTTCATGGACCTGCAGGCCTCCTTGCCCGTTAAACAGGACAATCATTGGGGTTAAACAGGATCCCCCCCCCCCCGTATAAAGGTATAGCTGAAAATTATGCTGCATTCTTTCTTATCAACATCATCCAAAGTATCTACAGTTGCAAGAAAAAGTATGTGAACCCTTTGGAATGATATGGATTTCTGCACAAATTGGTAATAAAATGTGATCTGATCATCATCTAAGTCACAACAATGGACAATCACAGTCTGCTTAAACTAATAACACACAAAGAATGAAATGTTGCCATGTTTTTATTGAACACACAATGTAAACATTCACAGTGCAGTTGGAAAAAGTATATGAACCCTTGGATTTAATAACTGCTTGAACCTTCTTTTGGCAGCAATAATTTCAACCAAACGTTTCCTGTAGTTGCAGATCAGACGTGCACAGCGGTCAGGAGAAATTCTTGACCATTCCTATTTACAGAACTGTTTCAGTTCAGTAATATTCTTGGGATGTCTGGTGTGAATCACAGCATCTCAATCGGGTTGAGGTCAGGACTCTGACTGGGCCACTTCAGAAGGCGTATTTTCTTCTGTTTAAGCCATTCTGTTGTTGATTTACTTCTATGCTTTGGGTCA
This sequence comes from Pelobates cultripes, assembly GCA_933207985.1. Classification (NCBI taxonomy): domain Eukaryota; kingdom Metazoa; phylum Chordata; class Amphibia; order Anura; family Pelobatidae; genus Pelobates; species Pelobates cultripes. The sequence continues at coordinate 146,269,016 of OW240915.1, read as the reverse complement.
TTGTCCTGTTGCAACACCCATTTTCTGTTGAGCTTCAGCTGGTAGACAGATGGCCTTAAGTTCTCCTGCAAAATGTCTTGATAAACTTGGGAATTTATTTTTCCTTCGATGATAGCAATCCGTCCAGGCCCTGACGCAGCAAAGCAGCCCCAAACCATGATGCCCCCACCACCATACTTCACAGTTGGGATGAGGTTTTGATGTTGGTGTGCTGTGCCTTTTTTTCGCCACACATAGTGTTGTGTGTTTCTTCCAAACAACTCAACTTTGGTTTCATCTGTCCACAGAATATTTTGCCAGTACTGCTGTGGAACATCCAGGTGCTCTTGTGCAAACTGTAAACGTGCAGCAATGTTTTGTTTGGACAGCAGTGGCTTCCTCTGTGGTATCCTCCCATGAAATCCATTCTTGTTTAGTGTTTTACGTATTGTAGATTCGCTAACAGGGATGTTAGCATTTGCCAGTGACTTTTGTAAGTCTTTAGCCGACACTCTAGGATTCTTCTTCACCTCACTGAGCAGTCTGTGCTGTGCTGTTGCAGTCATCTTTACAGGACGGCCACTCCTAGGGAGAGTAGCAGCAGTGCTAAACTTTCTTAGTTCATTCATAGACAATTTGTCTTACCGTGGACTGATGAACGGCAAGGCTTTTGGAGATACTTTTATAACCCTTTCCAGCTTTATGCAAGTCAACAATTCTTAATTGTAGGTCTTCTGAGAGCTCTTTTGTGTGAGGCATCATTCACATCAGGCAATGCTTCTTGTGAAAAGCAAACCCAGAACTGGTGTGTGTTTTTATAGGGCAGGCAGCTGTAACCAACACCTCCAATCTCATCTCATTGATTGGACTCCAGTTGGCTGACATCTCACTCCAATTAGCTCTTGGAGATGTCATTAGTCTAGGGGTTCACATACTTTTTCCACCTGCACTGTGAATGTTTACATGGTGTGTTCAATAAAAACATGGCAACATTTCATTCTTTGTGTGTTATTAGTTTAAGTAGACTGTGATTGTCTATTGTTGTGACTTAGATGATGATCAGATCACATTTTATGACCAATTTGTGCAGAAATCCATACCATTCCAAAGGGTTCACATACTTTTTCTTGCAACTGTAATTAAAGGACCACTATAATGCCAGGAAGACATACTCGTTTTCCTGGCACTATAGTGCCCTGAGGGTGCCCCCACCCTCAGGGACCTCCTCCCGCCCGGTTCTGGGGAGAGGAAGGGGTTAAACCTACCTCTTTCTCCAGCGCCGGGCGGGGAGCTTTCCTCCTCCTCCTCTCCGCCTCCTCTCCTCCCTTTCGGCTGAATGCGCACACGCGACAGGAGCTGCGCGCGCATTCAGCCGGTCTCATTTCCTATGGACACTTGCGTGCTCTCACTGTGATTTTCACAGTGAGAATCAAGCAAGCGCCTCTAGCAGCTGTCAATGAGACAGCCACTAGAGGCTTTGAGGGCTGGATTAACCCATTTATAAACATAGCAGTTTCTCTGAAACTGCTATGTTTATAAAAAAAATTGGTTAACCCTAGCTGGACCTGGCACCCAGACCACTTCATTAAGCTGAAGAGGTCTGGGTGCCTAGAGTGGTCCTTTAAGTTCTCCTGGACCTTTCAGAAAAATCCAGGTTGTCCTAGAGGGGAAGGCAATAGTAGAAGGCAGGCTTACCTAATGAACTGGGCTTTTAAAGTATATTTGTAGCAGTGGAACAGGATCTATAGAGTAATATAAACTGCCCCCCGAACACCATAACCACTCAGACGTTAATTATCCTGATAAGGATGAACACTGTGATCAATATTTAATAATAAAGAACATAGTTTCAAGGGACATCTTAACAAAATATTCTAGTGAAAAATTGCAGCAAATATAGAAAGTACATCAACTCTATCCATTTAGTAATTTGCAGCAGTTCTCTTCCAAGAAAACAGTTGATGATTGATACACTGTAATCTCTAATGTTCTCCATTCAGTCAGATAGCTAGAACGGGTTCAATAGGTTTCCCCGGGCTGCAAAGATTGAACCAGTGAGATACTTGCTGCTCATCGTCTTATGCAGTAGTGATAATCCACTCTCGCTCCACCTATTTCCAGCGACATGAACAGGGGGAATTAAAGTAATTTAACATTATATAATAATTATAACAATAAAGTATTTATCCAGGAAAGGCACATTCAGATTACTCTGGTTTTCATGTGGATGTTACCTTAGCCCAACATCCAGGGGTTGGTCATTAGATTATATTGTTATAAACATTATACTTTTAGTAACATTAGCCCTCTTCTTATTTTATTGTAGAATCCTGATACACACATTTTCACTGCTTGTCATTCAATCATTTCCACTGGCAAATAGGTCAGTGTAGATACAATGGGATTTATTTATTAAATACTAAAACGTGGTAAATAGAAAAACAAATTGCAAAACCTAGCAAAAACAGCAAAGCTTTGATTAGTTTTTAGGCATTTTCCAAATCAGGTGTTTTAGCCTAAATGTAGAAATTCTGAGATATTTTTTGCAGAGCAATATTACAAAAATAGAAACATAGAATGTAATGGCGGATAAGAACCATTCGGCCCATTTAGTCTGCCCAATTTTCTAAATACTTTCATTAGCTGGCCTTATTTTATCTGAAGTCTAGGATAGCCCTATGCCTATCCCACGCATGCTTGAACTCCTTTACTGTGTTAACCTCTACCACTTCAGCTGGAAGGCTATTCCATGCATCCACTACCCTCTCGGTAAAGTAATACTTCCTGATATTATTTTTAAACCTTTGCCCCTCTAATTTAAGACTATGTCCTCTTGTTGTGGTAGTTTTTCTTCTTTTAAATATACTCTCCTTCTTTACTGTGTTGATTCCCTTTATATATTTAAATGTTTCTATCATATCCTCCCTGTCTCGTCTTTCCTCCGAGCTATACATGTTAAGACCCTTTAACCTTTCCTGGTAATTGCACAAATGGAAAATGATAACATTTACATTAGTTTGTGAACAAGGCATACGCAGTCTATTAAAGATAAGTACTGGTGATCTTAATAAGTGGTCTATTAATTATGCTGTTTGTGTATGACTGGGGTTATTCACAAAATTGTGAATTATGGCAAATTAATAAAGAAAGAGCTACTTTTACACCTAAATAGCTGTTTTCTTCTTGATTTGCCATAATGAACTGCTTAGTGAATAAACTACATGTGTTTCAATGTCATGTCTAATCATTTTTCATTTGTTCAAGATTATTATCGTAAAATTCAACTAGCCTTCATTTCAATTTACCGGAAAAAGCAGCTTAGGCGTTATTTCAAAAGCTTATGAAAGGTTAAAGTCTCAGCCATTGCCGGCTATAGTCACACCTTGGCTAGCTTAGCCTAATTTAGTAGTTTTGGTTTTTATTTCACCACAATTCAAGCTTTAGAAAATAATCCCCTATCACTAATAGGGATAAGCTAGGAATTGTTTAGAACTCACTCGTAAATTTCAAATTTCAGGCCAAAATAACTGAATTGAAAAGAAAAAAAAACACTCTTCCAATGTAGGTATTTTTTTCTAAAATGTTAAATTCCCTGGCAAATTTGTAATAATTCTCTGTTTAGTGATTAAGCCTGATAGTGATAAATCACTAGCTGATAATAGTGCTACAGGTATATTCGGCAGTAAGAGTTGGAATCCTGACACTGAACTCTCCTCTGCATGAATGTAACTGATCAGACTCCCTCCCTGTCAGTGTCATGGCTCCCGGTCCCTCTGCCGGCGTGGCTGCACACAAACTAAGCAGCCACACCGACAGAGATGTTTCAGACTTACCTTAGGCAGCTGCCTGGTCTACCTCCGTTCCGGTCCCAAGCGGGTGCGACGTTCTTAGGAACACCGGCTGCTGCGGTTCAGGCTTTTATAATAAACTTACCTTCGCCCACATTAAAGATGGCGTCAACGTGCGTGCGACGTCACGTCATAGATGCACATTTTGGGGTCAGAGGTCAGAGACAGCCAATTACAGCCTAAGGAGGGTTATTGAAAACCCAAATTACCATTTTCATCAGTGCCCTTTCATGGTTTCCACTAGCTGGTTACCCAAGAGGGTGTTCCTGATCGTGTTTTTTCTGATATTTGACTTTGTCTTCATTTTGACTTCCCTAATTTCTGGTATCTTGACTTTTGGCTTTCTCCATCGTTGTGTCTCTTTCTGTGTCCCTGACCTCGGCAAGTATATTCAGGTACGTTAAATCCGGCCATTCTAAGGTCCGGTTAAACGTTATCCCTAGTCCTAGGTGTGATACTATTCTGCGTACTGGATCAACAGTACTCCTGACAGTCAGGATGTTACAATGTGAAGAGATCCATCAGGCATGCCTGGTGTTCCTTTTCAGCATTCCTAGGGATAGGACACTGATTTGTTAGATCAGGGTCCCCCCCTTAAGTGGGTGTGGAAAACATAAGAAAGTATAAGCAGATAAATATGAAGCAAAATCATATTTACCTGCTTTTTCAGCCTGTGGAGTGAGGCAACTGTCTCACTTACAGCTAAATCTTTGAATGAGACAGTTGTCACAAAGTGATGCATATCCCTTTAAGGTGAATTTTTTTTAAAACCCAATATTTATTCCGATGTTTAAAATTACAGCACAGGGTTCTATATTGCCGTACTATTGTGTACAAGCTGGAATAATGCTGGTAATATTTGACGTTCTCTATTTGCTCGTAATCAGTATATAATTAGACTTCGCTGTCAATTAGTTGCATTTCTGAGCTGAGCGTTGATGTTTAGCCCAGAGAGAATGACTCCGTTAATGAGATGCAGATTTTTGACATCCTGTTAATAGGCCATCTCCAGAACTCTGGTTTCTAGAGTTTTATTGCCACATCTGCTTTCTAATGGCTCAACCATATTCAGTATTTATGCTGTATTTCATTATGATACATCAAACTACATAGCCACAGGGATCATTTTCAAAATGTGTGATCCGCACACTGATGCTCTTGTTGTTGGATTACAAACAATTAAACTAACAAAGCGAGATGAGTTTTGAGTGGGTGTTTAAAACGACAGCCCCTAAATAAATACCAATTATAAGGACCCATAAATTCCATACATCTGGTTACTCTGTTAGACACATCCCCATGGACGATGGGCAAAGAGATACATTTATAGGGATAAACAAAGTGAATCACAGCCTGCAGGAAACAAACATATAAATAAGAAACCATTTCCATTAAGTCGGGGGACACAGTATTACGTATCAGTGAATGAGAAATCGTCACATGATTATAGAATTCAGTAATCCACCGTGTTAAATTTCCTCGACAAAAAGATATGAAGAATCAAAGGACACATAAAACACTGAGCAACAGTTTGCGTACATTAAACAAAGCCAGCTGATGGAGCCTAACAGAGAGACTGGGCTTCAATGATAGGAAAAGGAATGGTGTGAATAAAGACAGAATAGCCATTTGGTTAGATCACTGTCCTCCTATTTTAGTATACAGATATACAGCATTACATCGGCGGGACCTGGTGGCTGTCTCTCCAAAGATGTCTCCACTTGCTCTTACCATACCCCGAAAAACTATAAAATTACTTTCTGTAATGTTCCTGTTTTTTTTTTTCTCCCAACAAAATAATTATATAAAAGCATTTATCCAGGAGAGGTACATTCAGCTAGATGCTATATTTTATGTCTCGGGGTCTAGATGTTATTATCTAACTTAATTATACTTGTCAGCCTTGGAAGGATGAAAGGCTGAGAGAACCTCACTGGTAATTGAGCCACACTTCAGTTGGAGCCTTGGCTATTATGCTATCTCTCCAGCCACTCTTTCACCACATCAGCATC
>OW240915.1:146222103-146240394 GCA_933207985.1 Pelobates cultripes | reverse complement strand
AAAAACCCTACGGGGTATTTGCGATTTTTGAGAGGGGAAGCGGCCCCTTTTTGAAGTGGGTCTCTTGTAGGAAAACCACATCCTCTTTGAGCTTGTGGAGTTCCTTAGAGTTTATGAGCGTGGTTCTGGGGAATTTAGTCCTCAGGTATTTAGAGTGATTATTTGTAGGGCAGCCATATCGTTGGGTATGTATGGGGTGTTTTCTTTTGTCAAGCAGGCAGTATGTTGGTTAGTATCGAAGTGTGGAGCAGTTTAGGTATAGTGTACAACCAATACAATCACAAACAAAAGTGCAAACAATATAAACATAAACGTAAGTAATTACCAAAAGTATAGTACAATGCAGATTTTCGCAACTTCGAGTAGAAGTGTAATTGCAATCTGGGAGTCGAGGCAACTCTCCCGGGGCCGCCCGTCACCCAGGTTGCAATGAACTCTGTGGCGTCTCTTCCTAAAAGGAGATCACTCACTTGGGATCTGGCGTGACGCCATGGGATAGGTCAGAAAGACCTATGAATTTTGTTGAATAATTAGATATTCAGGTTGTTGACAGGGGTTCAGGTGATAGATAGGACCTTGGTCCGGAGATGGCAACCAGTGCATGGGAGGGTGCGACCAACTGGGGTTTTCAGCGATGGCCATGCAGCGCACGGGCACAAATACATTGTCATAGTGTGAATAGTAATGGGCTTGAGAAGTGCCCTTTAGGAGGTGAGGGGAGGAAGGTGGCATTTTTATTGCGGATACACATGAGAAACAAAAACCTCCGTGACATAGTATTGACTTCAAAACTAAGGAGGGTATGGTTGCAAAAAATTGCCATAGTTACTTTTTTTGTTTGTTTGTTTGTTTTTTATTTTCATTTTTCTTGGTTTTTTTTGTGCAGTCCCCTCAGAGGAGCACATAGAGAGAAATAAGGCATTTGTAGAGGGGGGAGTTGAGGTCAGAATTGGAGGTGACCTGGCATAGCATGGTGGGGGAGCATAAGAAGATTCATGGAAGGTAAACCTGTAGGTATTGGAAAGAAGAGGTGATGGTGAGGGAGGGAAGGGGGGGGGTCAAAGTTAATCCTCAGGGTATAGAGTTGCAGGTTACTGTCCTTGATATAGAGTATCCTTGTCATAGAGTATCCTTGTCCACTGCCATCTAGTGCTTGACAGGTGGTCCCCCTGCTTGCTGGAAATAAAATTGAAAAAAGTTAAATAAGTGTAAAAAAAATATATATACTTAGATCATATATATATATATATATATATATGATCTAAGTATATATATACACATACACACACATATACTGTCTAGGTGTATTTTACTATTAATATATATATAATTATATATATATATATATATATATATATATTAATTCAAATTACATGTAGACTGATACTGATTAAATATATATATATAATTATTGTTATATATATATATTTATATATAATATAAAAAAAAATATGTAAATACATTAAAAAATAAAATTTAAAAAATAATTTTAAAAAATAATTAAAAAATATATAGATGTGTGTTATTTCGTTCTAACTGTATTGTGATATTAATATAGACAGTATCAGTTTGTTACATATTTTAGAAAATTTTAGTTGGGATATTATGATCCCATGTGATGTTAGTATAAGAATCCGATTTATTTACAGGAGATCACGTTGGTTTTATTAATGAAGGAATTAAACCTATTATTTATTTAATTTTTTTGGTTTGAGGGGAATTGTTTTTTACAGTATAAGGGTATTGCTCCAGGGACCAAGATTGCACCCTGTTATGCTCATTTATTGATATCTTCTTGGGGTAAATATTTTGTTTGGGTAGTAAACTTGGTCCTCTATAAATGATATGTCAGTGATAATTTGTTTATGGAGAAGGGATAAGGGATATGTTTTTTAATTTTTGCAATTTTTTAATAATTCTTCAAATGAACTCATAAAGTGAGTAACAAAATTGTTAACCTTTTGAATTCGGACATCTATGTAGTAGGAAATAAGATTAAAATTCATGCAGATTTTAAACAGGTAGAAGTGAATCGTTTTATTCATATTGAAAGCTGATATTTTTGAACCTGGCTGTTCAATATACCAAAATTTAATTTTTAAGTTATAGACCAAATTTTACAGAGATTAGTGACTACGATAAACAGGTCAATGTTCAAAAGGGTAAATTTTTACAGAAGGGTTATTTACAAGGCAATTGATAGGTAAGAAAGTGGAAGAAATTAGGTATTTAGACAGAAATTAATGTCTAAATTTTAAAATGAGTACAAGTCCCATTGATTATTAAAGTTAGTACTAGTTATAATTGTTTGAAAAAAAGTATTTTATAAAAATGGGCAAATATTACAGCAAGATGTAGATATACAGCAATATGTCGGAAAAAGCCCAGGTTTATTTTTTGTGGTGCCCGTAATTTTAAAAACAAATCTTAACTACAAGTTTTATTAAAGTTAAAAAAAAAAGATTTTATTTAAAAACAACAAGAAATCAATGTAGCAGAGGCCTGATATTCCACAGGTTAACTCCACTAAGATCCCAGTGAGGCTCAGGAACAAGTGATGAAGAATCCCATAAAGCAATAATTCCAGCCAGCAAGGTAATCCAAGAATATTCCCATACAGATCCCAATGACTGGACGACACACAGCATCAGGAGCAGAACTTACTTTTATTCCACACAACCTCCTTTTAAGCATTTCTCCCATGCAAGGGAGGGATTCACATTCATTAGTACAGTACCCAATGGAATAGCAGTTCCCTCCCACACATCTCCTCCCCTTAGTATGACACTTAATCCAATTACCCACTTTATAGTTTTCCACAAGTTCTGGATGTACCCTAAGATCAGCAGATACACCAATACTTTGGGTACCCCCTGGTAGCCCTGATCTGGGTGTCTAACATATCCAAAATTCACTCAGATCAGATCAGGGGTTCGGGAGTTAGGTGGAGGGTGTAATTTGACCAACCGCACACGAGTTGGTATCCGAAAAGGGTTCCATGCGTTTTGGCCCTGCGGTCGGTCTCCGTTCGGGAGTTGAAAGACACATAAAAAAACTGCCATCCACTAATACATTTTAATTTGCATGATTCCCCTCATTCGTTACTTTAAACTTTCCAAACGGGGGGCTGATTCGCCTTCCCGTTTGGGAGTTACGGAACTCTGGAGGTGTCAGCGGTGTTCGGGTAATCGAGTGTCCGATTTGTGTACCAGACACTCGATGACCAAACACTGCTGAGCCTTTCGTGCGTAAGATGGCCGCCACCACGTGTTCGCATGCCGAATGGCGGCCACCCAGTTACATACATAAAACACCTATTAGTCTGCGTTTAGCGAGCAATTTGCAGCTTAACGAGGGACACACTTCACTCTGGGGTGGTCTATTAGTTCGGTAGTTTCCATTCGTATGAAATACAGATGGAAACTACCGAACAATCATACGAATTCTACTTACAATTAACTATACAGCAGAAACAACACACAAATTGCAGTTTTAACACAGTCTTTTAGGACAGCCATAGTACCATCAGCTACACTGCTCCCCCTTGCCCACAAGCCGGCATACACAGTCTGATCCAACACGGATCGGCTTGGGGATGTCCGGGGATGCTCACGGATCATTTCTCCTGGTCTGTTTTTCTTGACAACCCGTCAGCATTCCCATTCTGTTTGCCCGGGCGGTACTGAATGTTAAAGTCAAAGGGCTGCAGCGCCAAACTCCAGCGCAGCAGCCTAGCATTGTCCCCAGCCACCCGGTTCAGCCATACTAACGGGTTGTGATCCGTGAGCAAGGAAAAGGGCTGTCCAAAAAAATATGGCTGCAATTTCTTCAGGGCCCATACCACAGCCAGGCATTCCTTCTCGATGGTGGCATAGCTTACTTCTCTGTAACAACTTGCGACTGATGTAAGCCACGTGATTTTCTCCGCCATCGTCCCCGACTTGGCTCAGTACTGCTCCCAATCCAAACATAGAAGCGTCTGTGTGAACAAGAAAACACTTAGTTGGATTGGGAGCTGCCAAGACAGGGGCATTTATCAGTGCATTTTTCAGGTGCTGGAATGCCTGTTCACACTCCGGGGTCCAGGTTACTTGGCGGGGAAGGTTCTTACGGGTCAGTTCGGTCAGGGGTTTGGCCAGGGTGCTATAGTTGGGGACGAATTTCTGATAATACCTTGCTGTCCCTAAAAACGCCAACACCTGGGTCTTAGTCCTAGGGGTGGGTCATTGGGCTACGGCCTCTACTTTGGCTGGTTCTGGTTTCTGCTTCCCACAGCCCACCCGATGGCCCAGGTATTGTACCTCGGCCATCCCTATACTACATTTAGCTGGCTTAAGCGTTAGACCTGCTTCCCTAATTCTGTCTAGGACCGCTCCTATATGGACCAAGTGCTCCTGCCAGGTATTGCTAAAGATGGCAATATCATCTAGATATGCACAGGTATAGTCTTGGAACCCATCTAGGAGGCGGTCCACCATCCGCTGAAAGGTAGCCCTGGCGTTTTTCATCCCAAACGGCATGACCTTAAATTGGTACAAGCCGAATGGGGTGACAAAGGCTGACTTAGGGATGGCGTCCGGGGCCAAGGGAATTTGCCAATACCCCTTACACAAGTCAATAGTAGTGAGGTAGTGGCCTCTGGCCATCCTATCCAGCAGTTCGTCTATCCTGGGCATGGGATAGGCGTCAGACACGGTCTTCTCGTTCAGCCTCCGGTAGGCTACACAAAAACAGGTCGTACCATCCCGTTTTGGTACTAGGACTACCGGGGAAGCTCAGGAGCTGTTTGAGGGTTCAATCACCCCCAGCTGGAGCATCTCCTCGATCTCCTTGCGCATATTTTCCTGCACCGCTTCAGGGATGCGGTAGGGCGTCTGGCGCATGGGAAGTTGTCCTGGGGTTTCTACCCTGTGAGTAGCCACAGGAGTGTATCCAGGTACATTAGAGAAGGTGTCTTGCTTCTCTCTTAACAGTTGTTGTACCTCGATATGCTCCTGAGGGTTCAACCGGTCTCCCAGTGCAACCTCCCTGTTAACTGACCGCCTCCTAGCAGGTCTGGGAGAGGCAGGCTGTGAAACTCATCCGAGTTGGGTGCACATATAGCGGTCACCTCCTCGGAGCGCTCCTGGTAGGGTTTCATCATGTTCACATGGAGCATGCGGTGCCCTCCAGTTCCAACGCAAGAGCCGATTATATAAGTGGTGTCACATCTCTGTTCCACCACCCTATAAGGGCCCTGCCAGGCGGCCTGCAACTTATCATGACAGACAGGTTTTAAAATTAACACGTTCTGTCCGACCTGAAAGCTACGGTCCCTGGCGCCCCGATCATACCATGTGTGTTGGCTGATCTGAGCCGCCTGAAGGTTTTCCCTTACTGTCCTAGTTAATGCTTCTAGGCGGTCTCGGAATGCCAACACATATGGTATGATGGGGGTGCCGTCGGTGCTCGATCTCCCTCCCAATGCTCTCTAATCAAGTCTAGTGGCCCCCGTACCCTTCTCCTGAATAACAATTAGAACGGGGAAAACCCGGTGGACTCCTGCGGCACCTTCCGGTAAGCAAAGAGGAGGTGGGGCAGGAATCGCTCCCAGTCCTTGTGGGTCTCTGCGAAGGTTCGGAGCATTTGTTTCAATGTACCGTTGAATCGTTCGCAGAGCCCATTAGTCTGGGGGTGGTAAGGGGCACTAATGATCAGCTTAATGTCACAGAACTTCCAGAGGCGTTGGGTGACTTCTGCAGTGAATTGAGTACCCTGATCCGAGATGATCTCTATGGGTAATCCCATCCTGGAGAAGATCTGCATGAGGGCCTCAACTACCGTTTCAGCGTGAATATTAGTCAGAGCCACCGCCTCTGGATATCTAGTGGCATAGTCCACAACAGTCAGGATATATTTCTTTCCTGAAGGGCTAGCTTTTTTAAGGTCAAATACCCCCAACCATCAAAGGTGACTAGGGGTCCTCAAGCCCCTAGTCACCCACCCCCCACCCAAATAAAAAGTCCCCTACCTACCCCCCTTACCCTAAAGAATAGTGAGGGGGGAATAAAATTACTAACCTGTAAAGTAAAATTAAACTTAACATTCGACGTCTTCTTTTTTCTAAAATCTTCATTTTTCAGCCCCAAAAAAGGCCAAATAAAAAACCATCATAACCGTCGAACTTAAAATAAAATAAAAATTCTGAGCGCAAAAAAAAAAACAAGACGAAAAAGAAAAAAACTGAGCTCAAAAAAATAATCCATCTTCACCCATGGAGGGCTCCGCGCAGACTGAGCTCCGCAGGGCGGGGGAAGGCTTATAAAGTGTTGCCCCGCCCTGCAATTAGGCTACGAACACTCTGATTGGTGGGTTTAAGCCAATCAGAGTGCTCTGTGTCATTTTACACAGCGTGGGAAAGTTCTTTTGAATTTTCCAACGCTGGGTAAAATGACACACAGCACTGTGATTGGATGGCTTGAAATCCATCCAATCACAGTGCTCTGTGTCATTTTACACAGTGTAGGAAAGTTCTTTGGAATTTTCCCACGCTGTGTAAAATGACAAAGAGCACTGTGATTGGATGGCTTGAAATCCATCCAATCACAGTGCTCTGTGTAATTTTACACAGCGTGGGAAAATTCAAAAGAACTTTCCTACGCTGTGTAAAATGACACAGAGCACTGTGATTGGATGGCTTGAAATCCAATTTCGTGGGAAAGTTCTTTGGAATTTTCCCACGCTGTGTAAAATGACACAGAGAACTGTGATTGGATGTCTTTCATTAGGCTATCTGATTGATGAATGAATGAATGATGAAATTCCCGTTCGCATGTCCAGGTGTTTCACTGGGCATGTGCAGGAATCTCACAGTCTATCTAGTGTGGGCAGATGACATGTCCCACAGGGACTTCATCTACCCACACAAAGATGGCGGCGCCCTGAATAAAGATTAGGGCAGAAAATAAAGATTAAAAAATAGGTAATGTGGGAGGCTTAAGGGCATTTGGGGGTGACTAGGGTGTCAATTAGAGATAGTGGAGGCGGGAGGGGGGTTAAAAAAAAAACAGGATTCGGCATGACAGTGCCGCTTTAATAACTTACCTGCCATGAATTGATGAGAGACTCAGGTATAGACAATATACTAAGGAAAGAACAAGCAACCCCCTCCTCCCACCCCATACCAGAAGGACATCCCTGACACTGGCATTTGCATTTTTGTTTATTGAAGCACCTTCTCATTCTCCTCCTAAACCAATGCAGCTATAAAATCAAAGCGTTCCACAACCCATTTTGTTACAGTGGGAAGGAAGATTTGTACATACCACTGCCTTAATAGATTCATGGGAAGCAGAGTTTTTAAGACAAAACAGAGTTTATTTTTAGCCTTTTCTAAATCTGAGACAGGAGCTCTGTGAAACTTTAAATTAAAAAGCCATAGATGGTAAACCATATCAAATATTCACTGTAACAAAGGCATCTATGCCTATTTTTATGTTCAATGGGACAATGCATAAGGGGATTATGGTACTGAAGCAAATTTCTTCCCTTATGGTAACATGGGTAACATGGGATTTTAGGTCTTGGTCTTCTTCCTGTCACAATACCTAAAATCAAACCAGTATTGACAATAAATATGCCTACTATGACCTCTTTTTTGCTGATATTCCTATGCAATACAGAAACCTGCGGGTGCAGGTTTTTTGTTTTTTTTCTTAAAAGGATGACCTTGCATGGATTAGAGGGTATTGAATGAAATCACTATTGTAATGCTTACCCAATTATCTCACAGAACATTTTTGTAGTGGAGTAGAAGTATTAACTGCAATATCTCCGCTGGTAGACTTAATCAGAATTCAAGAGAAGCGTAGCACGGCAATTCCCATCCCATTCCCCAACAACTGGACGATACACAGCTTTGGGAGTCAACTGGTTTTTATTGAGCCACAGCTGTCTTTTATACAATTTCCCATGCAAGGGGTTTCTTTAATGACATTCCAGGGGCTTTCCCCTGGTGTACCTTGTTGGGGACAGGGAACAAAGACACATTTCCCATGATCCTTTTCTGTACTTGGAAGATAATTGCGTAAGGATAATTATTTAATTAGATTATCTCCCAAGTACATAAAATTAAACAATATTTTAAAACATCATAACTTCCATAATATTAATCAGAACTCCACGAAAGACACCCAATCTGTTGAAATACCACTCAGATCCATTCGGTAAAACAGGAACGCCATTCGAGTTTAGACCGGTCAGCCACGAGGCAAAGCCCCAAAACAGTTCCATGCGGTTGAATGCTTCTTTCAGGAGTTCTCACGATTAAAATAACGAATATAAGTGTTCATGAACTAGGTAGTCGTGTGTCTGATGTTTGTTCATTCAATTCAGTCGAATGCTGCTTTTCTAGATTAAAGAAAACTAACGTATGAAAAAGATGGAAGTTCAGCGGTGTTCGCGAGGTTGAGTGTCCGATTATAGTTCCAAGCACTCGACGACCAAACACTGCTGGGCGTTTGTGCGCAAAGATGGCTGCCGCCACATGTTCGGTTATACAAACAGTGGCCACCCATCCGACCATTGAGAACCTTGCGGGTTTTTTTTAATTCTTTATTTTTGGTGCGTTTTCATTTTTACACGATCACGTCCGGCCCCAACAGCCAGGATGGGCACTGTAACTGTAATGCAGGGTAACAAGGTTTGGTAGTGGGTTAGTTAATAAGACATCTTAGGAAACATTCGCACATTTTGTTTTTACATGGGAGTACTAGTAGGTTTTGTTGTAGCAAGTTATGAGTGCATTGATGAGGGGAGTGTGTGGGTAACCAATGTGTTATTGGTGATGGTTTGTTTCGGTTACCCTAGTAGGTAAGTACCCCTAACCAAAGGGGCATCGGGGGGGGGGGGTGTTGTACACCTCTTATGGGTGTATCTCGTGTGTGTATGCGAGACGGGTGTGAGGCTGCCTATCCCCCGGACTGTTTAGTATGTATACCGGGTGGTGGTAGGATGTATATCCTGTGAAAATGCGAGGTGCTTCTCAGACTGCCCCTCTCTGGGTCTGTTAGTATGTAGAATGGGTATGAGTGGGGTAACCAGTAAGTGAAGAGAAATCTGAACAGAGGTTAGTATAATGCATAATATAAACAAATGTTCTTGGTGGCCTGTTAAAATTCGTTCCTCGGTGTGAGATAGTTGCACCCATTTCTTGATCAGTCAGGTAATAGGTGTGGTTCTCGGTATGAATGGAATCGTTGATTCAGGGTCCCAGGTGTGTTCGACTTAGGGAGCAGTGGTTGCGGTTGGCGTTTCAGTAAGGCCCAGTGTGTAGAGTATTGCAGGTGCCTCCGATTCAGTTGTGAGCTTGTGGGTCGTCCCGTTGTGTGCTATTAGTAGGGATCTTGGCATGCCCCATCTGTATGTTATCTCCGCGGAGCGCAGGCGGCTGGTGAGTGACTGCAGTGATTTGCACCGTTGAAGTGTAGTTTTAGTGAGGTCCTGGTAGAGGGTTAGGTGCAATCCTTCAAATGGTAATGGGGTTTTACCCCTCACAGCTGCCGTGAGCTGGCCCTTATCTTGTAATGTATTGCATCGGAGGATGACGTCACCAGTGATTGGGGCTGCCGTCTTAGTGATGGTGGGCAGTCTGTACAGTCCACTGATAGTGAATTTTTTGGCTAGCGCTGGCGGTAACAATGATGCAATCAGTCTTCTTGTATAGTGAGGTAGTTCCTCTGCATCGATCTCTGGGGGTATCCCGCAGATTTTTAGGTTATTACAGCGATGTCTATCTTCGTATGCCGTCTTTGAGTTGACATAGCCTGTTGTGTGGTTTTTAGATGGACCATTGCGGTTTTCAGTTCAGCTTCTTTGTTTTGAAGTTTCCCAATGTCCCCTTCAGTGTGCGTTGTCATGTCATTCAGGGCCGGACTGGGGATACGAAGCAGCCCTGGAAAAAAATCTATGCCAGCCCCATAAGTCATTGTGCTATGTAGGGTGTTATAAATATAAAGAGGCAATTAAAATAGTTGGCTGCACTCTCGGATTTCCTTTAAATGTAACTTTTATTGAAATATTTAAGAGAAGATCAACGTTTCAGTCCCTCTTGTGGACTTGCATCAGGATCATGACGAAAGTCCACAAGAGGCACTGAAACATTGATCTTCTCTTAAATATTTCAATAAAATTTACGTTTTAAGGAAATCTGAGAGTGCAGCCAACTATTTCAATTGCCTGGATACTGGAGCCCTGGTGATGCAATAGTATATATATTTTATTGATACATTTCTTCTTCTAATTCAAAATATTAGTTATTTTAGGGTAATTAAATTATACAGTAAAGCATACTCACACACAGACACAGACAATCTTACTGATGCACACAAATAGGCTCATTGACAGACAATCTCAATGACACACACAGACAAGGTTACTGGCACACACAAATTTAGTACAGACAAACTCTGATACACACACACAAGCTTACTACAGACAAGCTCACTGTCACACACACACGCTCACTACAGACAAGCTCACTGATGTGCACACACTCTCCCTACAGACAAGCCCATTGACACACACATGCTCCCTACAGAAGAGCTCACTAACACACAGATTCACTACAGACAAGCTCACTGACACATACATGCTCACTACAGACAAGCTCACTGACACACGCTCACTACAGACAAGCTCACTGACACACGCTCACTACAGACAAGCTCACTGACACACACGCTCACTACAGACAAGCTCACGATCACACCCATGCTCCTTACAGACAAGAGCTCACTAACACACACACACACACATATGATCCCTACAGACAAGCTCACTGACACACATACAAGCTCACTCACTAGCAGGCACACACACACAAACTCACTAGCAGGCACACACACACAGAGGCTCCCTCACTAGCAGGTGCGCGCACACACAGAGGCAGACAGTCACTGACACCGAGGCAAACATCCACACATAAAGAGACAGGCAGACAGCCACACACACACAGGCAGACAGTCACACACACACAGGCAGACAGCCACATACACAGGTAGACAGCCACACACACACAGGCAGACAGTCACACACACACACAGACAGTCACACACAGGCAGACAGTCACACACACACACACACAGTCACACACAGACAGTCACACACACAGGCAGACAGTCACACACACAGTCACACACACACACAGTCACACACAGGCAGACAGACAGACACACACACACAGGCAGACAGACACACACAGACAGTCACACACACACAGTAACACACACAGACAGTCACACACAGACAGTCACACACACAGACAGACACACACAGTCACACACGCAGTCACGCACACAGACAGTCACACACACACACACACACAGTCACACACAGACAAACACACACACAGTCACACACTCACAGGCAGTCACACAGACAGTCACACAGACCTGCTTCTTACCTCCTGCTTGGAGCTCCTGGAGGCTTGTTGTTGGGGAAGCAGGTACTCCTTCCTGCTTCCCATGCTGCAGTCAGCCAGGCCCCGGCCGCACGCTAAGCCCTGCCCCCGCCGCACACTAAGCTCCGCCCCGTCGCACGTAAGCTCCGCCCCGCCGCAATTTTTTTTATTTTATTTTTTATGATCCCGGCGGCCATGTGTAAGCTGTGCCGGCCGCCTGGCTTCCCCTGCTCCCATGGGGCTCTCTGCAGCCGCACAGCTCACACAAAGCCGGCCGGGATTACAGGAGCTGTCAGCCCAATGATTAGGGCTGTCAGACCAGCCCCAGGTGCCGCGGCCCACCGGGAAATTTCCCGGTATCCCGGTGGGCCAGTCCGGCCCTGCTGTCATTGAGCTGCTGCATGTTAGATTTCAGGGAGGACATGTCTGCAGTTAAGAGCCTCTGTATTTCCAGCAAGGTATTTTGCATATTGTGGAGATCCTGCTTAGTGGCAGGGGCTGTGCCTCCAGGGATGTCCCCAGTCACGGAGTGTGGGTCCCCCTGTGTTGCTGGGATGTGTGTCTGGCTAGGCATGTCAGGGGTTGCATGGGGATAAGGGCCGTTAGCGGCCGCCATTTTGGATGGTACCTGCCGTTGTAGGAGAGTTCCAATGTCCTGCTGGTCCGTTGCCTGGGACATTTGAGGCCTCTGTGAGCGTCTCCCCATTGCTGGTGTAGGACTGTGGGGAGTTGTTGCCGGGTAAGCCGGGGTCTCAGCTGCCTTGTGTGCGCCCGCTCCGCCAAATAGTGCCTCGAGGTCTGCAAGTGTCGGCGTGAAGTAGGCCCCGGTCTTCTTTTTCGGTTTGGTCTGCCTCGGGGTATATTGAAAAGGCATCTGTCGGTGCCGCGGGATGTCCCCGATCTGTACCCACTGCTTTCAAGTTCGGGTGGGGTCTGGTTATGTTTGATTTACGGCAGATTTCACTCGCCGGGAAGGAGCTCTCAGAAATGGCGTCTAGCCCGTCTCGCAGTCAGGCTCCGCCCCCCAGAGCCTTGCGGTTTTAAGGTGTTACAGTACTCGGTGGTTGGTTCGACTGACAAACAATATTTCCATATTCTGTTATTGACATTTAAATAGTCGAACCAACTCAGTTTCCTATACAAATAAGTGGCTAGTTTTGCCACAATTTTGACAGTCTCAAAAGGATTGCAAGTCTTTATCAAAGTGGATTGAAGTGGTACCTATAATTTGGCCCAAATTAAGGAGGGAGATAAGTGGAAGATGGCTTTCAACTTTAGAAGTGGGCAGTACGAGCAATCTGTGATGCCTTTTGGACTCCATAATGCCCCACCTGTTTTCCAGGACTTTATTCACTAAGAGATTTTATACATGATTTTATGTCAGGGTCAGGTTTGCAAATGGACCCAACAATATTTAAATAGATTCAGAGGTTTAATAGTTTTTTTTCTAACTATAGGAGGTTTATTTATTTATTTTACAATAAAACGGTTAGAGAATGGGCTATTAAATGCTTTTGAAACTCTAAAAACTGATTTTGCCTGTCTCTCTCACTCCCCTTCCACCCTTTTTCCTATCCCCCTCTTTTTTCTTCCCCTTCTCTTTTCATCTCCTCACCCACCATAATCATTACTTACCTTTTCTTGTCCTGAATAGATCAGCCCTGTATCTGAAAATAGTGGTCAAGGGGATGGTACAGAGCATCTTCATAGTATGAGATACATGTGTATGAGATACACATGTATATGAGATACACACAAATATACTGTACCCTGACTCTTTAAATCTTTAAACATTGGCATATGCTACCTCTGTACTTATATCTTCCATGCTTTGTTTTGTCTAAATATCTATTCCATAAACATTTCAATAAACTTTTATTGAATATAAAAACTGCTTTTGCTTAAGCTCTTGTTCTAGCTCACTCTGACCCTTAACTTCCTATTCTTAATGCAGTTGATGCATCCAAAACAGAAGTAGGTGCTATCCCAATGTAAGGTTGCTGATCAACCTGTGCATTCTTGCAGTTTATGAAAAGATACAACGTAGTGGACAGGGAATTACTTGCCATTGTGTTGACATTAAATGAAGAAACACTTTCTAGAGGTGATATCAATACCTGTCAAAATTCTTACAGATTATAAGAATCTTACATACATAGGAGAAGCTAAACAACTTACAGACAGGCCAGGTGGTTGCTTTTTCTGCCACATTTTAACTTCATCCACACTTCATCACCACCTATAGGCTGGGTGCTAAAAATGTAAAGTCCAATGCCTTATCACACCAATTTAAACCAGTAGAATCAGTATTAAAGGATCCTGTCCCAATAATCACTTCTGATAAAATGATAACCTCTACTTGTTTGCTCATTTCCTCTGATTTACACAGCAAAATACATGAAACACAAAACCTGCTTTCTGTTCAAACTCCTACTGCAAGTTGTTTGTCTTACCTAGACATAGGGAGAAGATTTTGTTCATATTTCATTCCAGTAAGATAGCAGTTCATCCAGGTATAAGAAAAAAACAGTTACCAAATGACCAAGCAATACTGGTGGCCTGATAGTCAATAGGATGTTGAAGAATTTGTACAAACCTGTCAAGTATGTGCTCAGGCTGAGACACTCAGATCTCTACCTAATGGATTATTACAACCTCTATCTGTTCCTAATCAACCTTGGTCCAGTGTTCCTATTGATTTAATGGTAGAATTGTCTCATTCCAAAGGTTATACAGTCATCTAAATGATTGCAGATAATTTTTCTAAAATGTCCATTGTTCCATTGAACAAACTTCCTACCTCTCAAGAAAATATATTTGCAAAAGAGGTATTTTGTCTTTATGGAATTTCTCTTGACATGCCCAGTTTGGATTAACATCTGGAGGAATTGCATGATACCTGGGAACAGACCAAACACATCTTGGCTAAGACTCTTGAAAATTAGTGTAAATGCAATAGATGCAGAAAGACCACTCCTGTTTATCATGTTGGTGATTGTATATGGCTGAATACTCAAAATATCAAATTGAAGGTTCAATCTATGAAGCTGGCTCCCAAATATATTGTTTCCTTTAATTTAATTTGTTAGATTGATCCTGTATTGTACAAGCTTGACTTACTTTCTTCTATTCCAAACACCTTCCATGTCTCTGCTGAAACCCTTGCTATGCAATCGCTTCACTAGGCACACTGCTCCTCCTCCTCAGTTGTGATGGAGAATCAGGAGGAATTTGAGATGCAATCTACAATTAACTGCATATTCTCCAGGATTTTCAACATCTAGTCTATTGGCATGGTTATGGTTCCGAGAAGTGGTCCTGGGTTGATGCAGTTTCCCAGTCCCTGCTTGCTCCTCTAGTCTCTCTGACTCTCTGCTGGTTCTGACATTTTGTTCTACGTGAAGCACAGCCACCTCTAAGGACTGGTAACACATCTATTTACTGAGGTCATACTCTGCATGTTGGGGTTTTATATGCATATCTGTGACTGAGAGTCTCTTTTGCATTTCCACCGATTTTGCTCTGTCTTGAACCATGCAGCAAAATATTGAGTACAGGTGATCCTTACTTACTGACCAGGTTCCGTTCTTACGACCCAGTCGTCAAAAAACTAATTGGTCGGTAAGTGATGATGTGGTAGTGAGCATGTGCAAGAGAGCAGGTCTATGTTCGGGGGAATTCATCAATTCCCAATCATATCTTCTACTATCTGATGTCAATTAATTTCAGGAAGTATTACTTTACCGAGAGGATAGTGGATGCATGGAATAGCCTTCCAGCTGAAGCGGTAGAGGTTAACACAATGGAGGAGTTTAAGCATGCGTGGGATAGGCATTAGGCTATCTTAGCTATAAGATAAAGCCAGGGACTAATGAAAGTATTTAAAAAATTGGGCAAACAAGATGGGCCGAATGATTCTTATCTTTGTCACATTCTAGGTTTCAATGTTTTTAGCTGTTAGGGCTCAGTATTTCACCTTCAGTGGTGATCCAGACTAATCTCTGTGTGGTCCAGATTAATTTATTTTAATTCTGGTTTACATTTTTTAAGTCCTATCTTTTTATTATAGTTTGAAAGTTACAGTGGGACACTTATTTTTGTGTGTGTGTTTTTTTAGGTGCCTATTTCAATTGAATTCAAGATTTGAATACAAAGTTATGGATATTATACAAATTATATCTAATTATATGCTACATCTAATAGGGCATATATATGAGCAGCCACAACATTAAAACCACACATCTAACATCGTTTAGGTCCATCGTGCTGCCAAAACAGCTCTACTGCATTTAAGCATAGATTCCACAAGACATCTGAACATGGCAGCAGATTCTTTAAGTCCTGCAAGTTGCAAGATGAGGCCTCAATGGATTGTATTTGTTATTCCAGCACATCCTAAAAATGCTCAAACGGATTGAGATCTAGGGAATTTGGAGGTCAAGGCAACACCTTTGTCATGTTCCTCAAAACATTTCTGAACAATATTTACAGTGTGTAAGGGTGATTTATCCGGCTGGAAGAGGCCACTGCCATCAGAGAACACCATTGCCATGAAGGGGTACATGGACTGCAACAATCTCTGGGTAGGTGGTAGTATCAAAATAACATTCACATGTTATTCTTGACCTCTTCCCGTATTGCATCCTCTTTCCCAGGTACAATAGTTCTTCTGTGTGATCAGACCAAACAGACTTTATTATAATTAAATAAGGGTTTACTTTTTTATGAGCAATTAATAAAGTAATCATAAAAACATTTCAATTAAAAAAAATTACAAATATATGGGTTATGAAACCCATAAACTTAAAAACTACTATGATTATGTTATTGATGTATGCATGAAATTAGAGTTCAGTATTGATATTGTTACGCTTTAATAGCATAGTACAGGGGGTCAGCAACCTTTGGCACGCGTGCCATGCATTTACACGGCACTCAAGAAGTCTATCAGGAATCGTAGTGGGACTTCAGATATCTGCTAGTGTAACCCAAGTGGTGATTGCAGGTAGTGAGGTACAATCCTCAATTTACGAATTACAGCACTTAGAGTAAGTGATCTCAGATCAATTTCTTTCAGCTCTTGTGTATGAAAATCCACACTGGACTAGATCAACCTACAGTAGCTATAGCAGGTCCAGCCCTTGACCAGTACCTGGCCAAACTGGTCTTCACTAGAACCCAGTGAAGTCTAGACATTGCTAGATATACACAGAGACACAGATGAAGCCTCACCCTTATACCAATAATGTAAACAGCCCACACACAAACAAACACACAGTCCCCACTACACCACGTACAATCCACATGCATGCCCACAGCCCCACAAGCAGCCTTTCTAATGAAATACCATAAGCAGCCCCACACATACACACAGCCATACACACAATGTGACATTTCATCCAGACACAAAAGTACACAAGCAGCCCCCATACACAGCTTATATTCATAAGTATCATACAAAATACCACAAACTACTCATGAACATATACAATGTAACTGCCCACATATGCACAAATACAATGTTACAAAGCAGCAAGTGCAGTACCCATAAATAACACAAGCATAATACGCCAATATTCCCACCATTTAAAAAAAAAAAAAATAGGACCGGCATGCAAAGGGACTTTAAGATGTTGTTTTAACACAGTACTACTAAAAGGTTAAGACTGATATTTTTATTGTATATTTTTTAGCTTATCCATGTGTTTCCAGTTTTATTTGTATCCAGTAAAGTTTATTTTATCTTTACAACTTTGGATATCCTCATATTCTTTGCAGGGCTGGAAAGGAGACACCACATCTGTGAACCTGAAAGCTAGAATAAGCTAATTATTCACCTGCCATCATAGGCAGAGCCAGCTTGTTGTGGCTCTGCAAAGTGTGAGTGACCCATTACCTCTATAACTGATCAGAATTTATGTAACAGTAATATGCTATGTATGTTCTTATATTGTTGTTGCAGGAAGATCAGGAGGTGTCACACTCATAATACTAAGTATACAGTCAATTTATTGTTGTATATTCTTTTTCTTCACCTAGTATACCTTATATCCATTTTCTTCACCTAATATTTGAGTGCCATTTGAGTGATTTTAGGCACTGCTGTCCTTGCTTGGTTTTTCTGGTTTTCTTGTCTATGTCTGGTTTTCTTTATTGCTGGTAATTCTGGGTTCATTCCTGTAATCCATCCCTGGGATTCCCAGTCTCCAGGTTTCCTTTAAATGTTTATTTAATGTTGCCACACCTGTTTGTTTTTCACTTTCCTTTTGTTTCAGCCTTGACCTGCAGCAGTGTTTCAGGTCTCTGCCCTTTCTTGCAGGTAAATGCTATATTGTGGTTTAGTGTGGTTGTTTTAGCATACATTAGGCAGTGTAGGACCTGCCAGATATGGGGTACAATGGCGTTGTGGCAGGCTTATGCAATGTATGATCATATAATGTAACTAAATCCCCATACTTTTCATATATAGTGCTTAGTTATGTCTCCTCTTGTTTTACCTTGTATTTCTTGTCTTGTTTTATTTAGTCTTGTAATCCCAGTCCATGTACAGTCCTGTCCAGTCATGCCCATGTTATGTTCTTGTTTTCATGTCTTGTGTACATGTTCTGGGTTCTGCTTTCTGACCTGCTCTGGTTCTGGGTTCTCCTAGTTTTGTTTTCATGTATGGTGCCTATCTCTAGTCTTGCCCTGTTCTCCTAGTTTTGTCTTGTTTTCATGTATGGTGCCTATTTCTAGTCTTGCCTTGCTTCAGTACTGGATACATCCCTGATGCAGAGCCTCCCTATTCAGCTCCTGGGAGGTCTGCTTAATTCCAAGCTCCTAGTTCCTGGGATTAGCTGTATCAGGGTTCTGGT
>OW240915.1:146191171-146216443 GCA_933207985.1 Pelobates cultripes | reverse complement strand
CACTGATTTAGGTCCATCAAATCCTACTGTATTTGTCACTCAACATTTGCATTGTGTTAGGTGTATTGTACCATTGTCTTTCTATTTGTACTAATAGTACCCATGTACAGCACTGCAGAATGTGTTGGCATTTTATAAATAATATATAATACATGCATTTCTGCAGAAAAAAACATATAGTTTCTAAACCCTCTCCAAAGCTTGTGACATTGCCACAAAGAGGTAAAACTGATCTGACTTTTTGGCAGACCAAAAAATAATTAATATTACAGTGTGTTTTTTTCTGTAATACACAATTCCCTCCTCTGTCTGATTTAAATTATCTGCTCACTGTTGCCACAAAGTTGTCTATTAAACTTAACTTGAGCTATTATGGGAAGTTTTATTGCAATTCAGCAAGCACTCAAAAACAAGGTCATCCCACACTCAAAACAAAACGAAAGAATACTAAAAAGAGAAGGACTAGCAAAGGCCTTGGACCCTCAAGGTGCCAGGCTCAGATAAGATTTGACTTGGCTGTATATAGTGACTTTTATTGTAAGAGCCTGGCACAGGACTCAAGCACTATCAAAAGAAGATGAGAAGGCAAACATGTCAGACTTCAATAGGAGCAAAGAAATGAGGGGCAACCGTGTGTGTGCATACATATACTTTATCTTTGCTAGCTTTGTAGTCAATATTACTATCAGCTGCCAATAAATACGGAGCCCAGCTGTCTTTTTCATTCATTTCTGCATTGCAAGTTAGTGAACCTGTTTACATAAACAATGTAATACAAGTGATTAGTAAGCCCTGTTTTTAAGGAGAAAAAAATGTGATTTGAACAAAAAATATTGAAAATCACCTATAACTTATGTTAACTTTTTATGAAAAGCTCCATTGTCTTTTAAATTATATTCCAAATGTAGTAAAATACATCTAGTTCAGACAAAGCAAAGCCAGGGCAAACATTGCAAATGAAGAGGATAAATATAAAAAAATTATTTTTCCTCTGTATGCTTTCTCTGTGCTGACTGCTAGGTGCAAAGCATATAACAATAATTGACATATAAAAGGGATCTAAGATGGAGGCACCCAACTCCAGATCAATTGTTGTAAATTAACAAAGCTTCAAGAAAGATACATGATGATGAAAATTCAGTTATATTTAAAAGACTGTCATGAGATTTTTATTTATTACTTAATGGTAATTTTTTTTAATGACCATTGATATATTTTTCTAATGATATTTCACTTTTTTATCTGGCTGAGCAGCCATGTTGTGTCAAACTCTACTCTTATCTATCAACTACTGCTCATCCTAACTTGCCTGCTGCTATAATTTCACAACAACAGGCAAGTTAGGATGAGAAGCATTTGGTAAGATAACAGTAGAGCTATTGGTATGCATTGGTTATTACCTACCAAAAGTAGTGCAAGGGAGTACAACCAGTGAACCTACCATCAGGCAACATCATTGCCATAAAGCAGTGTATGTGGTCTGCAACAATCTCTAGGTAGGTGATACATGTAACATCCACATGAATGCCAGGACCAAAGGTTTCCCAGCAGAACCTATGCCCAGAGCATAACATCACCTCCAGTGGCCAGCCTTCTTTCCATAGTGAATCCTGTTTTTTATCTCTTCCCCAGGTAAATGATGCACATGCACCCAGCCACCCACCTCATCTAAAAGAAAATGTAATTCATCAGATCTACCAATCTTCTTCTATTGCTCCATGGTCCAGTTCTAATGCTTATGTCTTCACTGAAGAAGCTTTCAGTGGTGAACGGGATCATCTTGGGCACTTTGACTGGTCTGCTGTCTGCACCAAATTGTGATGCAGTTTGTGTTCCGACACCTTTATATCACGGCCAGCATTAGGTTTTTCAGCAATCTTTGCTACAGTAACTCTTCTGTGTAATTGGACCAGATGGGCTAGCCTTTGCTATCAATGTGCATCAACAAGCCTTGGGCACCAATGACCCTGACGCTGGTTCACTGGTTGTACTTCCTTGCACCACTTTAGGTCGGTAATAACAATGCATACCAAGAATACTCCACAAGACTTTCCATTTTGGAGATGCCCTGACCCAGTAGTCAAGCCATCACTTTGACCTTATCAAAGTCGCTCAGACCATTTTGCTTGTCCATTTTCATTTCCCAATCTGTATTCCCAATCTGTCCCTTTAAACATGCTAGCTATTTTTAGTGTCACGTGGTGATTTTTTTTTTTATATCACTGTACATAATAACCCAAGGGTGATATGTGCTTATTCTGTATTTCTTGCATTCTGCACGTAAGGAAATGTTCATTTCATTATAACATACTTTATAATGATTCTTAAACCAACCATTATGCATCATTAACTGCAGGTGCTGCTTGACATTGTAATAATAAAAAAAAACAAAAAAAAAACCCAGATGTAAAATCTGTATTATTAATTCATACAATAGGTGGAACACGTTTTTGGCTCTATAAAAAGAAATAATATAATATAGTACAGTTTTTTTTTATTGCAGGTGGTACTCACAAACATAACAAATCTTAGCATATGACTCTCATGGGTAGCGCAGAGGGACTCTTAGCAGGACGTCCCTATCCTTCTTCTGGCTGATGCTTATCAGGTCTGCAAGGCTGTTGGTATAATAGATCCAGAGATGTCTCTGTGTTCCTTTTATTGAGCAAAATAATTCAAAATAATTGCATTGAGTGCAATAAAATGGGATTTCCAATAAATATAATAAAAGTCCAGATAAAGTCCAAATATTGGAGAAAAGACTGTAAACCAGGTTCTTCTGTGGATCCGAGATGTATTATGCTATTCTGCAGAGTTGTGCAATAGTTAGACACTCAGGAATAGAAAGTGGTGAGTGTTCTGCTCAAACAAGCCTACATATTATAGGGAGTGAACACTTGTTTATTGTTGCTAATTTCTCCACTGCATCTCCTACTAATAAAGTTTCAAAAATGAAAGGGCCACTCTAAGCACTTAGAGTATTCCTTTTAAAATTAAATCATGTTTATTTTATAAAAATAACTTGATTCAATTATTTTATCTCTACATTATATCATATATAAATCTTAAAACATAATAATTTCCATAAGTTTTTACTTTAAAATCATAGTCAATCTCTTATTTCTATGAAATGTATAGGCTGGTATTTTGGATATAATAAAGATGAAAACATTAACAAGATAAGTATCCAAAGCATATGCCTTCCTCGTAAACTATGTTCCTAACATTTATTTTGAGCATGATTTAGGATAGTTATATAAAAACAATATAAATGAAAGTAAACCTAATTGGATTTCAATTTTAAATATTTAAAAATAAAAATAAATAAATGTATTATATTAAACACAATGGATCTGCTCGACAGTTTAAGTTGCTCACTAAATAAATAGTTTTATAAAGCCTGTTTTTGTTGAAATTAAATGGTGACGACTTTGACCATAATTTGTACAGTACACATCAATGGAATAGGACCAATAAAATTTCCAAAAAACAAGTGAATAAGAAGGCACTAAAAACTAATCACCAAACTAAAATTATTAAACCAAAGTAGCAGCACCTATAAAGTGTAATAGCTCACTAAACATACTACAAAAACAGAGAAATATATAAAGGTGTGCTGTGCCTTTAAGACAAAATTTGCAATGAATAATAAATGATAAAGTGCAACAAAGATTATAAAGTGGATCAGCCATGAACTTTCAAAAAGTGTAAAAAGACCTCTAAACGAATGAATTGGTATAGCATGGGGCAGAGTATAGCTCTGCCATAGTGTAATTGTAGGTCATCTTGCAGGCTGCCAGAAATCTCTGCTAAATGGTGAGTAAACCATTAGCAGCAATGCTAGACTCGGTCTGTCAGTTAAAGTGGTTATGGTGCCTACAGTGTTCCTTTAAAATATTAAATTGTGAAAAGACCCAAGACAGGGAAATGTTTCTAAAACTTTCTAAAACTGTGCCCACTCAAGAGGTGAAAGAAACTTGGACACATCTGCAGATGCTGACCATGCCTCCTCTCTTGTCATTCATTATCATGGATGGCAAAGGATTCCTGGCACATTAAATGAACACAGGTGCTCAGCAAATAAATAAGAGATTTGGGAAAGGGTCATGACACTTCTGGATGATCTGATTGCCAATGTCAATACCAAAGATATTAGAATGACTCTACCTAAACTGAAGTTTTAGCATGATACTTTGACATTCTTTTCTCTACCTCTGAAAAACACATCATGGGCAAAATGCATTTCAAAGTGAGCCATGCAAAGGGGGCCCTTATTTCATGCAACCGATAAATTCACCAAATAAAAAAATGTGACTTTATAAAGACTCTCCCCTTCTGACATAGCATTATAACATTAAAATTTTCGACTTATAGAACGCTATCTTTTCCAAAAATAAAAATGTACATTTATTTATAAATATTCAAATGAGGGTAACACAGACAGCATGGTATAATTGTTACTGTCTATATTCCCCTAATCCCCATTGCAGAGTTATATTATATTGTGTTATGTGGTTGTCTGTATCATTCCACATATGATTATGTTTTAAGCATTATGTTGATTGTGTCACCATAAGTAAAATGTAATGTTGATAGGGGCTAGTCCTTGTTGGAAGTAAAGAGTTACTATTCAGGGCTCATATTAGTTCTATACAATACAATACTTTAATATTGCTTTAATGGTTCTGATTTACCTTTTATTTATTTTTTTTAGCAATATTCTATTACTGATATTAAAAAGAGCTTAGTGGTGTACTAGCAAAACCATTAACAGATTTATTTGATCATTGTTAACAGGAGTAGTCCCAGGAGATTGAAAGTTAGCGAATGTTGTGCCCATTCACCAGAAAGACAGTAGGGAGGAGTCAGGCAACTATAGGCCAGTACGTCTTACTTCAGTAGTGGGGAAAGTAATGGAAACCATGTTAAAGGATAGGATTGTTGAACATCTAAAATCACATGGATTTCAAAATCTGACAACATGACTGACGTTACCTCAGGGAGATTATGCCAAACTAATCTTATTGATTTTTTTTGATTGGGTAACTAAATAGATCAGTGTGGTGCAGCAGACATTGCTTAACTAGATTTCAGTTATGCTTTTGACACTGTTGCACATAGAAGGCTTATCAATAAACGGCAATCTTTAAGTTTGGATTCCAATATTGCTGAATGGGTAAGGCAGTGTCTGTGACAGTAAACAGAGGGTTGTAGTCAATGGAGTATATTTGAAGCATGGTCTTGTCACCAGTGGGGTACCCCAGGGATCTGTACTTGGACCCATTCTCTTTGATATTTGTATTACTGATATTGCAGAAGGTCTTGATGGTAAGGTATGTCTTTTTGCTGATGATACTAAGATATGTAACAGGGTTGATGTTCCAGGAGGGATAAGCCAAATGGCAAATGATAAACTAGAAAAATGGTCAGAGTGGTAGCAACTGACATTTAATGTGGATAAGTGCAAGATAATGCATCTTGGACGTAAAAACCCAAGGGCAGAGTACAGAATATTTGATAGAGTCCTAACCTCAACTTCTGAGGAAAGGGATTTAGGGGTGATTATTTCTGATGACTTAAAGGTAGGCAGACAATGTAATAGAGCAGCAGGAAATGCTAGCAGAATGCTTGGTTGTATAGAGAGAGGTATTAGCAGTAGAAAGAG
Organism: Pelobates cultripes; assembly: GCA_933207985.1. NCBI lineage: Eukaryota > Metazoa > Chordata > Amphibia > Anura > Pelobatidae > Pelobates > Pelobates cultripes. Next base: position 146,210,778 of record OW240915.1, on the reverse strand, counting down.
GGAAGTGCTCATGCCACATGTCAGAACACTGGTGAGACCTCACTTGGAGAATTGCACGCAGTACTGGAGACCTAGCTAGAGATGTGCATGGGCAAAATAATTTGGTTTGATTTGGTTGGGAAATTCAGGTAAGTAAATACATTCGGCACTTTGGTAATTCGGTGCTTTGGCAATTCTGTTTGGTTCGGCACTTAAAAAAATTTGAACTTTGGCAACTCGGAACTTCGGCAATTTGGGACTTCAGCAATTTGGAACTTCAGCAATTCGGAACATCTATAGGGCTCTCTACCCCTAACCCTACACCTTCCCCTACCTCTAACCATCACAATCACTTACACATCTAGAGGGCTCCCAGGGCCCGGACGGCAGGGCTCGAGTCATGCAGGAAGGCGTGGGAATGGCGTTCCTGCACTTTTTCCACAGCAGGATCGCCGTTCTCGTTACTAGTTCTGCAGGACCCAGGGCTGGCACAAGCAGCCGCCAGAGCAGGTGGGAGCACAAATCCCAATCCCCTGCCTCTGGCTGGCGACTCAGATTTTTAAACTCACCTCTCTCCCTGCAGCCTGCAGCCAGTGGAGTCAGCCGGCCTCTCCTGATGATGTCAGAAGGAGGGGCCGTGATTTTCACTGCTTTTCTCCAAGGACCGCTGGGGAGTCTGGAGGAAGAGCAGAGGAAGTCACGCCCACTCCTCCGTACATCATCAGGAGAGGCAGGCCGACTCCACTGACTGCAGGCTCCAGATCCTGTCCCACCCCTCCTGGCCCAAGGTAAGCCTCAGGGAGGGGTGAATGCACTTTAGGTTTTTTTTTTAATCCCCCTCCTCAGGCCCTGTCCCTTTCCTCAGCCCATGTCCCTTCCTCAACCCCTGCCCCCCCTTCCTAAGCTCCTGTCCCCCTTAGTCCCTGTCCCTTTCCTCAGCCCATGTCCCCTTCTTCAACCCCTGCCCCCCCTTCCTAAGCTCCTGTCCCCCTTAGTCCCTGTCCCTCTTCCTGAGTCCCTGTCCTCATCCCCTGCCTCCCCTACTAAGCTCCTGTCCCTTTCCTCACCCCCTGTCCCTTTCCTCAGCCCATGTCCCCCCTCCTAAGCTCCTGTTCCTTTTCCTCAGTCCTGCCCTCCTCAGCCCCTGTCACCTTACTCAGCCCCTGCCCCCCTCAGCTGGTTGGTTCTTGGGTAGATAATACTAGAAGATGCAGAAATAAATTGCGATGTACAAAGAAAAGAGCTAGTATCATTAGGCTCAATATACAGGGAGTGCAGAATTATTAGGCAAATTAGTATTTTGACCACATCATCCTCTTTATGCATGTTGTCTTACTCCAAGCTGTATAGGCTCGAAAGCCTACTACCAATTAAGCATATTAGGTGATGTGCATCTCTGTAATGAGAAGGGGTGTGGTCTAATGACATCAACACCCTATATCAGGTGTGCATAATTATTAGGCAACTTCCTTTCCTTTGGCAAAATGGGTCAAAAGAAGGACTTGACAGGCTCAGAAAAGTCAAAAATAGTGAGATATCTTGCAGAGGGATGCAGCACTCTTAAAATTGCAAAGCTTCTGAAGCGTGATCATCGAACAATCAAGCGTTTCATTCAAAATAGTCAACAGGGTCACAAGAAGCGTGTGGAAAAACCAAGGCGCAAAATAACTGCCCATGAACTGAGAAAAGTCAAGCGTGCAGCTGCCACGATGCCACTTGCCACCAGTTTGGCCATATTTCAGAGCTGCTACATCACTGGAGTGCCCAAAAGCACAAGGTGTGCAATACTCAGAGACATGGCCAAGGTAAGAAAGGCTGAAAGACGACCACCACTGAACAAGACACACAAGCTGAAAAGTCAAGACTGGGCCAAGAAATATCTCAAGACTGATTTTTCTAAGGTTTTATGGACTGATGAAATGAGAGTGAGTCTTGATGGGCCAGATGGATGGGCCCGTGGCTGGATTGGTAAAGGGCAGAGAGCTCCAGTCCGACTCAGACGCCAGCAAGGTGGAGGTGGAGTAGTGGTTTGGGCTGGTATCATCAAAGATGAGCTTGTGGGGCCTTTTCGGGTTGAGGATGGAGTCAAGCTCAACTCCCAGTCCTACTGCCAGTTCCTGGAAGACACCTTCTTCAAGCAGTGGTACAGGAAGAAGTCTGCATCCTTCAAGAAAAACATGATTTTCATGCAGGACAATGCTCCATCACACGCGTCCAAGTACTCCACAGCGTGGCTGGCAAGAAAGGGTATAAAAGAAGAAAATCTAATGACATGGCCTCCTTGTTCACCTGATCTGAACCCCATTGACAACCTGTGGTCCATCATCAAATGTGAGATTTACAAGGAGGGAAAACAGTACACCTCTCTGAACAGTGTCTGGGAGGCTGTGGTTGCTGCTGCACACAATGTTGATGGTGAACAGATCAAAACACTGACAGAATCCATGGATGGCAGGCTTTTGAGTGTCCTTGCAAAGAAAGGTGGCTATATTGGTCACTGATTTGTTTTTGTTTTGTTTTTGAATGTCAGAAATGTATATTTGTGAATGTTGAGATGTTATATTGGTTTCACTGGTAATAATAAATAATTGAAATGGGTATATATTTGTTTTTTGTTAAGTTGCCTAATAATTATGCACAGTAATAGTCACCTGCACACACAGATATCCCCCTAACATAGCTAAAACTAAAAACAAACTAAAAACTACTTCCAAAAATATTCAGCTTTGATATTAATGAGTTTTTTGGGTTCATTGAGAACATGGTTGTTGTTCAATAATAAAATTAATCCTCAAAAATACAACTTGCCTAATAATTCTGCACTCCCTGTAGATTTGGGCTGTGCGGTCGGTCAATTTCACACTGAAAAAATTACTAAGTCCCATTCGAACGTGCGTTTGAATCTTCGAACGGAACTTAGTCTCTGCGGCTGAAAACTCAGTGCAGGAGAAGGTAAGGGTCAGCGGTGTTCGTTGAAATGTGTAGCCGATTTCAGTTCCATGGATTTGGCTACACATACCGCTGACCTGACCTCATTTGAATGAACAAAGATGGCCGCCGCCACGTGTTCATTTGTCGAATGGCGGCCACTTCGACTAATTCGGCACTTCGGCTGCATCCGAAGTGCCAATTTAAAGCTGCAGAACAGCTCCAATACAATTTAAAGGGGCAGCAAGAGTCTTTTAAAATCCAATCTTCTAAAATAGTCTTTAACAGGCAATATCTTCCAGGGGCCATAGTCTTAAAGGGGCATTGTTCACCAAAGTCACAATGTGCCCACAGACGGTTCTTAAAGGGCCATACACAGTCCAATAAAAGTCCATAAGCCCAAATGCTGGTTTAAAAGGGTACAATCTCCCAGGGGCCATAATCGCAGGGGAGAAGGCTGGCAAGCAAGCATCTCCAGGACCAAGTGGCGAAGGGCACTTCGTCACAGCATCCATGCATTCCAATCCTTAACGAAACTTTATTGTTCATACTTCATATTTTCACACTGTAGTCCTAAGAGTCTCTTGTATGTACATATATCGGGCATATCGGAACAAAATAAACAAAAGATCAATAAATTGATGTTGGGTTAAAATTCCAATAAAACTATTTGATATGTTGGTATTGAATATAAAAATATACTTATATGTGCATAAACTCATAAACGTAATCATGATACCTTCGAAATTCATGTAAGGTAGAAAAAAGTAATCAGCTATTAAAAATTTTTAAACGAAATGAATATTGCAAAACTTAAATAGACATATGAAAGAATCCTTTGTTCATAGTAAAACTTCTGTGCTAAATACATAGGGAAAACTTATAAAAGGGTAAAAGGAGGAGTTTCATAATGATCTTAAAGGACCACTATAGTGCCAGGAAAACAGACTTGTTTTACTGGTACTACAGGGTCTCTAGGTTCTCCCACCCTCTGGGTCCCCCCCCCCCGCCAGGCTCTAAGGGGCGGAAGGGGTTTATACCTTACCTTTTCCCCCCGTTGGGCTCCCTCGGCGCAGGGAACTCTCCTCCTCCTTTTCGAGCCGCACGCACATTCAGACAGTCCATAGGAAAGCATTCTCAATGCTTTCCTATGGACGCTGGCGTCTTCTCACTGTGAAAATCAATGAGACACCCACTAGAGGTTGGATTAACCCATAGGTAAACATAGCTGTTTCTCTGAAACTGCTATGTTTACAGCAAAAAGGGTTAAACCTAGCTGGATCTGGCATTAAGCTCAAGTGGTCTGGGTGCCTATAGTGGTCCTTTAATACAAAAAATAGGGAAGAATGAATTAAAAAAAGATAAAAAAGACCCGCAAATTAATGAAGTATAAACGTATTTAAAATAATTATTAGTGAAAATGAATAAATACCTAAAAGTACTATAACTACTTCACAACTGCTTGCGAATCTGATAATGAATCTTTATACTGTCTTTTTGACCAGAAATAAGTGTTGCTTTCCCATTAACTTTTTGTAAGAAGTGGCATATCTCAAAGTCTAAATTGAGCCCGTATGGGATGAGGGTATTAAAGTTAAAAATATACTTCATTTCTTCTTTGCCTAAATTGTTAATAAAATCTCCTTCTCTCCAATCTTTTTCACTGATTTTAAAGCACAGAAAAATATGTCCTTAGGGTACTGATTATGTAGTGTTTTTAAAATGTTGGGAAACGCTATGTGTCTCAAGACACAAGGTCTTTTAAAAAGTTATTTGGTTTTTCAGTCTCCAAACAACTTTTAACTAAAATGTTTTTTTTAGATTTTTAGTTCCCCTATGAATTATTCTAGGTTTGGGGGGTAAAATTTTATTAAGAACGGGATCGTCCCTTTAAATATGCCAATGTTTCCTTATGGCCTGTTGTTCTTTCTTGGTGTTTCCATTATAGTTACAGATGAAAGGGATTTAATTTCCTCCTTGAGATTTATTTTTCTGTTTATATGTGAGGAGTTGTTTCCTTGGTAAAAGTTGTACTTCTTCCAGGTTCTTTCTGAGATCTTCTCTTTCATAAGCTCTCTCCAAAAATTGCTGCTCTAGATGTTCCGCTTGTTCTACATAATCGTTGTCTTCTGTACAGTTCCTTCTTATCGTGAGGAATTATCCCCTTGGGACATTCGGAAGCCAGGGTTTGTAGTGACAGCTGGTCCTGTCTATGTAGCTGTTTGTGTCCACTGGTTTAAAGTGGTTCTTAGTTTTAATGGAGGAATCTTTAATATAAATGTTTAGGTCCAAAAAGTTGATCTCAGTGTCACTTCTAGTACATGTTAGTTTTATTCCCCAATCATTATTATTGAGGAACTGTGAAAAGTCATCCAGGTCTATACTGCTGACTGTCCAGCTAAAAACTATATCATCTATGTATCTGCAGTAGGACACCAAGTTTGCTGTCTAGCCATGTCCGTGCGAGATAACGTGCTCTTCCCAATATGCCATAACTCCAGGGAGGGAAGGGGTTACATTGTGGGGAGGGTGACAGGGAGTGAAGGGGTTACATTGTGGGGAGGGGGGCAGGGAGTGAAGGGGTTACATTGGGAGGGGACAGGAGTGAAGGGGTTACATTGTGGGGGGGGGGCAAGGAAGGGGTTACATTGTGGGGAGGGGCAGAGAGTGAAGGGGTTACATTGTGGGAGGGGGGGCAGGGAGGAAGGGGTTACATTGTGGGGAGTGGGGCAGGGAGTGAAGGGGTTACATTGTGGGGAGGGGAACAGGGAGTGAAGGGGTTACATTGTGGGGAAGGGGGCAGTGAGTAAAGGGGGGAGTACATTAGGGGGGCGGCTTTGTCTTACCTGTAATAAATTCCCTTGTGGTTCAGTGTCTCCCTGGTGGTCTGGTGGGTTAACGCTCCGGTCTGCACCTCCGCCGGGTGCAGAGCTGCAGACCGTGTAATAAAAGTCTCGCAAGCGCCAAGAGTGTTGCCATGGTGTTGTCTGGGTGCTTATCACACAGTCTGCAGCTCTGCACCTGGCGGAGCTGCAGACCGGAGGTGCTAGGCAGACTGATTGGAGGAAGCCTGGTTGCATACAGGGCCCTGGAGGTGAGGGTCAGCGAGACCCACTGGGAATCGCCCTGCGACCCACCAGTGGGTCTCGACTCACATTTTGGGAACCGCTGCCTTAGATAATAACCCTAATGTGTTTTCAAATCAGTTATGAAAATCTCATGAGCTCAGAAACAATGTATTTGATTGATACCTTGTTATCAATAACAAAAGTAGCACAATACTAACTTGTAACTGGACTGGATGAAGATAATGTCTCCTAACAAACAAAATGAATATCACTTTAATTCGATTAATGAGTTTGACAACTGCTTATCACACAACATTTAAGCAGCATGTGTAATTCACACATAGAATTTGACTTTTTAAAGGTGGTTTCCTACTCTTGGGAATACAACCTATAATGCAAAGGTCACATTAATGTGACTAATGATATGCTAGAGATGGTGGCGATATGGTTTATCGTAGTATATTGAGTGCAAAGTGGTACATGTTGGGAGATTTGTAGTTGGTGATTGCTCCATATTTATCTATCACCCAGAATAACATCTGTTTTTACATTGATACATCTCCCCTAATGTTTATGAAAATGTTCCTCAACAGATCACCTTATACAAAAATACTATATGACTATTTAGTAAATGGACAGAGTAATTCAAACATACTCTGTTGTTTTAATTGTTGCCTTGTTAATAGTTGACTTGTTACAAACAAAAGGAATTTGTCAGTAATTTAGTTGACATATAATTATAATACTTCCTATTATACTTTAAACTATTTACATTTATTAGAGATTGCAAAAGAGTGTTTAATGCACAGGTGTAATTAAATTAGTTAAGAATTATGTCAATTCGCCAGCTCTTGCTCAGTGTCCTACAAATTCCAAGCCTGTTTGAAGCTCACCACTGCAAAAGAACAGACTGGCAAAATATGATATTCTTTTAAATCAAAATGAAAACATTTCCCATGAAAAGTTTTTTATCATAAAGTCATGGACTACATAATGCTAGGATTTTGCTAATGTTCAAGTTCAATGAATTTGAAAACATTAACAAAATAAATTAAATGCTTTATGGAAACTGCACACAAATATATACACTAGCTAAAGTAATTTTTTTTAGGAGTTCATTCCCAGGATCACGTTTTGTTATTTTGACTGAAATAACCCTTATTCTCCCAGTGAGAATTATTACTGATGTAAAAACAAGAATCCCACCACTGGAATTCAAATAAGATTATGTGAATAATAAGTATACAAATTGGGAACTAAATATTTCTTGTAAATTGTCATTTTATAAGCCTGATTCATTTTCAGGCATTGCAATCAGAATGGGAAATTAGTCAATAGCTAGTTCTTTAAAGTCAGGCAACATAATAGCTGGCTTTGAAAAAAATAATCCAAATTGACCATTCACGATTCACCATTGACTACATTATAACATTGATCATAAATACATCAAATTGTACTCAGTTTTAGAGTACAATTATTGCAAACCGTCAACAAAATCCAGATTTGAGTTTGGCTTGTACAATGAATTTGTTAGATCAGAATGACATTTAACATATACAGCTTTCAACCAAGATGGACTATACATGGGGAAATCCGCAGATATAACAATTAAGCATAGTATTATTTTGTTTAACTATAGTTGCCACCATGCTAGATTATTCGATTGGCTGAGATCAGTCAGTTGTAGACATAGTGTCTCTGTCAAAAGGACCAATAAGTAGTTTCTATTAAATCTCTGTGTGTAGAGGTGGAGATATAATTTTATCGCCTAAAACTGCCCCAATCCTAGAACTGACATGCATGGTCATTTGCAAAAAAGTGTTTCTGGGGGAGGGAAGGCATAATTGTGTGGGAGGGTGACAGTGTAGGGTGGGGGCAATGTAAGGAGGAGTGACACTGTGGGAGGCAGTGTGTGGAGGGGTGACACTGTGGGAGAGCAGTGTGTGGAGGGGTGACATTGTGGGGCAGTGTGTGGAACGCTGACATTATTGGGGGCAGTGTGGGGGGTCAGTGTGTGGAAAAGGGCAGTTTGTGGAGGGGCAGTGTGTGAAAAGAGGTCAGTGTGTGGAGGGAGGCAGTGTGTGGAGAGGGGAAGTATAGGGAGAAGGCTGTGGATGGGAGCAGTGTTTAAATGGGTGACACTGTGGGGGAGCAGTGTGTGCAGGAGTGACACTGTGGGGTGGCAGTTTGTGCAGGAGTGTCAGGTATACCTAACATTCATGCTGCCGCCAGAACCCACTTCCGGGTTCACGGCGCTTAGCTCCGCCCCTTTTTTCTGACGCGGTCTTTCCACGATACTTAGGAAGACCGTGCCAGATTCAAAGTGCTGGATTATTCACTCAGGTGCGGCAGTGAGATCAGCTGCTCTACTCGATGCTACCGGCTCCACTTCTCAGACCTCGGCTTGTAAACGGATTTCTACCTTCTCATCTCTCAGACCTCGGCTTGTAAACGGATTTCTACCTTCTCATCTCTCAGACCTCGGCTTATAAACGGAATTCTACCTTCTCCTCTCCCAGACCTCGGCTTGTAAACGGATTTCTACCTTCTCCTCTCTCAGACCTCGGCTTGGACAAACGGACTTCCTTTCTCTCACTACTAAACTGCAGTTTGTTAAAAGAGACTCCTTCCTCTTCCTCCATTGGGTGAATTAACCCTTCCAGTGCCAGAGTGCTTCTAAGTTAAGTAAATCTTTTGTCAAGGAAAGCAAGTCATATCAATTAATTATAGTATTTAATTTCTTTAAACTCTCTGTTGACAAATAAGGATTGCTGCTAAGGCTAAAACTTCATTATTAAAATTCAAGTTGGAACTAACTTGGCATTTTCCTGATTATTATTTAAAGATACAGTCCACTGATTTCACTCCAATATAATAGGAGGTGAAACTTACTGTTCCTGCCCTCAGAAAATTCTGCAGTTGAGTTCCAATTAAAGAGGTATTACACAAAAGCATCACATAATAATCCAGCCTATTTCAATGGAACCAGCAGATATTAACTCACAAGTTTCTGCCCTAACCAATAGAGTGGATATGATTGCTCAAGGGTTACAGGAACTGCAAATCACGAATGAGAGAATATTAACCTATGTTAGAGACATGCAAGGCCATCTTCCTCATGCCGCTCTTCAATCGGCTGGTGATCCTGCTGTCTGTAATCCAGAAAAATTTTATGGAGATAGAACAAAGTACAGAGAGTTTTTGAATTCTTGCAAACTTCTGATAGCTTTAAAACCTAGATCTTATCTCACTGAAAGATCAAAAGTTTGTTCAGTAATTTCTTTTTTAAGAGGTGAACCTATGGCATGGGCTCATTCCTTTTTAGAGAATGATGATCCCATATTAGATTCATTGGATGAATTCTTTGAAGCTATGTCTTTATTATATGAAGATCCTTATAAACAGGCTACTGCTGATTTAAACATCAGAACTCTCCACCAAAAGAACAGACCTGTTGAAGATTATATTGCAGAATTTAAAAGATGGGCTACAGAAACCCAATGGAATGACATCACTCTATGCAATCAATTCCGTCTCGGATTATCAGAAGCTGTGAAAGATGAACTCTCTCGTACTGAACTTCCTCCCACCCTAAATGCATTGATTCAACTTTCCATTAGTATTGACAGACGTCTAAGAGAAAGAAGGGCTGAAAAAGTTCTTACTACTTCTAACTGGAGAAAACATTTTACTACTCCAAAAATTCCTGAAAAATCTCTTCCTCACAATGAACCTATGGAAGTTGGTATAATAAGAAGCCCTCTTACTTCGGAAGAAAGGATAAGAAGGAGACAACTAAATTTGTGCATGTATTGTGCTTCAAAAGAACATCTAATCCCAGAATGTCCCCTACTAATCCATTCGAAAGCTGGTAAGCGTCATTCATCTACTTCTATATTGAACGTTCTTCAAAAAAGGAAAACATCTACTTATTTTTCTATATCTCTCATATTACAGTGGGATACAAAAAGAATCGTGACTGAAGCCATTATTGATTCTGGTGCTAATGGAACCTTCCTTGATTTTTCTTTTGTTGCAAAGAATAAAATTCCGTGTGTTTGAAAAACCAATTTTATTCCAATCAGAGTTATTGATGGTTCATTTATATCCTCAGGACCCATAAAAGATGAGACAATTCCTCTAAGAATGATTACCAATAACGTACATACAGAATTCCTTACATTTGATGTTATTAAATCTCCACTTTATCCCGTCATTCTAGGAATTAATTGGTTAAAAACTCATGATCCTTTAATTAAATGGTCACCCTTTTCCATTTCTTTTCCTTCTGACTTTTGCAAAAAAACCTGCTTCCAACATATTCCTATTCTCCAAACTACTCAGGAATCAATTATACCTCCATTCTACTCTGACTTTTCAGATGTCTTTTGTAAAAAAGAAGCGGAAACACTTCCACCTCATCGAGCATATGATTGCCCAATCGATCTAATACCTGGTGCTCCCATTCCTTATGGACACATTTATCCACTTTCTGAAAAGGAATTGCAGACCTTAAAAGAATATCTTAATGAAAATTTACGTAAAGGATTCATCAGACCCTCGACTTCACCGGCTGCCTCTAGTATATTTTTTGTGAGGAATAAGGACCAAACCATCCGACCCATTATAGATTACAGAGCCTTAAATAAAATAACCATAAAAAATCGTTATCCTCTTCCACTAATAAATGAATTAATTGAAAGGTTAAGAACTGCAACTATATTCACTAAACTCGACCTCCGAGGCGCATATAACCTCATTAGAATAAAACAGGATGATGAATGGAAGACCGCCTTCCGGACTAGATATGGTCTCTACGAATATCTAGTGATGCCTTTTGGGCTTTGTAATGCCCCTGCAACATTCCAACATTTTATAAATGATATCTTTAGAGATCTTTTGGATGTTTGTGTTATTATCTACTTAGATGATATTCTAATATATTCTAACAATTTGGATGAACATAGGAAGCATGTAAGATGGGTTCTATCTAGATTGAGAACTCACAAATTATACGCTAAACCAGAGAAATGTCTTTTTGAAGTTACTGAACCCTCCTTTCTTGGATACATTATTTCACCTCATTCTCTGAAAATGGATAACTCTAAAATCGAATGTATTATTAACTGGCCGTTCCTACTACTACAAAAGAATTGCAACGATTTCTTGGATTTGCAAACTTCTATAGAAAATTCATTAGAAACTACTCAGAGGTATCACATCCACTTAACCACCTTAACAGTACTAAACGTTCTTTCAAATGGAATAAAGATGCACAAGCTGCCTTCGACAGTTTAAAAAAAAGATTTACAACTGCACCTATTCTACAGCTACCTAATCCAACATTCTTGTATGTCCTAGAATTGGATGCATCAGATTCAGCTATCGGAGCAGTTCTTTCTCAGCAAAAGACTCCTCAAGATCCACTTCATCCAGTCGCATTCTTTTCAAGATCCTTGAGCTCTGCTGAAAAAAATTATCCTATTGGTGAAAAGGAATTATTAAGTGTTAAAGATGCCTTTGAAAATTGGCGCCATCTATTAGAAGATACAAAACAACCTATCATAGTCTATACAGACCATAAAAATCTTGAATATCTTTATACTAATAAAACCCTTACGGCTAGACAAGTTAGATGGAACCTATTTTTTAACCGGTTTAACTTCCAATTAATATACAGACCTGGAACTAGAAATAAAAAGGCTGACGCTCTTACTCGAATTCCTTCTAAAACTTCTATTGATGTTTATCCTCCTAACAAAATAATAGGGATCCTCTCTTCTCTTCAGGATGACTTAAGGAACTTGAATCAAAAGGATCTTGAACTTCCCAAAACACCTAATTTAACAAAAAAGGATGGTATAATTTACTTTAAAAATAGAATTTATATTCCTCCCATTCTTAGGAACAAATTACTCAAAATGGTGCATGATTCACCCCTAGCTGGACATCCTGGAATAAAGAAAACTCTTGAACTAACTTCACGATATTATTGGTGGCCTCGCCAAGATAGAACCATTGAATTATATGTCAAAACTTGTCCTATCTGTCAAAGGTCCAAATCTGAACATAATCAACCTTTTGGATTACTACTTAACTTACCTATTCCAGAAAAACCTTGGCAATCCATTTCTGGATTTTCTTGTTGACCTTCCTCCATCCCGACAGTTCACCACTATTCTTGTTGTTGTGGACCGCTTCACTAAAATGTCCCATTTCATCTCTTTAAAAAAATTACCCTCCTCCGTAGAATTGTCCAAAGTCTTTATTGATAATATTGTAAAGCTTCATGGTCTTCCAGAAGAAATTATTTCTGATAGGGGGACACAATTTACCTCCAAATTCTGGAAAGAGATGTGTCTCTCTCTTCAAATTCAACGCAAACTCTCTTCTGCCTATCATCCCCAAACTAATGGGCAAACAGAGAGAGTTAATCAATGTTTGGAACAATATCTCCGATGTTATTGTTCATACCTGCAAGATGACTGGACCACTTGGTTACCTATGGCTGAATTTTCTTACAATAATACCATTCATTCTAGTACGAAAATGACTCCTTTTTTCTCCAACTATGGTTTTCATCCGTCCTCATTTCCCATCCCATCTAATTCTTCATCCAATCCCACGGTTACTTCAAAAAATTAATTTATGTCTTCTCTATTCCTTAAATTACGGGAGAATCTTCAACTCGCCCAAAACTACCAGAAAAAGTTTTTTGACCATAATAGAAGAATTCCCCCTCCTTATAAAGTGGGGGATCTTGTCTGGCTCTCTTCAAAAAATATTACCACAAACCGTCCTTCAAAGAAATTGAGCTCTCTTTTTCTTGGTCCTTTTCAAATAACTACAATCATCAATGATAACGTTGTTAAATTAAAACTACCTCCAAGTTTTAAACTTCATCCAGTATTCCATGTCTCTTTGCTTAAACCACACATCCCTGATCCTTTCCATAGAGAAATAGTAACAACTCCTGAACCTATCATCGTCCAAGGTGAAGAAGAATATGAAATTCATAAGATTTTGGATTCTCGTATCCACCGTGGCTCTTTACAATACCTTATCAGATGGAAAGGTTATGGAGTTGATGAAGATACCTGGGAAGATTCATCTAATGTTCATGCAAAGAGATTAGTTGATGCTTTTCACAAACGCTACCCCTTTAAACCGAAATAAGTGCACCCAGAGGATGCCCCATGAGAAGGGGGTACTGTCAGGTATACCTAACATTCATGCTGCCGCCGGAACCCACTTCCGGGTTCACGGCGCTTAGCTCCGCCCCTTTTTTCTGACGCGGTCTTTCCACGATACTTAGGAAGACCGCGCCAGATTCAAAGTGCTGGATTATTCACTCAGGTGCAGCAGTGAGATCAGCTGCTCTACTCGATGCTACCGGCTCCACTTCTCAGACCTCGGCTTGTAAACGGATTTCTACCTTCTCATCTCTCAGACCTCGGCTTGTAAACGGATTTCTACCTTCTCATCTCTCAGACCTCGGCTTGTAAACGGATTTCTACCTTCTCATCTCTCAGACCTCGGCTTATAAACGGAATTCTACCTTCTCCTCTCCCAGACCTCGGCTTGTAAACGGATTTCTACCTTCTCCTCTCTCAGACCTCGGCTTGGACAAACAGACTTCCTTTCTCTCACTACTAAACTGCAGTTTGTTAAAAGAGACTCCTTCCTCTTCCTCCATTGGGTGAATTAACCCTTCCAGTGCCAGAGTGCTTCTAAGTTAAGTAAATCTTTTGTCAAGGAAAGCAAGTCATATCAATTAATTATAGTATTTAATTTCTTTAAACTCTCTGTTGACAAATAAGGATTGCTGCTAAGGCTAAAACTTCATTATTAAAATTCAAGTTGGAACTAACTTGGCATTTTCCTGATTATTATTTAAAGATACAGTCCACTGATTTCACTCCAATATAATAGGAGGTGAAACTTACTGTTCCTGCCCTCAGAAAATTCTGCAGTTGAGTTCCAATTAAAGAGGTATTACACAAAAGCATCACAAGGAGTGACACTATGGGGTGTCAGGGTGTGAAGAGGTGACACTGTGGGGGAGAAATATGTGGAGAGGGGGCAGTGTGTGGAGGGGTGACATTGTGGGGTTGCAGTGTGTGCAGGGGTGACACTGTGGGGTGGCAGGGTGTGTAGGGGGTGACACTGTGGGGGGGCAGTGTGTGGAGAGTATTCAGTGAACATCCTCCACCCCACACTTACATACCTTTATTTTTTCAGCAGTAACATCCCTGGTGATCCGGTGGGATAGCTATCTGGTCTGCACCTCCTCTGTTTGCAGAGCTGTAGACCATGTGATAGATATCTTGCGAGCTTTGGAAGTGTCAGAGCATTGTTGTGGTAATCCGGGTGAGATCGCAAGACACTAACTTCAGTCTGCAGCTCTGCACCACTGGTGGAGCTGCAGACTGGAGGTGCAGTGCTCACTCAACATAGGCAGAGTGAGTGTAGTGGCCATGCATGTGATGGCATATAGGGCAAGCCACCGGGTCACTTCCTGGTGTCGGGCTCTCGGTCATAGACATGTTATTCTGCCTTAAGGTGAGTGTGGTGGCCGCGAGGCCACTCAATTAGAGAGCCGGATCAGTCCACCCTTTTAAAGGGCAAGTACAAAAATCCCCGGGGAAGGCAGACACCTATGCCCTTGCAGACGCCCATGCCCACATGGAACCTAGTGTTGGCAGAGATAGGTTAAAGACAGCCATAGACATAGCTATTAACAGCAAGCATTACGATAGAGGAAGAAATATGAGTGTGTCAGAAAAGGTAACTGAACACGTGTGGGTAAATATACACAACTGGATGTTAAGGTACAAGGGAGAGGCACAATAGGGGATTAATAAACATGCAAAAATACAATTGGGCACTGGTACACAGACAGAGACACAACTGGGAGGGGGGAATGAGTGACACACAGAGACAGAACTGGGCACTGGGAAGCATGCATAAATGCACATGTTCCCAAATGTCTTTAAAATGATGGCTTTGTCCTTTATATAAAATGCATGAACAAATGTAATCAACCAGATGGTACAGATTCAGCCAGAAAGACTGAACTTCAGCTGGATTGGGTTTAGTAAGTATGAGAGTTGCCATTCTGATCAGCATACCATCATTTTCACTACAATTTGAACATCTAAAAACAAAAATACTTTTGCATCCACATATGCATAACATGAAGACATCATTTACGCACAGTGACATTCCACACAGATGTATCATTGAGATTGTTGTCTGTGAGCCTGTGTATCAATGAGCGTGTGTGCTTGTGTCAGTGAGATTGTCTGTGTCTGCATGTGAGAATGCTTACTGTATAATTAATTTTTTTACACTGACTGAACCAATATTTTGAATTAGAAAAAGAAAGATACCAATAATATATATAATTTTTGATAGCATCTCTGAAAACGTGGCTAGTCCTATGTTCCTCTGTACAAAATGTCTACCCCTAGATAGCAGTTTGGCCTGACCTTTGGATTGAAAATAATCCTCTACTTGATCTCTCAACTATCCATAAAATCAAAATTATTAAAGTATTTTTTTTACCTATTTAAAACGAATCATTATCAGCAAGGTGTGACTCCCTAATGATAATAGTATAGCAAAAGTAATAAAACCTGTTAAAATGAATTTCCGTGTATTGCTTATCTGGAGAAATCAACAAAGTCATTCAAGAAATCTTTAAGGATTATTTCATCATCTAATCCTTCAAAATGGGAAATTGAAACTAATGTACCTTCAGCTAGGTTTATCATTCCATGCTTGAAACATTCTAATACATATGTTAGGAAAATTAATTATTGTAGCATGTTTTCTTGTGAATGTTGATAAGAATGAAAAGGGACATTTATTTTGAAAACTCATGGTTTATTATTTGCATGCTTTGCTTATCTTATCTCGTAGCTGAGATACAAATTGGATACAGACTTCCAATACTGGAGAAAGAAAAACTGCACATATTCAGTTGTTTAGCATTTGTACAATACAAATTGTAACACACATTTCTAAAGAACAGGGAAATAAATATTTAGGCTTATCGGTTTAAGACCCACTTAATCATATCCAGACGCTGGTACTTGAATGGGATTTTTAAAGAAAGATACACATTAAAAACAATAGTATTTCATAGTTTAAAGGAGGCAGCAATCAAGTTGTCATCTGATCTATTGTTGAAGATATATTTAATATGGTTCTAAATTGCTGAGCAGAGTGGGTTGAGATCTGCAATTAAACCATATCTTGAGGATTGCAACATGGAAACAACCAAATGCACAAATATTTATTTAATTTATTTTATCTGTGCTATAAAGGAACAATGGTTTGATACTGCAGATCATCATCAATAATGGTTGTGTTCCCTTGACATGACAGAGGAATGCACAGCAAGCTATTAGCATTTAATATAAGTATGAAGTATATATTAGAATTTATTTTTTTAATAAGTGGGTTTGCCTTCTCTAATAGAAGGTATGTTTTTTTTGCTGTGAGGGACATAAAACAATGTCTATTTGCTGGGCTGGGGGGAGAAAAGGGACAATTATGTTTATAATTATACTCAAAGTACTTTGAGTCCCATGCTCATATCACTATAATGGGGCCCATAGGGCCAGATAGTCGAAGTTCTGAAGTTCCAAAGTGCCGTAGTCCCAAAGTTCCAAAGTGTCGAAGTACCAAAGTGCCAAACCGAAGTCCCGAAGTCCCAATTTTTCGGAATGCCGAACCGGATATTTTTCCCATGCACACCCCTAAAGTTCAGGTTATACATAGAGAAAGGGAAAGAATTACAAACTCTAAATGAGAAAGAAGCCAAATATGTATTCACAACCAATCCACGGATACCGGTCTTTTATCACCTACAGAAGGTACATAAAGATATAACCAACCCCCAAGGTAAACCTATCATATCAGGAATTGACTCAGTATCAGCTAGAGTTTCAGAATATATAGATATTATGTTGCAACTATTAGCAGTCAAAAATCCAAGTTCTAGAACAAACACAATGGCAGGAAGGGTACGTACTGGTCACATGCGATGTTACTCATTGTATAGCATTATTCCACCCAAAAAAAGGTATTGAATCAGTTAAATATTTTTTTGAAAAATATTTTTTTTTTTTTAAAGAGCAGATAGATTTTATTTTGGAGGGGATTTTATTAATTTTAACCAATAATTTTTTTTTGGTTCCAAGAGCAGTTTTTTCTACAGACTTGTGGTACAGTGATGGGCACCAAGTTTGCTCCCTGCTATGTAAACTTCCCTCCCTGCCCCTCATGCTGTAACTCCTCCTTGTATGTGTATCTGTGTGTCCTTTTGTATCAGTGTGCGTGTATTTGTGTGTCTGCATGTATTGTGTGTATCTGTGTACATGAGTGTCTTTGTATCGGTGTGTGGGAAACTAGGTGTCATTGTGTGTCTGTGTGTATTGCTGTGACAGTGTGTGTATTTGTGTGTCTCTGTATGTTTGTGTATGTGTATACACTGCACACATACTCCATATAAAAACATGCTTACATTCAAACACATTGTGTATATGTATATTTTATAAACACAATATACACACACTGCATCCACTACACACACACACACACTGCATCCACTACAGACGCACTATATTTAAAAGCAAACATTACATACAAACACACCCCTGCATTAAAACACTAAAATTATCTACAACACTACACACAAAAAGCACACCTGCTTTTAAAGTCCTACACTACATACAAACACCCATGCATTCAGACGCAAACATTACAAACAAGTACACCACTACATTCCAATGGCAACAGTACATACAAATACAACCATACATGCACACATATACTTAATACAAAAACATGCTTACACTCAAATGCTTAAACACTGCTCACAAATACAGGGAGTGCAGAATTATTAGGCAAGTTGTATTTTTGAGGATTAATTTTATTATTGAACAACAACCATGTTCTCAATGAACCCAAAAAACTCATTAATATCAAAGCTGAATATTTTTGGAAGTAGTTTTTAGTTTGTTTTTAGTTATAGCTATGTTAGGGGGATATCTGTGTGTGCAGGTGACTATTACTGTGCATAATTATTAGGCAACTTAACAAAAAACAAATATATACCCATTTCAATTATTTATTATTACCAGTGAAACCAATATAACATCTCAACATTCACAAATATACATTTCTGACATTCAAAAACAAAACAAAACAAATCAGTGACCAATATAGCCACCTTTCTTTGCAAGGACACTCAAAAGCCTACCATCCATGGATTCTGTCAGTGTTTTGATCTGTTCACCATCAACATTGCGTGCAGCAGCAACCACAACCTCCCAGACACTGTTCAGAGAGGTGTACTGTTTTCCCTCCTTGTAAATCTCACATTTGATGATGGACCACAGGTTCTCAATGGGGTTCAGATCAGGTGAACAAAGAGGCCATGTCATTAGATTTTCTTCTTTTATACCCTTTCTTGCCAACCACGCTGTGGAGTACTTGGACGCGTGTGATGGAGCATTGTCCTGCATGAAAATCATGTTTTCTTGAAGGATGCAGACTTCTTCCTGTACCACTGCTTGAAGAAGGTGTCTTCCAGGAACTGGCAGTAGGACTGGGAGTTGAGCTTGACTCCATCCTCAACCGAAAAGGCCCCACAAGCTCATCTTTGATGATACCAGCCCAAACCAGTACTCCACCTCCACCTTGCTGGCGTCTGAGTCGGACTGGAGCTCTCTGCCCTTTATCAATCCAGCCACGGGCCCATCCATCTGGCCCATCAAGACTCACTCTCATTTCATCAGTCCATGAAACCTTAGAAAAATCAGTCTTGAGATATTTCTTGGCCCAGTCTTGACGTTTCAGCTTGTGTGTCTTGTTCAGTGGTGGTCGTCTTTCAGCCTTTCTTACCTTGGCCATGTCTCTGAGTATTGCACACCTTGTGCTTTGGGCACTCCAGTGATGTTGCAGCTCTGAAATATGGCCAAACTGGTGGCAAGTGGCATCGTGGCAGCTGCACGCTTGACTTTTCTCAGTTCATGGGCAGTTATTTTTCGCCTTGGTTTTTCCACACGCTTCTTGCGACCCTGTTGACTATTTTGAATGAAACGCTTGATTGTTCGATGATCACGCTTCAGAAGCTTTGCAATTTTAAGAGTGCTGCATCCCTCTGCAAGATATCTCACTATTTTTGACTTTTCTGAGCCTGTCAAGTCCTTCTTTTGACCCATTTTGCCAAAGGAAAGGAAGTTGCCTAATAATTATGCACACCTGATATAGGGTGTTGATGTCATTAGACGACACCCCTTCTCATTACAGAGATGCACATCACCTAATATGCTTAATTGGTAGTAGGCTTTCGAGCCTATACAGCTTGGAGTAAGACAACATGCATAAAGAGGATGATGTGGTCAAAATACTCATTTGCCTAATAATTCTGCACTCCCTGGATAACCCTGCAATAATGCGCAAATGGTAGATCCCCATCTGGCATAGCATTGTTGAAGTTCTCCGACAGATGGAGATCTACCTTTTGGCCACACTTGCACTAAAGGGGGGCCGAGGAAACATACTTGCACCAGGGCCCTCTCTACATTATTCCGCCACTGGGACAATCAACGTGAGGTG
>OW240915.1:146143590-146171176 GCA_933207985.1 Pelobates cultripes | reverse complement strand
ATTGAATTAGACAGAAAAATGCAATGTTACAGGTTGGTGGCTTGAAAAATAGTTTTAGTTTAATAAAACTCATTTAGAAGCACTATTACAATAAAAAAAAAAACCTCTTGTCATCCACCAAATGTTTCACCCATAGCAGCCAAAGCAATGCAATAAGTTAAAGGAACACTATAGTCACACAGACCTAGGGTCGGCCTTAGGTATTCAGGCACCCTTTGCGAGTCAATCTTATGGCACCCCCCACCCCTCTGCCATCTCTTGTTGATCCCCTCTAAACAATTTCAGGAACATTCATTCACAATCTGCTGCCTCCACTACCTTCTACAAAACCCTACAATCTTAATCAAACTCCTGCACCCCCTTCATCAAACCCCTGGCCACCCCTTTATCAATTCCCTGCCCCCTTCATCAAATCCCCTGGCATCCCTTCATCAGTCCCCTGCCCCGTTCATCAGTCCCATGCCCCCCTTCATCAGTCCCCTTCCCCTTCATCAGTCCCCTGCCCCCTTTACCCAGTCCCCTGCTCCCCTTCCATTAATCTATGTCCCCCTTTACTAATTCCCTGCCCCCTTCACCAATCCCCTGCCCCTTCATCAATCCCTTGTTCCCCTTCCATCAATCCCCTGTCCCCTTCACCAATCCCCTGCCCCCTTCACCAAACCCCTACCCCTTCACCATTTCCCTGCCCCTTCACCAAACCCCTGCTCCCCTTCCATCAATCCCCTGCCCCTTCACCAAACCCCTACTCCACTTCACCAAACTCCTACCCCTATCACCAATCCACTGCCTTTTCATCAATCCCCTGCTCCTCTTCCATCAATCCCTTGCCCCCTTCACGAATCCCCTGCCCCCTTTCACCAAACCCCTGTCCTCCTTTACCAGTCCCCTGCCCCTTCATCTATCCCTTGCTCCCCTTCCATCAATCCACTGACCCCTTCCATCAGCCTCCTGCCCCCTCCACCAATTCCCTACACCTTCAATAAAACACAATCCATTTAGTTAAAAAAAAAAAAGAATAAAAAAAAAAGGAATAAGAACAAGCACTTTCATTAGAGGCTGCTACTCCCTGGATCCAGCTGTCTGCTTTCCACTCCGCCAAGTTGCCAACTAAAGAGCACTGGCCACCGTCCTCACACACACTGAGCGGATCCTTACACTGCTCCCTGTGAAGGTGTGTGTCGACGTTGCGCCCCCAAGCTCCTCCTCCACGCTCCGGAACTTCATCATTCACAAGGGGATTCACAGTCGCAGCTTTCCCCTCACCATTCGCAAGTCAAGTGCACAGCAGCACTATGCACTTGACTTGCTCTGCATTTTACTGTGAGTGACCATCTGTGAGCTGTGTCGGCTGCACAGCTCGCACCTCCCATAGTCTGGTCCTGCCCAGACCACTTAAAGGGATACTATAGTGCCAGGAATTCAAAACTGTATTCCTGGCACTATAGCTCCCCCTGTACTATTGCAACACCCTTCATCTGGTCCTGCTTTTGTCTCTACTCCTTTAGAAAGTGATTGATCCTTCTTTCTTAAGCAAGGCAATCCTCTATTATGACACTGATATGCTGGTTTCAATGCCAGCACATGAACATTAAAATG
The DNA here is from genome assembly GCA_933207985.1 of Pelobates cultripes. Lineage (NCBI taxonomy): Eukaryota > Metazoa > Chordata > Amphibia > Anura > Pelobatidae > Pelobates > Pelobates cultripes. Next base: position 146,169,580 of record OW240915.1, on the reverse strand, counting down.
GAGTAACATCAATCAGCCCATTTCTATATTCCAGCAGCAAGCATGACAGTCATGTTGGGGGAATATAAGTAACAGAGAGCAGAAGATCCTCATGTGGGAAGGTTCTACTGCTATCCCATTTCACTCAGTGCTCTCCACAGACGTATGTGCTAGCAGCATAGACATGTCTTTGTGGAACATTTACTGTGTAGGGTCTTTACTAGCTCAGCAATATGTGAGTTTGGTCTCAATGCATTCCAGGCCTGGACTATCCCACTGTGGTATTTCCTAGTGGGATGTGGTATTTTAGTGTTACCAGGCTGTGAGACTAGAATGAGGATGCAATATGTCCACACAGGTATTTGCCAATGACCACAGGGTAAAATAAGACATTTATAACACATGTTGGTATTCATTAGTGGCAATAGAGATGGTGGGTGTGAAGAAATCCCTCTATATGTTCGGTATTTCTCCCCTTTCCATTCTGTAGATGTAACTACCGAACAGAGACCACCCCCCTGGCTTGTTAACTTCAAAAGCATGCCTCAATTAAACCCTCTACCCGTGCGGCCGTTGTTCATTTTGCCGAATGCCACGTGGCTGAGAAAATGGCGGCCATCCTTTTTTATGCGAACAAAGGCAGCGTGACTTGGTCGTCGAGTGTCTGGAACTAAAATCGGACACTTGACTTTCCGAACACCGGTCCCAACATACGAACGCTGGATCTTTATTTCCAGAAAACAGCTTGAAGAGCGCTGTTCGGTACTTTTGTTCATTCGTATGAGGGGAACAATCACTGCTATGAGCCAGGGAAAACCGTTCGTGGGATTATTCGGTTTTCTCTACTTAACGAAATGGACCGGCAAAACTACCCAAACTCGTGGAACTGTTTTGGGCAGCAACCTCGAGGTTAGCCGGTCACAAAAGACTTCCATACTTTTTGAGAACCCCTAAACCGATCTGGACGAAATTTGAATATGTTGGTCACCCAGATCGGGGCTATCAGGGGACATATTATTTGTGGGGATACCCTATGCATAAAGGGTTTTTTTTTTTAATTGGGTAAAACTGTAATTTTTCTGCCTGGAGATAATCAAGTTATTACTTTATCAGACTTGATTATATCCAGGACTAGGGGAGGGAATTGTATGTTTGTGCTGGGAGTGTTTTATGTTTTCCTTGAAACTGATTGGATGTACTTTGTCCCTCCCTGTGGGATGTCCCCTTGCACGGGGACTTGCATAAAAGCCAGTGTGTGTTAATTAAAAGCCAGTTCTCTTGCACCCTTCTTCTAGACTTCGGCTGATGTTTGGGTATTCATATGCTTTATTAAGGGAATCATCTTGTAAAGCTATTGGATTCGTATGGATTTCGTTTATTTCATCTACAGAACGGAGAGCTATAATCACTGATGCTGTGGCTGTTCGGGTGGAAACTACCGAATGCGGATTAGATATCCTAGGTTTCCTTACAATGGGAAACAGAGCAAGGTTCTCTTAGGTGCAGACATATCTTTATGAATGTTCCTACATAATGTGCAGGTCATACTGCAGAGATATATGATGGCACACTTTGAAACCCCAGCAGCCTCCATCTGTATATATTGCACTCCTTATAAGTAGCACAATCCATTGAGATCTGTGAGTTCCATGCCCAAAAAAAGATTTTCATCTGTACCTGCCAGTCCTCCCCTGACTTTATTGCAATGTAATGGTTAAAATCAGTGAACTTTATCCATACCTTGCAAAAAAGACTCCAACACAAGCATGAGGAGGAACACGGGAGGGGAAGGAAAGGAGAAAGAACCTTACACATTTTGTGCCAAAGTGATACTTTATCAAGAATGTCTTACCAAACATTTCTATTCAAAACCCCATTCATCACAGATTCTGTTATCATTTGTTAATTGTTATATAATTCTTAGTTTGATAAACGTATAGTAAGCGCCACCTTTTATCCAACTTTGTATTGTATCCACATTAGTGTGTCAGTCTGTTGTAGAGGTGATCTAGTAGATACCTCGCCGGAACACCATAAAACCTTTCATCCCCTTAGCTGCAGCAGCTTGACTGGGGTCTCGCTTTCTCTTCCCACCCTGGATCCAAGTCCTGCATCCAGCTCCCAGTGGTCAAAGCTCTCCTCCATAGAGTATAGCAGTATTTATAGCCAGTATAGCATTCCCCTCCACACATTAGCCAAGACTTAATGCTGGGAAGAGATTTGTTTAATGCAGGCACAGTCACGATATTTATACCAACAGTAAACTCCTCCTCTGTGCATGAGAGTCAGGAACTGTATAAACTCAATTATCTCAGGAACAGAAAAACATACAATTTCACAACACCCCACAAAACCCCAAAAAGTCACATCCTTGGATAGCCCTGATCTCAGTGACCAACATATCCAAAAATCACAGATCGGTTCAGTGGTTCGGATTTTCCATGAAAGTCAACTTTTGACCGACTGCACACGTGGCTCCTGCCCAGAATAGTTCCATAAGAAAAGTGGTAGCGGTCGGTCAATTTCAGGAGTGTAAAAACAAACAAACTACCGAACGTTGTCCATACTTGTAACCATTTCCCTGAACAGGGCTTTTCTAAGACGTAAGGAAATGAACGCAGGCGATGATGGAGGTTTAGCAGTGTTCGCCAGTTAAAGTGTGCGATTTGAGTTCCATGAACTCGACGACCAAGCACCGCTGCCTGTGTTCATGTGAACAAGATGGCCGCCAACTCAGTTCCCACGTGTTCGGCGGCCACCCAGCCTAACACTTAGAACCATGAGGTGTGAATCGGTTATTAAGACGTCAAGGAGGTTAACAAGCATGCGAGTGGTCCGCAGTTTGTGGGTATGTTTGGTTCCCGAACTATAAAGGAAAACCACACAAACAAAGTCTTTCAACAGGTCTTTTACATGGTCCATAGTCCTTGGGCAGGAGGGTACCCAGTAGGCATCTCCAGGAGCTCGTGGCAGATGCATCTTTGCCACAATGCATTAACTATTTTTCAGGTAATTGTTTAATACAGTGAGTCAGCTGAATGTTCTAAACTTTGAGAAATGATGAATTTCATCTACTTACTGTGAAAAATAAAAAAAAAGATGAGAATCGCAGAAAACTTACCGTGACATGCAGTTCCTTAATGTTTAAAATGTGATTACATTATATTTATTATTCGTAATCATAGTGATATCTTTCAGTGTCCATCAATGAAAACAAAAGAACAATTAAAATATAGAGGTCAGACAGAAAGACACTCATTAGCAAAGGAATCTTTCCAGTTATATTCAGCTTGTGTTAATATCATGAGACTCTCTTTGAAATATGATAGTGGGTAAAATCATTCCAGTTAAACTAATCAGCTTGAGATTTACTGTCTGTGCGCAGAGAACAGCTAAGAGATTTGTTATAGTTTACTCCCATTGCTAAATTAAGTCTCTGTATGGATCGTATCTTGATAAAGTTATCCAAATGCACTTGTTGGTGTATTGATTCACGCATTGCTACAATACTAGGTATTTGTCTTTATTTATTCATTTATTTTTGTAAATAGGAGTTTATTGTCATTTTTATTTTCATTTTGAAAAACAGAACTAAGACCACATACAAGTGTACATGCACCACTGTTAAATTTCCATGAATCGATACAGTAGAAATCATAGAGACCAGAGGTTAGAATGAAGTCTGGTACCAGAAGACACCTGATTCAGATAGGGAAGGGTGCAATAGATACCATTTCTCCTTGTGCATATTCATCAAGTTTAGAAAACATGACAAATTATGGAGTTTCAAGCAATATTTCTTGCTTTGTCAAGCCTTTGTCAAAACTTGGCCTTTCACAATGTAATTAAGCAGTACGTAAGGGCATTGCATGAAGCCTGTTAGTTCACATCATCACATGAGGAATAAAGCTTTCTGGATGGATTTGACTACTCAAATTGGAAGCCACGTCTGGCACAAAATCTGTTACAGCATGTGTTCCTTTCAAAGAAAACATGTTGATGATGTAATTTAAAATGCTTATCAAAGAGACATGCTGTATCTAAGTGAAATTAGCACATACTCCATTCCAAAGAAAAAGAAAGTCCAAAAATTAAAAATAAACTGCATGCCACATATAGAAATTGGAAATAATGGTGAATACTTGACATTAAGAATTGGAATAATACCAATACATAAAGAGCTCAAAATTTGCAATCAATTCCTTAACAAATTGTGCAAAAACAAAAGTGTAATCTCTTTAATTAAAAAATGAAATCACGTCATAATTATATATGCAGCACTAAATGTGTTTTGCATCCTAAAAACGCATAAACCATAAATCACAAACAGTAAATAAACATTTTGTGCAAGGAATACATTTTGTAAAATACTTATAACCAAGGACAAAAATATATATTTTTCTGTAAAGAAATAAGTATACAAAAAATAGTGCAATATTGTAAATTCAAACACACCCTATATAAGACACAATTTCCCTTAAAATAGTAACTCACAAAATCCGAGTGGCTGTGCACCACTCAAACTCTGAGAGGGTCAGTCTCTTGAGAAAGTCAGATCCTATGTAGCAGGTAAGGGGTGCTGCCAAAGATTAGGCCTTTTTAGGATGAAATACCCCAGATCGTATCTACAATAATGGATGCACAGCTGGAATTCACACCAGACACTTATCTACTTCATGTAACCACTATACTGCTCAAATCCTATAAGAGATCTGCCTTGCCACACATAATTAATGCTGCCCGTTACTTGTTACCGAGCCACTGGAAACAAAACACTGTCCCAACAATTAAAGAATGGATAAACAGAGTCGAGGAAATAAGAGGAATTGACAAATATTAGCGGCAGCGGGAAAAGCACAACTATAGCACGAGACATGGTACCACTGAACGCACTGGTCCTCCACAGACCCAAGCGATTATGATATAGCACTTATGGACTGTGCACATAGGACACCTACTGCTAGGTCCAGATGTATGTACAATGCACATGAAAAACCTTGGGAAGACATCACTTAATATTGCCAATTCTGACTTGATACCATACACGTTGCTAATATATTTCTTCTTTTCTTATTGTACAAACCCATTGTAATATAACTCTTTGTTATTAATAAACAGATGGAATAAAAGTAGCATTTATATTTATTTTATTATGTAGCATTTTTACATTTTAACGCACCATTTTGCCAAAAAGCAATATTACATGAAAAACCACAGTTCAAATGATAAACAAATTTCTAACTAATACAAATGTGTTGCATTTATATTATTGTGTTTATTTTATTATATAGCATTTTATCTTTTGTATACATTCATCAAGAGAGTTATTCTAATGGTTCATTTATGTTTTGTACTTGACAAATTACTGCTGCAAATTAGCCATGAAAAATATGGTCTCAATTTAATATTTTTGTAAAAGCTTTTCAAATGATTTAATATTTTTGGATAAACCTTCAAAAAATGTTTAATATCTAGATTTATTATATATTTATATATATTATATTATATGATTTTATAATTTAATATTTTGAAAAATCATTTAAAAAGTTTATCCCAAAATTTTAAATCATTTGAAAATTACATCAAAGTCTTAGGGCTCGATTAAATAATGTTGGGTAAGCTTTTGAAATGATTATATATTTAAACTTTATCCAAAAACTTTATTGAAACATTTTATTTTTGTAATATTTTTATATTTTCTGATATATTGTTTTTTTTTTTTTGTTACATTATATATTTTTTTTATATTTAATTTGCTGGAAAAAAAATCATTATGATAGTTTAGCAAAACAAATCATATCCAACAATATTAAAATAAAATCAAGTATGACAACACATCCAAGACTTTGATTGAAAATGTCTCTTCTTAGAAGTACATAAATATAAATTATCATATCATTCATGCTTAATGAGACTTTAAAAAATAAAACTCTCTTTTGAAATGGGGGAAGCTTGTGTATAAATGTTTTAAAAGAATTTTGTCATATTGTTCACTGCCAGGATAAAATCATGCAATGATTCATGTCATGTATACACCAAGCAAGGGCTGGCAAACAGTGTCAGACAGTGTTCATCTAGCAGACTGGAACTAAATCCTTCAACATTTCTGTACTGCCAAAAATGTCATCATTGGGTTTCCTAAAAGGCTCTGTTGGCTGCTAATTTATTCTGTTTGCTGTACAATGAAATACATAAGTACTGCTTAAAATCATATGTGAGTGCTCCAAAACACACATTTTTTATACACAATATACAAAATATAGCACATGCCATTCCAAACTAGCTGCATTTTTTTTTCAATTCTTAAAGGGACTCTCTAAGTACCAAAACAACTTTAGCTTAATGAAGTAGTTTTCCAAATATACATCATGTCCCTGCAGTCTCATATTTCTACTATTTATTTAGGAGTTCAATCATTTTGTTTATACAACACTAGTGATACCCTAATTCTGACTTTATATATGCTATCCCTACACACTTCCTAAAAGAGTCCATTTTTTTTAGTTTCCCTTAGTGCACAGTGTGTTTAATATTGAACATATCTCCTGCTTTGTTAATTGACTGCAGTAGCCTCCTGTGTGTGACTAAGGTTTAACAGAGGAGGATTAAGAATACACTGTTCTATATTTTTTGTTTATCGTTCCTTATTTGGAAGCAATTTTCACATAAAGGTAGCAGCAGAAGTGACATATGAAAAAGACAAAACAACACAGGAGACATAGAGAAGTCATTCAGGACACATGATACTCCAATTAAATAAACACATTACTGACTATAAGATTAAAATAATGTAACATGGAAACTTAATCAATAAAAAAGGTGAGCAAAGCTATAATGTGGATGTAGTATGAAAAATAGGTAGGGGGATTAGTACAGCCATTATTTGGTAGGTAAGGACCATGAAGACCATGTAGAAGCATGAACTAAAAAGCCTAAAGGGACACTTCAGTCCACAAAAGCACTTTAGCTTGCTAAAAAGCTTTATATAGAGTGTATCCTTTTTACATTTTGGAAATAGTGCAGATTTCAATAGAATAGTGCAGATTTCAAAATATGCACACTAGATGCTGGAGGAACAAAAATGGTCTGCTGCCTGTCCTCTCAAAAATATCCTCTTCTAATTCCTTTGGCTCAAGAAGCTCCTGGGCCAGTGATAAAATTTCTATGTCTGCATTGGTGGGGGAAACAACATTATCATCACTGCATTTATGACTTCCATCACCAACACCAGATATTGAAGACACTACTGTGACAGAGCTCTTGTACTCCAACCAAATACCTCTGCCCAGTTCACTTCCTAGTTGCTTGCCGGGACCCTGGAGTGCTTCAACCTCAGTCACAGAGGTTTGACTGGGGTTTCTCTGGATCTTTTCTACCCAACCATGCTGAAGCTCTCCTTCCCGGCAGGTATCATCAACTCTGCCTTTTCCTCTGCAGCCCTTCTGCCAGGCAGCTAACATCTCATCTGCCTATTCCTCTGCTGCTTACCTTCCAGGCAGGTATGCACCTCTGCCTACAATGTGATTAATCTTGTCTTCATAAAGTCACTTGCGGCTCTCAGGTCTAGCTCTCTTTGATTTGCCCCAGGGCTAGAAGTATTGTGCAGCCAGCCAACAGGTACAACAATTGTGTGACTGAGATCCCTAAAAATCCACACAGGACACATAGTTCCAAAAGGAACTAATATGCAAAGATTTATTTTTACTTGGGACTAGCCCATGAGATCATTACATAAAGTTTACGATGACACACTCAAATAAATACATAAGACCAAATCATGTGGAGAAATATACAAGCACTCATAATAACACATATACATATTAATAAATGGGCAAGGAAGACTATAACTAACATGAAATATCTTTCCTGCCTGCAGAAACCATAATATGCAAATCTTGCTGAATATGAAAATTAACAAGCCTGGATATTCAGGTAGTGCAAATAGCTGTTGCTACCACCAGATGGCGCCTCCACAGCCAAATACACCTAGTTGGTAGCAAGCTTCAGCAGGACAGGAGAGCACACAAAACATCTAACAATAAAACAACAATGAACACCCTGCACCTATAATGGGCACAGGGTGCCTTAGACGTAGGTGTAGTCCAGGATCCTACATAAAGTGTCCATATGAAACAACAGGTGATGGTGACTACCGTCACAACTACTTTAGTGTGGGTGGGGAGCTCCAAGATGTTATAACACTAGGTCTGGCAGTGCCAGTGAAAGCAGCAGCACAGGTTGTTGCAGTATGAAAATGGTGGGGGAAAAACATTTGCCTACTGGTTGTTGAATTGGAAATGCTGCTATACTCACTATCCTGAAATTGAATACTAATATTATTGGTGATAGAGGTAAAGATAGCAGTGGCAGAGGTTTTAGCAGTCCTCATAGCCTAGGTAATCCATCTCTCAGAAGCAATGGCACTGCTTCTGATAGTGAATTTGGAAACAGGACTTTTTCTCCTACTGCCCCTTAATTTTGACTTGGGAGTAGTACATGATATTGTTGATGCTATTTTTGTTCCCATTACAATAAGGTAATTAGGTATGTGAATGATTGTGTATTGTGTAAAGTAACATCTGTATTCAGCAAAATTAGGTGTTTGTGTTGCAAAATGGGTCAATGCTTGTTGGATTTATTGCTGTAATATTATTGTGTTTGACATTATGAAACACTGCACAACAGACACATGAAATAGGATTTTCTTTCCTCAAAACAGTTCTCAAAAAAATAAGGCATTTACTTCCTCTAAACTAGGAAAGGCAGATGGATTACTGTAGGATCTGGTAGACTTAGAGTTGTGGATAAAAGGCATTTTGCACAGTCTATTGCTCTTCATAATTCATTTTCTGCACTTTCAGAGTGTAATGGTGTTGTGGAGAGAGGCACTGAGGCTAGTGGTGTTGTGGAGAGAGGCACTGAGGCTAGTGGTGTTGTGGAGAAAGGCACTAAGACTAGTGGTGTTGTAGAGAGAGGCACTGAGGCTAGTGGTGTTGTGGAGAGAGGCACTGAAGCTAGTGGTGTTGTGGAGAGAGGCACTGAGACTAGTGGTGTTGTGGAGACCGGCTTGGAGACTATGGTGAGGCCTAATAGAAAGCAGTTGTTGTTGGGTGATTCCATTATAAGAGGTGTGGAGATGGACAATGGTGGTCTTGTGAGGTGTCTTCCCGGAGCTACTGCTCACAGAGACAGGAGGCGTATCTGTAATATTGTTAAGCAAGCAAAGCAGGAAGGGGAATTGGATGTACTTGTCCATCTAGGGACAAATGACTTGTCTTGCAATGAGGTTTCAGAGGTTAAGGAAGTTTTTAGTGTTTTTGCCAATGATATACGGCAGGTTGCTTCCACACTGTCATTCTCTGAAGTTCTGCCTGTGCATAACACTCAGAACGACAGGCGGATGCGTATTAGGGACTTTAATTTGTGGCTTGGTGAATGGTGTCGGGAGCAAGGATTTGGCTTTATTTCTCATGGTAGCTCTGTTTGGAATGGAGATAAGCTGTACAAAAAAGATGGTTTGCATCTTTCTCAAAAGGGAACAAATGTTCTCAGTGAGCAGTTCAGAGGTTTTGCTAGGATGTATTTAAACTAGGAGGGGGGGGCAAAAGGGTGATAAAACATCAATCCAATTGTCCCCAAAACAAGGACAGAAGGTGCCTGTAGCAAGTGTGTTAAAAAATGATAAGCTTAGAGTCATGTCTACAAATGCACGCAGTTTAGGGAATAAGATCCATGAACTTGTGGCAATAATGGCAACTGATAGTGTAGATTTAGTCGCTGTTACTGAGACATGGTACAATGAGAAAAATGACTGGGACATAGCAATACCAGGGTACTCTTTATATAGGAAAGATAGGGAAGGCAAGAAAGGGGGAGGAGTGGCCTTGTATGTGAAGGATAGCATAAAATCTAGCCTAATAAAAGTTAGTGAGGCAAACATAGAGTCCTTTTGGGCTACGTTAGAATTTGGTAATCACACAGTAACTCGTGTAGGTGTGATTTATAGGCCTCCTGGACAAATTGAAGAGTTAGATAATCTACTAGTTGAGGAAATAGCTAAAATGACAATGAAGGGGGAAGTTATCATCATGGGTGACTTTAATCTTCCTGATGTAAATTGGAAAACAAAATTAGCTACTTGTGCCAGGAGCACACATATTCTAAACTCCCTACTGGAGTATCATCAGAAGGATATTAATACCTTAGAGAGGGTTCAGAGAAGGGCTACTAAACTGGTTCATGGATTGCGGGATAAAACTTACCAGGAAAGGTTAAAGGATCTTAACATGTATAGCTTGGAGGAAAGACGAGACAGGGGGGATATGATAGAAACATTTAAATACATAAAGGGAATCAACACAGTAAAGGAGGAGACTATATTTAAAAGAAGAAAAACTACCACAACAAGAGGACATAGTCTTAAATTAGAGGGACAAAGGTTTAAAAATAATATCAGGAAGTATTACTTTACTGAGAGGGTAGTGGATGCATGGAATAGCCTTCCAGCTGAAGTGGTAGAGGTTAACACAGTAAAGGAGTTTAAGCATGCGTGGGATAGGCATAAGGCTATCCTAACTATAACGATAAGGCTAGGGACTAATGAAAGTATTTAGAAAATTGGGCAGACTAGATGGGCCGAATGGTTCTTATCTGCCGTCACATTCTATGTTTCTATGTTTCTAAACAAAAAAAATATATTTTAGTAACTGAATATTGTTAAAATAACTCACACTAGGATGAATGATATAATGACTGCCAACCCAAATGACTCTCTTCTGTCTCCCTCTCAACGTTTTCGCTAGTGCTCCTGACAGAGCTAGCTATTCAATTCGGTCCTACCATGGTATCTTGGATTTTTTACTCCACTCTAGACCAATTGCCCAGATTGTGCCAGTAGTGCATTATCCATATCATTTGACATGAGCAAAGGAATGCAGCATGGATGTTCATATCACACTTTTATTGATGCTCAACTTTGAACCATTCCTTTACTTTATGAGGGCAATGCAAACATTACTGGAATCTTAGCTAGACATGTTCACAATAAGATTTAGACTTACTATAATTACATTCTCTTGACTATCTCCCAAACCAACCACATTAATGCCTATATCATGGTGGAATTTCATACCTTTGGCCCGCTTTCTAATTTAAAGATCAGCTCAAAATTAATTTGTTGCTGTTGTTAAGAGTTCATAAAATAATTGAAAACCACAGAATGCCACTGACCTTTCTCAGACAAATCTTATTTTCCTTTCCTTGCTTTAAAACCACATTAAGCAAAACCTGAGCAAATGAGTTGATAGAATCTACTTTCTTAAAAATTAACATTCTCCTTATTTTTCTCTATTTATACAATCCTTTTCAATCATCATTCCAAATTTCTTTCAGCCAAATGGCACTCCACATTTCTTGACTATTGGTAACTTTGTAGAGCTTGTTCAAAGCATGACACTCTCATTTGCTCTACATAACACAGAGGTTTGGGTTTTCTAGATCTGTTACTATAGCCACTACTCCATACTAATTCTTCTTGACCTCTCTGCTGACCTTTGACACTGTTGATCATGCTCTCCTTCTTCAAACTCTTTAATCACTCAGTCTCTGTGACTATCATGGATTTCCTCTTATCTCTCCCAACGCTCATTCAGTGTTTCCTTTTCTAATGATACCTCCTCCCCTCATCCTGTCTCGGTTGGAGTTCCCTAAGGCTCTGTTCTTGGTCCCCTTCTATTTTCTCTTTATACTGCCTCTCTTCTCAAACTCATTACCTCTTTTGGATTCCACTACCACCTATACGCTGATTACACCCAGATATATTTCTCTTCCCCAGACCTCTCCCCTGCTGTTCTGTAACATGTCACTGCTTGCCTTTCTTCCATCTCTGACTGGATGTCCTCCCACTTTCTGAAACTCAATCTCTCTAAAACTTAGCTCCTCGTCTTTCCTCCTCCTAATACTGATCCTCCTCTTTCGCTCTCCCTTCAAGTTAGTGGTATCCACATAAATCCATCCTTGCAAGAGCGCTGTTTTGGTGTCTTACTTGATTCTGGCCTCACCTTTGAGCCTCACATCCATTATGTTGCCAAATCCTGTAGATTCCATTTTAAAAACATAGCCCGCATCCGCCCCTTTGTTACGCAAGGTGCTACCAATGAACTTGTCCATTGTCTAGTAATTTACCGCATGGATTATTGTAACCCTCTCCTAATTGGTCTTCCTAAAAGCCGTATTGCCCCGCTACAGTCTGTAACGAATGCTGCTGCCACACTTATTTTCTTCTCTAGTCGGTCCTCTCACACCTCACCCCTCTGTCGGTCCTTACATTGGCTTCCTGTATCCTATAGAAGCCAATTCAAAGTGCTAACCCATACCTATAGAGAACTGAACAATTCTAGCCCCTCTTATTTCGCTTCACAGAGTCAGATCTCAAAAAGTGTATCCGAGGCAAACATCCACACATACAGAGACAGGCAGACAGCCACACACACAGACAGGCAGACAGTCACACACACACACGCACACACACAGGCAGATAGTCAAACACACAGGCAGAAAGCCACATACACAGGCAAACCGCCACACACACACACACACAGCAGACAGTCACACTCACAGGCAGACAGTCACACGCACACACACACACACACAGGCAGACAGCCACACACACAGTCACACACGGGCAGACAGTCACACACACAGACAGTCACACACACACAGGCAGACGTCACACACACATACACACAGGCAGACAGTCACACACACACAGTCAGCAGACAGTCACACACACAGGCAGACGGTCACACACACACAGTCACACACACACAGTCCACACACAGGCAGATCACACACACAGTCACACACAAACCGTCACACACACACAGTCACACAGACAGACAGTCACACACACACACACACACACACACAGACAGTCACACACAGGCAGATAGTCACACACACAGACAGTCACACACACACACAGACACACACACAGACAGACACACACACACACACACAGACAGTCACACACACACACACACAGTCACACACACACACACAGACAGTCACACACTCACAGGCAGTCACACACAGACACACTGACCTGCTTCTTACCTCCTGCTTGGAGCTCCTGGAGGCTGGTTGCTGGCTCCTGTGATCCCGAACGGCCATGTGTGAGCTGTGCCGGCCGCCTGGCTCCCACTGCTCCCATGGGGCTCTGTGCGGCCGCACAACTCACACATAGCCGGCCGGGATCACAGGAGCCTGAGCAATGATTAGGGCTGTCAGCACAGCCCCAGGTGCCGCGGCCCACCTGGAAAATTCCCGATATCACGGTGGACCAGTTCGGCCCTGCTCCGAGAACAGGCCAGTGGTGCGGCCTCAGGGCTTAAGCGAGCAGGCAGGCAGGAGCGCTGGCCCATGCTCATGTGCCCTACAGGGGCTGTGGCCTCATGGGAGGCCCCAGCAGAGTCCTGATGGCGGGGGGGGGGGAGGTGGGAACCAGACCGGTGGCCAAACCAGGCTGGAGGTGAGCAAATTGCTCATGGAGGCACCTACCAACATCCAGGGCAGCTGAAGCTCTGAGGGCAGACAAGATTGCTTCCACATACATTCTAAAGCAGAAGGTTTTAAAGGCCCAGGACACACAGGAGCAGAAGAGTAAGGGTACGTTGTTTGCTGGCCAGTCTCCCAAGAGGCACTGAGGTAAGATGATCCCTACACCACTCTCAAACACATAACCACGCCCATACACACACACAACCAATCACAAGCATCCATCCGCACACTCATACATGTGCCCTTGTCCGCTTAGCTGTGCTATTTCCCTAGGGCCTTTACCAGCAGAGAAAAATTGGGAAATTTTAGAATGTGATCACATTGAAAACACTTACAAGATACTGACCAAACTTCCGAAAAATTAATGATGGCTTAATGATGCTGGGTTGTGTTTTACCACTCAATAAGGACACGAGAAATCGTCTCTATTTAGGTGACTCATCCAACAATACATACTTTGCATTATCCTCTCATCCCTTTTCTACATCACAACTCTTTTGGGCAACATCTGTTAAATACAGAATGTAATTTTCTAACAAATGTTTACAGTACTTATCTCATCAAAACAAGACTCGAATTAAACATAATGATAAATAGTCTCTATATTTTAAGTTCCCACTGATATAGGTCCATCAAATCCTACTGCATTTGTCACTCAACATTTGCATTGTGTTAGGTGTATTGTACCATTGTCTTTCTATTTGTACTAATAGTACCCATGTACAGCACTACAGAATGTGTTGGCATTTTATAAATAATATATAATACATTAATTTCTGCAGAAAAAAACATATAGTTTCTAAACCCTCTCCAAACTGATCTGACTTCTTGGCAGACCCACAAATAATTAATATTACAGTGTGTTTTTTTTCTGTAATACACAATTCCCTCCTCTGTCTGATTTAAATTATCTGCTCACTGTTGCCACAAAGTTGTCTATTAAACTTAACTTGAGCTATTATGGGAAGTTTTATTGCAGTTCAGCAAGCACTCAAAAACAAGGTCATCCCACACTCAAAACAAAACGAAAGAATACTAAAAAGAGAAGGACTAGCAAAGGCCTTGGACCCTCAAGGTGCCAGGCTCAGATAAGATTTGACTTGGCTGTATATAGTGACTTTTATTGTAAGAGCCTGGCACAGGACTCAAGCACTATCAAAAGAAGATGAGAAGGCAAACATGTCAGACTTCAATAGGAGCAAAGAAATGAGGGGCAACCGTGTGTGCATACATATACTTTATCTTTGTTAGCTTTGTAGTCAATATTACTATTAGCTGCCAATAAATACGAAGCCCAGCTGTCTTTTTCATTCATTTCTGCATTGCAAGTTAGTGAACCTGTTTACATAAACAATGTAATACAAGTGATTAGTAGGCCCTGTTTTTAAGGAGAAAAAAATGTGATTTGAATAAAAAATATTGAAAATCACCTATAACATGTTAACTTTTTATGAAAAGCTCCATTGTCTTTTAAATTATATTCCAAATGTAGTAAAATACATCTAGTTCAGACAAAGCAAAGCCAGGGCAAACATTGCAAATGAAGATAAATATAAAAAATTTATTTTTCCTCTGTATGCTTTCTCTGTGCTGACTGCTAGGTGCAAAGCATATAACAATAATTGACATATAAAAGGGATCTAAGATGGAGGCACCCAACTCCAGATCAATTGTTGTAAATTAACAAAGCTTCTAGAAAGATAAATGATGGTGAAAATTCAGTTATATTTAAAAGACTGTCATGAGATTTTTATTTATTACTTAATGGTAATTTTTTTTAATGACCATTGATATATTTTTCTAATGATATTTCACTTTTTTATCTGGCTGAGCAGCCATGTTGTGTCAAACTCTACTCTTATCTATCAACTACTGCTCATCCTAACTTGCCTGCTGCTACAATTTCACAACAACAGGCAAGTTAGGATGAGAAGCATTTGGTAAGATAACAGTAGAGCTATTGGTATGCATTGGTTATTACCTACCAAAAGTAGTGCAAGGGAGTACAACCAGTGAACCTACCATCAGGCAACATCATTGCCATAAAGCAGTGTATGTGGTCTGCAACAATCTCTAGGTAGGTGATACATATAACATCCACATGAATGCCAGGACCAAAGGTTTCCCAGCAGAGCCTATGCCCAGAGCAGAACATCACCTCCAGTGGCCAGCCTTCTTTCCATAGTGAATCCTGTTTTTTATCTCTTCCCCAGGTAAATGATGCACATGCACCCAGCCACCCACCTCATCTAAAAGAAAATGTAATTCATCAGATCTACCAATCTTCTTCTATTGCTCCATGGTCCAGTTCTAATGCTTATGTCTTCACTGAAGAAGCTTTCAGTGGTGAACGGGATCATCTTGGGCACTTTGACTGGTCTGCTGTCTGCACCAAATTGTGATGCAGTTTGTGTTCTGACACCTTTCTATCACGGCCAGCATTAGGTTTTTCAGCAATCTTTGCTACAGTAACTCTTCTGTGTAATTGGACCAGATGGGCTAGCCTTTGCTATCAATGTGCATCAACATGCCTTGGGCACCAATGACCCTGACGCCGGTTCACTGGTTGTACTTCCTTGCACCACTTCAGGTAGGTAATAACAATGCATACCAAGAATACTCCACAAGACTTTCCATTTTGGAGATGCCCTGACCCAGTAGTCAAGCCATCACTTTGACCTTATCAAAGTCGCTCAGACCATTTTGCTTGTCCATTTTCATTTCCCAATCTGTATTCCCAATCTGTCCCTTTAAACATGCTAGCTATTTTTAGTGTCACGTGGTGATTTTTTTTTTTATATCACTGTACATAATAACCCAAGGGTGATATGTGCTTATTCTGTATTTCTTGCATTCTGCACGTAAGGAAATGTTCATTTCATTATAACATACTTTATAATGATTCTTAAACCAACCATTATGCATCATTAACTGCAGGTGCTGCTTGACATTGTAATAATAAAAAAAAACAAAAAAAAAACCCAGATGTAAAATCTGTATTATTAATTCATACAATAGGTGGAACACGTTTTTGGCTCTATAAAAAGAAATAATATAATATAGTACAGTTTTTTTTTATTGCAGGTGGTACTCACAAACATAACAAATCTTAGCATATGACTCTCATGGGTAGCGCAGAGGGACTCTTAGCAGGACGTCCCTATCCTTCTTCTGGCTGATGCTTATCAGGTCTGCAAGGCTGTTGGTATAATAGATCCAGAGATGTCTCTGTGTTCCTTTTATTGAGCAAAATAATTCAAAATAATTGCATTGAGTGCAATAAAATGGGATTTCCAATAAATATAATAAAAGTCCAGATAAAGTCCAAATATTGGAGAAAAGACTGTAAACCAGGTTCTTCTGTGGATCCGAGATGTATTATGCTATTCTGCAGAGTTGTGCAATAGTTAGACACTCAGGAATAGAAAGTGGTGAGTGTTCTGCTCAAACAAGCCTACATATTATAGGGAGTGAACACTTGTTTATTGTTGCTAATTTCTCCACTGCATCTCCTACTAATAAAGTTTCAAAAATGAAAGGGCCACTCTAAGCACTTAGAGTATTCCTTTTAAAATTAAATCATGTTTATTTTATAAAAATAACTTGATTCAATTATTTTATCTCTACATTATATCATATATAAATCTTAAAACATAATAATTTCCATAAGTTTTTACTTTAAAATCATAGTCAATCTCTTATTTCTATGAAATGTATAGGCTGGTATTTTGGATATAATAAAGATGAAAACATTAACAAGATAAGTATCCAAAGCATATGCCTTCCTCGTAAACTATGTTCCAAACATTTATTTTGAGCATGATTTAGGATAGTTATATAAAAACAATATAAATGAAAGTAAACCTAATTGGATTTCAATTTTAAATATTTAAAAATAAAAATAAATAAATGTATTATATTAAACACAATGGATCTGCTCGACAGTTTAAGTTGCTCACTAAATAAATAGTTTTATAAAGCCTGTTTTTGTTGAAATTAAATGGTGACGACTTTAAACCATAATTTGTACAGTACACATCAATGGAATAGGACCAATAAAATTTCCAAAAAACAAGTGAATAAGAAGGCACTAAAAATTAATCACCAAACTAAAATTATTAAACCAAAATAGCAGCACCTATAAAGTGTAATAGCTCACTAAACATACTACAAAAACAGAGAAATATATAAAGGTGTGCTGTGCCTTTAAGACAAAATTTGCAATGAATAATAAATGATAAAGTGCAACAAAGATTATAAAGTGGATCAGCCATGAACTTTCAAAAAGTGTAAAAAGACCTCTAAACGAATGAATTGGTATAGCATGGGGCAGAGTATAGCTCTGCCATAGTGTAATTGTAGGTCATCTTGCAGGCTGCCAGAAATCTCTGCTAAATGGTGAGTAAACCATTAGCAGCAATGCTAGACTCGGTCTGTCAGTTAAAGTGGTTATGGTGCCTACAGTGTTCCTTTAAAATATTAAATTGTGAAAAGACCCAAGACAGGGAAATGTTTCTAAAACTTTCTAAAACTGTGCCCACTCAAGAGGTTAAAGAAACTTGGACACATCTGCAGATGCTGACCATGCCTCCTCTCTTGCCATTCATTATCATGGATGGCAAAGGATTCCTGGCACATTAAATGAACACAGGTGCTCAGCAAATAAATAAGAGATTTGGGAAAGGGTCATGACACTTCTGGATGTTCTGATTGCCAATGTCAATACCAAAGATATTAGAATGACTCTACCTAAACTGAAGTTTTAGCATGATACTTTGACATTCTTTTCTCTACCTCTGAAAAACACATCATGGGCAAAATGCATTTCAAAGTGAGCCATGCAAAGGGGGCCCTTATTTCATGCAACCGATAAATTCACCAAATAAAAAAAATGTGACTTTATAAAGACTCTCCCCTTCTGACATAGCATTACCAGTAACATTAAAATTTCCAACTTATAGAACGCTATCTTTTCCAAAAATAAAAATGTACATTTATTTATAAATATTCAAATGAGGGTAACACAGACAGCATGGAATAATTGTTACTGTCTATATTCCCCTAATCCCCATTGCAGAGTTATATTATATTGTGTTATGTGGTTGTCTGTATCATTCCACATATGATTATGTTTTAAGCATTATGTTGATTGTGTCACCATAAGTAAAATGTAATGTTGATAGGGGCTAGTCCTTGTTGGAAGTAAAGAGTTACTATTCAGGGCTCATATTAGTTCTATACAATACAATACTTTAATATTGCTTTAATGGTTTTGATTTACCTTATATTTTTTTTTTTTTAACAATATTCTATTGATATTAAAAAGAGCTTAGAGGTGTACTAGCAAAACCATTAACAGATTTATTTGATCATTGTTAACAGGAGTAGTCCCAGGAGATGGAAAGTTAGCGAATGTTGTGCCCATTCACCAGAAAGACAGTAGGGAGGACTCGGGCAACTATAGGCCAGTACGCCTTACTTCAGTAGTGGGGAAAGTAATGGAAACCACGTTAATGGATATGATTGTTGAACATCTAAAATCACATGGATTTCAAAATCAGACAACATGACTGACTTTACCTTAGGGAGATTATGCCAAACTAATCTTATTGATTTTTTTTGATTGGGTAACTAAGTGTGGTACAGCAGACATTGCTTACCTAGATTTCAGTTATGCTTTTGACACTGTTGCACATAGAAAGCTTATCAGTAAACTGCAATCTTTAAGTTTGGATTCCAATATTACTAAATGGGTAAGGCAGTGTCTGAGTGACAGGAAACAGAGGGTTGTAGTCAATGGAGTATATTCAAAGCATGGTCTTGTCACCAGTGGGGTTCCCCAGGGATCTGTACTTCAGCAATTCGGAACATCTATAGGGCTCCCTAACCCTACCCCTAACCCTACACCTTCCCCTACCTCTAACCTTCACAATCACTCACACATCTAGAGGGCTCCCAGGGCCCGGACTGCAGGCTCTGAAACTGCTATGTTTACAGCAAAAAGGGTTAAACCTAGCTGGACCTGGCATTAAGGTCTGGGTGCCTATAGTGGTCCTTTAATACAAAAAATAGGGAAGAATGAATTAAAAAAAGATTTAAAAAAAACGCGAATTAATGAAGTATAAACATATTTAAAATAATTATTCGTGAAAATGAATAAATACCTAAAAGTACTATAACTACTTCACAACTGCTTGTGAATCTGATAATGAATCTTTATACTGTCTTTTTGACCAGAAATAAGTGTTGCTTTCCCATTAACTTTTTGTAAGAAGTGGCATATCTCAAAGTCTAAATTGAGCCCTTATGGGATGAGGGTATTAAAGTTAAAAATATACTTAATTTCTTCTTTGCCTAAATTGTTAATAAAATCTCCTCCTCTCCAATCTTTTTCACTGATTTTAAAGCACAGAAAAATAGGTCCTGAGGGTACTGATTATGTAGTGTTTTAAAATGTTGGGAAACACTATATGTCTCAAGACACAAGGTCTTTTAAAAAGTTATTTGGTTTTTCAGTCTCCAAACAACTTTTAACTAAAATGTTTTTTTTAGATTTTTAGTTCCCCTATGAATTATTCTAGGTTTGGGGGGTAAAATTTTATTAAGAACGGGATTGTCCCTTTAAATATGCCAATGTTTCCTTATGGCCTATTGTACTTTCTTGGTGTTTCCATTATAGTTGAAAGGGATGAAAGGGATTTCATTTCCTCCTTGAGATTTATTTTTCTGTTTATATGTGAGGAGTTGTTTCCTTGGTAAAAGTTGTACTTCTTCCAGGTTCTTTCTGAGATCTTCTCTTCCATAAGCTCTCTCCAAAAATTGCTGCTATAGATGTTCCACTTGTTCTACATAATCGTTGTCTTCTGTATAGTTCCTTCTTATCGTGAGGAATTATCCCCTTGAGGCATTCGTAATCCAGGGTTTGTAGTGACAGCTGGTCCTGTCTATGTAGCTGTTTGTGTCCACTGGTTTAAAGTGATTCTTAGTTTTAATGGAGGAATCCTTAATATAAATGTTTAGGTCCAAAAAGTTGATCTCAGTGTCACTTCTAGTACATGTTAGTTTTATTCCCTTATCATTATTATTGAGGAACTGTAAAAAGTCATCCAGGTCTATACTGCTGACTGTCCAGATAAAAACTATATCATCTATGTATCTTCAGTAGGACACCAAGTTTAACTGATTCAATACCTTTTTTTGGGTGGAATAATGCTATACAATGAGTAACATCGCATGTGACCAGTACTTAACCTTATTGCCATTGTGTTTGTTCTAGAACTTGGATTTTTGACTACTAATAGTTGCAACATAATATCTATATATTCTGAAACTCTAGCTGATACTGAGTCAGTTCCTGATATGATAGGTTTACCTGTGGGTTTGGTTATATCTTTATGTACCTTCGGTAGGTGATAAAAGACCGGTATACGTGGATTGGTTGTGAATAAATATTTGGCTTCTTTCTCATTTAGAGTTTGTAATTCTTTCCCTTTCTCTATGTATAACCTGAACTTTAGGGGTGTGCATGGGAAAAATATTCGGTTCGGCATTCCGAAAATTGGGACTTCGGCACTTCGGGACTTCGGTTTGGTTAGGCACTTTGGTACTTCGACACTTTGGAACTTTGTGACTTTGGGACTCCGGCACTTTGGAACTTTGGAACTTCAGAACTTCAACTATCTAGCCCTATGTGCCCCATTATAGTGATATGAGCATGGGACTCAAAGTACTTTGAGTATAATTATAAATATAATTGTCCCTTTTCTCTCCTCAGCCCAGCACCTTAAAAAATAGACATTGTTTTATGTCCCTCACAGCAAAAAAAAACATACCTTCTATATACTTATATTAAATGCTAATAGCTTGCTGTGCATTCCTCTGTCATGTCAAGGGAACACAACCATTATTGATGATGATCTGCAGTATCAAACCATTGTTCTTTTATAGCACAGATCAAATAAATTAAATAAATATTTCTGGATTTGGTTGTTTCCATGTTGCAATCCTCAAGATATGGTTTAATTGCAGATCGCAACCAACTCTGCTCAGCAATTTAGAACCATATTAAATATATCTTCAACAATAGATCAGATGACAACTTGATTGCTGCCTCCTTTAAACTATGAAATACTATTGTTTTTAATGTGTATCTTTCTTTAAAAATCCCATTCAAGTACCAGCGTCTGGATATGATTAAGTGGGTCTTAAACTGATAAGCCTAAATATTTATTTCCCTGTTCTTTAGAAATGTGTGTTACAATTTGTATTGTACAAATGCTAAACAACTGAATATGTGCAGTTTTTCTTTCTCCAGTATTGAAAGTCTGTATCCAATTTGTATCTCAGCTACGAGATAAGATAAGCAAAGCATGCAAATAATAAACCGAGTTTTCAAAATAAATGTCCCTTTTCATTCTTATCAACATTCACAAGAAAACATGCTACAATAATTAATTTTCCTAACATATGTATTAGAATGTTTCAAGCATGGAATGATAAACCTAGCTGAAGGTACATTAGTTTCAATTTCCCATTTTGAATGATAAGATGATGAAATAATCCTTAAAGATTTCTTGAATGACTTTGTTGATTTCTCCAGATAAGCAATACACGGAAATTCATTTTAACAGGTTTTATTACTTTTGCTATACTATTATAATTAGGGAGTCACACCTTGCTGATAATGATTAGTTTTAAATAGGTAAAAAAAATGCTTTAATAATTTTGATTTTATGGATAGTTGAGAGATCAAGTAGAGGATTATTTTCAATCCAAAAGTCAGGCCAAACTGTTATCTAGGGGTAGACATTTTGTACAGAGGAACATAGGACTGGCCACGTTTTCAGAGATGCTATCAAAAATTATAGATATTATCTAATGGTATCTTTCTTTTTCTAATTCAAAATATTGGTTCAGTCAGTGTAAAAAAATTAATTATACAGTAAGCATTCTCACATGCAGACACAGACAATCTCACTGACACAAGCACACACGCTCATTGATACACAGGCTCACAGACAACAATCTCAATGATACATCTGTGTGGAATGTCACTGTGCGTAAATGATGTCTTCATGTTATGCATATGTGGATGCAAAAGTATTTTTGTTTTTAGATGTTCAAATTGTAGTGAAAATGATGGTATGCTGATCAGAATGGCAACTCTCATACTTACTAAACCCAATCCAGCTGAAGTTCAGTCTTTCTGGCTGAATCTGTACCATCTGGTTGATTACATTTGTTCATGCATTTTATATAAAGGACAAAGCCATCATTTTAAAGACATTTGGGAACATGTGCATTTATGCATGATTCCCAGTGCCCAGTTCTGTCTCTGTGTGTCACTCATTCCCCCCTCCCAGTTGTGTCTCTGTCTGTGTACCAGTGCCCAATTGTATTTTTGCATGTTTATTAATCCCCTATTGTGCCTCTCCCTTGTACCTTAACATCCAGTTGTGTATATTTACCCGCACATGTGTTCAGTTACCTTTTCTGACACACTCATATTTCTTCCTCTATCTTAATGCTTGCTGTTAATAGCTATGTCTATGGCTGTCTTTAACCTATCTCTGCCAACACAAGATTCCATGTGGGCATGGGCGTCTGCAAGGGCATAGGTGTCTGCCTTCCCCGGGGATTTTTGTACTTGCCCTTTAAAAGGGTGGACTGATCCGGCTCTCTAATTGAGTGGCCTTGCGGCAGCCACGCTCACCTTAAGGCAGAATAACATGTCTATGACCGAGAGCCCGACACCAGGAGGGGACCCGGTGGCTTGCCCTATATGCCATTGCCCATGTTGAGTGAGCACTGCACCTCCAGTCTGCAGCTCCACCAGTGGTGCAGAGCTACAGACTGAAGTTAGTGTCTCGCGATCTCACTCGGATTACCACAGCAATGCTCTGACACTTCCAAAGCTGGCAAGATATCTATCACATGGTCTACAGCTCTGCATACAGAGGAGGTGCAGACCAGATAGCTATCCCACCGGATCACCAGGGAGGTTACTGCTGAAAAAATAAAGGTATGTAAGTGTGGGGAGGAGGATGTTCACTGAACCACAGCCTCCCCACACACTGTCACTCCTCCACACCCTGCCACCCTACAGTGTCACCCCTGCACACACTGCAACCCCACAATGTCACCCCTCCACACACTGCCCCCTCTCCACATATTTCTCCCCCACACTGTCACTCCTCCACACCCTGCCACCCTACAGTGTCACTCCTGCACACACTGCTCCCCCACAGTGTTACACATTTAAACACTGCTCCCCTCCACAGCCTTCTCCCTATACTTCCCCTCTCCACACACTGCCTCCCTCCACACACTAACCTCTTTTCACACACTGCCCCTCCACAAACTGCCCTTTTCCACACACTGACCCCCCACACTGCCCCCAATAATGTCACCCCTCCACACACTGCCCCACAATGTCACCCCTCCACACATTGCCCCCACCCTACACTGTCACCCTCCCACACAATTATGCCTTCCCTCCCCCAGAAACACTTTTTGCAAATGAACATGCATGTCAGTTCTAGGATTGGGGCAGTTTTAGGCGATAAAATTCTATCTCCACCTCTATATACACACAGAGATTTAATAGAAACGACTTATTGGTCCTTTTGACAGAGACACTATGTCTACAACTAACTGACCTCAGCCAATCGAATAATCTAGCATGGTGGCAACTATAGTTAAACAAAATAATACTATGCTTAATTGTTATATCTGCAGATTTCCCCATGTTTAGTCCATCTTGGTTGAAAGCTGTATATGTTAAATGTCATTCTGATCTAACAAATTAATTGTACAAGCAAATCTCAAATCTGGATTTTGTTGACGCTTTGCAATAATTGTACTCTAAAACTGAGTACAATTTGATGTATTTATGATCAATGTTATAATGTAGTCAATGGTGAATCGTCAATTTGGATTTTTTTTTTCAAAGCCAGCTATTATGTTGCCTGACTTTAAAGAACTAGCTATTGACTAATTTCCCATTCTGATTGCAATGCCTGAAAATGCATCAGGCTTTACAATAAATATTTATCGTATTTTTCGCTCCATAAGACGCACTTTTTTTCCCCTCAAAAGTGAGGGGAAATGTCTGTGCGTCTTATGGAGCGAATGTGAAGATTTACTTACCTGTCTTGGAGCGTGGGCCGGCCTTACAGCGCGCTCCTCGGTCCAGGAACTTCTATTGCAGGTTCCGGTTTCCGGCGGGACTGAAAGGAAGTGTGCACACTTCCTTTCAGTCCGGCCGGAAACCGGAACCTGAAATAGAAGTTCCTGGACCGCGGAGCGCGCTGTGAAACCGGCCCACGCTCCAAGACAGGTAAGTAATTATGGGACAAGGGAAGGGGAGGGAAGGGGAGGGGGGGGACACTATGGGAGAAAGGGAGGGGGAGACACTATGGGACAAGGGGATGGTGATACTATGGGAGAAGGGGAGGGGATTATGGGAGAAGGGGAGGGGGAGACATTATGGGAGAAGGGGAGGGGGAGACACTATGGGACAAAGGGAGGGGGAGACACTATGGGACAAGGGCAGGGGGGGACACTATGGGAGGGAAAGTGCACTATGGGACAATGGGAGGGGGGGACACTATGGGATCAGAACACTAATGGACAAGGGGAGGAGGGGTTAAAGAACACTATGGGACAAGGGTAGGAGGGGTTAAAGAACACTATGGGACAGGGTAGGAGGGGTTAACAATCACTATGGGACAGAGGAAAGGGGGGTTAAAGATCATTATGGGACAGGGGAGAAAAAAAATATTCGGAACAAACTGTCCCATAGTAAGAAACACTATGGAACAGTTTGTTCAGAATATTTTTTTTTCTGGGTTTCCTCCTCTAAAAACTAGGTGCGTCTTCTGGTGAGGTGCGTCTTATGGAGCGAAAAATACGGTAGTTCCCAATTTGTATACTTATTATTCACATAATCTTATTTGAATTCCAGTGGTGGGATTCTTGTTTTTACATCAGTAATAATTCTCACTGGGAGAATAAGGGTTATTTCAGTCAAAATAACAAAACATGATCCTGGGAATGAACTCCTAAAAAAAATTACTTTAGCTAGTGTATATATTTGTGTGCAGTTTCCATAAAGCATTTAATTTATTTTGTTAATGTTTTCAAATTCATTGAACTTGAACATTAGCAAAATCCTAGCACTATATAGTCCATGACTTTATGATAAAACATTTTTCATGGGAAATGTTTTCATTTTGATTTAAAAGAATATCATTTTGCCAGTCTGTTCTTTTGCAGTGGTGAGCTTCAAACAGGCTTGGAATTTGTAGGACACTGAGCAAGAGCTGGTGAATTGACATAAGTCTTAACTAATTTAATTACACCTGTGCATTAAACACTCTTTTGCAATCTCTAATAAATGTAAATAGTTTAAAGTATAATAGGAAGTATTATAATTATATGCCAATTAAATTAC
>OW240915.1:146131554-146143490 GCA_933207985.1 Pelobates cultripes | reverse complement strand
TGACAAATTCCTTTTGTTTGTAACAAGTCAACTATTAACAAGGCAACAATTAAAATAACAGAGTATGTTTGAATTACTCTGTCCATTTACTAAATAGTCATATAATATTTTTGTATAAGTTGATCTGTTGAGGAACATTTTCATAAACATTAGGGGTGATAGATAAATATGGAGCAATCACCAACTACAAATCTCCCAACATGTACCACTTTGCACTTAATATACTATGATAAACCATATTGCCACCATCTCTAGCATTTCATTAGTCACATTAATGTGACCTTTGCATTATAGGTTGTATTCCCAAGAGTAGGAAACCACCTTTAAAAAGTCAAATTCTATGTGTGAATTACACATGCTGCTTAAATTTTGTGTGATAAGCAGTTGTCAAACTCATTAATCGAATTAAAGTGATATTCATTTTGTTTGTTAGGAGACATTATCTTCATCCAGTCCAGTTACAAGTTAGTATTGTGCTACTTTTGTTATTGATAATAAGGTATCAATCAAATACATTGTTTCTGAGCTCATGAGATTTTCATAACTGATTTGAAAACACATTAGGGTTATTATCTAGGGCAGCGATTCCCAAAGTGTGGGTCGTGACCCACTGGTGGGTCGCAGGGCAATTCCCAATGGGTCGCGCTGACCCTCACCTCCAGGGTCGCTGGGGACTCGGGAGTCAGACTGATCAGGAAGGGGCCCAGCGGCTTGCCCTGTATGCCACCGGGCCCCCTCCAATCAGTCTGCCTAACACCTCCGGTCTGCTGCTTCGCCAGGTGCAGAGCTGCAGACCGTGTGATAAAAGTCTTGCAAGAACCCAGACAACACCATGGCAACACTCTCGGCGCTCGCAAGACTTTTATTACATGGTCTGCAGCTCTGCACCCGGCGGAGCTGCAGACCAGAGCTTTAACCCACCAGACCACAAGGGAGACACTGGACCACCAGGGAATTTATTACAGGTAAGCAGGACTGCCACCAGAAATTTTGGGGCCCCTGACACAGCCCACCATCTGGGCCCCCCGGGGCCACCCCCCAAGTCAATCCACATGATCTGCCCCAAGCTTGCCCACATGACATGCCCCCACTTTGTGTAGTGGACAGAGTGTGTGTGTATAGTGGATGTATTTTGTGTATAGTGGATGTATAGTGTGTATAGTGAATGCAGTGTGTGTGTTTGTGTAGTGGGTGTAGTGTGTGTGTGTGTGTATAGTTAATGCAGAGTGTGTGTTTGTGTACTGGATGTAGTATGTGAATAGTGAATGCAGATTGTGTGTTTGTGTAGTGGATGTAGTGTGTGTGTGTATAGTTAATGCAGAGTGTGTGTTTGTGTAGTGGATGTAGTGTGTGTGTATAGTTAATACAGTGTGTCTGTGTAGTGGATATAGTGTGTGTGTATAGTAAATGCAGAGTGTGTGTTTGTGTAGTGGATATAGTGTTTGTGTGTATAGTAAATGCAGTGTGTGTGTTTGTGTAGTGGAAGTAGTGTGTATATAGTGACTGCAGAGTGTATGTGTAGTGTATGTAGTGTGTGTATAGTGAATGCAGAGTGTGTGTTTGTAGTGGATGCTGTGTGTGTAGTGGATGATGTGTGTAGTGGATGCAGTTTATGTGTTTATCTGGTTTATGGTGTGTTTATGTGGTGGATGATGTGTATGGTCGTGTAGTGGATGATGTGTATGGTTGTGTAGTGGATGATGTGTATGGTTGTGTAGTGGATGATGTGTATGGTCATGTAGAGGATGATGTGTATGGTTGTGTTGTGGATGATGTGTGTGGTTGTGTAGTGGATGATGTGTGTGGTTGTGTAGTGGATGATGTGTATGGTTGTGTAGTGGATGATGTGTGTGGTTGTGTAGTGGATGATGTGTGTGGTTGTGTAGTGGATGATGTGTGTGGTTGTGTAGTGGATGTGTAGTGGATGATGTGTGTGGTTGTGTAGTGGATGATGTGTATGGTTGTGTAGTGGATGCAGTTTGTCTGTTTGATGTATGTGTGTGGTGGATGTGTGACAAATGCTGCTGGGAGGCATTTTGGTTTTTTTTTTCTGTAGAATTGTTTGTAATTAAAAAAAAAAAAATGTATTCCCCCCTCCCTGCCTCTTACCTGTAGTCAGGGAGGGGGGACAATGGATTCCCTGGTGGTCCGGTGGCTCTGCGTGTTGGGCCAGCAAGGAGGAGCCCAGCAGACTACCTCCTGCAGCCAGGACGCGAGCCCAGCATGCATTGCGTGCCGCGGAGCGTTGTCATGACAACCCGCGGCAACGCTTTACTGCTGTGGCTCGCGAGAGTGCTGGAGGGGAAGGTAAGTATATCCTGGGCCCGCAGAGGCATATATACATAGCGGTACTCTCTCTATATATATATGCAGATTGAAGGGCTGGGGGCCAGGGCATGCAGAGGATTACCTGTGCAGTCCGGGCCCCCCAGGACCGCCGGGCCCGTGACAACCGTCATGGTTGTCACCCCCTGATGGCGGCCCTGCAGGTAAGACACAGCCGCCCCACCCCAATATAACCCCTTCACTCCCTGCCCCCCCACATAATGTAACCCCTTCACTCCCTGCCCCTCACACAATGTAACTTCTTCACTCCCTGTCCCCCTCCCCCACTGTAACCACTTCACTCCCTGCTCCCCCCACTGCTGGCCTTTCCTCCCTGGCCCCTCCCCACTGTAACCCCACTTCCTCCTATACTCCTCCCCACTGTAACCCCTTTGCTCTGTCCCTCCTGATATGTCCCTTCACTTTTTACAATGCCGGCCTTCATCCTGCCCCATTGCTTGTAACTCCTTTACTCTCCCTGCCCCAGCCCCATGCTCTCTGCCTCCCATTCTTGGCCCTTAGCTCCCACCTGTCCCCTCCTGGGGTAACCCCTTCCTCCTTTACTCACCTGATTATGCTGACCCACACAGCTTCGCTCCACGCTTTCCTGCCCTGACGCTACACGCAATCCCCTCCCCACTGTAACCCATTCTCTCCTGCCCCATGCCAGCCTTCACTCCCTGCCCCCCACCAACCCCTTCACTCCTGCCCCCACCTGTAACCCCCAACCATATCTGCGCTGCAACCCCTTCTCCCTGCCCCCTCCACTGTAACCCCTTCACTCCTGCCCCCTCTACACTTTCCCAGCAACCACTTCACCCCCTGCCCCCTCACTTAATAAACCGTTTCTCCCCTGCCTGCCCACTGTAAACCCTTTCTCCCCCTGCCCTCACGCCTTTACACTCATTTTCCCGGCTGCTCCACCACGGTCACTCTCACCTCTCCCACACACTGTCACCCTCACCTCCTGTCTCTGCTTGTATATGTATCTGTGTGTCCTTTTGTATCAGTGTGAATGTATTTGTGTGTCTGTGTGTATAGTGTATCCGTGTACATGAGTGTCTTTGTATCAGTGTGTAGGAAACTAGGTGTCATTGTGTGTCTGTGTGTATTACTGTGACAGTGTATGTATTTGTGTGTATGTGTGTATGTGTATACACTGCACACATACTCCATACAAAAAACATGCTTACATTCAAACACATTGTGTATATGTATATTTTATAAACACAATATACACACACTGCATCCACTACACACACACACACACACACACTGCATCCACTACAGATGCACTGCATTTAAAAGCAAACATTACATACAAACACACCCGTGCATTAAAACACTAAAATTATCTACAAACACCAACACTACACACAAAAAGCACACCTGCATTTAAAGTTCTACACTACATACAAACACCCATGCATTCAGACGTAAACATTACAAACAAGTACACCACTACATTCCAATGGCAACAGTACATACAAATACACCCATACATGCACACATATATTTAATACAAAAACATGCTTACATTCAAACGCTCAAACACTGCTCACAAATATAACCCTGCAATAAAGCGCAAATGGTGGATCCCCATCTGGCATAGCATTGTTGAAGTTCTCCGAAAGATAGAGATCGACCTTTTGACCACACTTGCACTAAAGGGGGGCCCAGGAAACATTCTTGCACCAGGGCCCTCTCTACATTAGTTCCACCACTGGGACAATCAACGTGAGGTGCCTGGATGAAAGAGCAGAACAACAGCATTTCTGATTCTTAGTCTGTGAGTAAACAGTTGTTTGTTTCTAAAACTGATTGTCATGATGTGCAAAGTTTCTGCCTCTAAAACTGCCATGATATCCCAGAATTATACCTCTAAAACTGCCATGTTATGCCAACTTTATGCATCTAAAGCTGATTGCCAAGGTGTGACAATTATAAGCATCTAAAAGCTGATTGCATTGGTGTGCCAATTTTATGCATTTGACTGTTTGCCATGGTGTACCAATTGTATGCCTCTGAAGCTGATTGCCATGATGTGTCTCTGACTGAAATATGGGGAGTGAAATTCACTGGGTTAGCAGTTAGCAAATGTCAGAAAAGGGGAATCCTGCAGTATTGGTTCTTTTTTTAAGCTACTTGATCCACTCTTTTCAAGGAGCTGGAGATGGTGGGAGTGAGTATCCAGCTCATGTAGTGTGGGAGATTGTCAGGGAAATTGATATGTACCAGGCAAGAAGAATGAAGAGTTTCCCAGTTTAGTTAGTTTAGCTGGCATATCACACAGGGTGTTTAATTGCATAACTATGGAGAGAGCTGAGTTTGCTGAGATTTATTATTAGTTTTGCTTGCGTACTACATTCCCATAGTTTATTTCCAATATTAAAAGAACACTTTTGCATTTTACACAAAAACACAAATGTGCATTATCTCTCTTTTAACTATTGTGTAGACCTCCCACAACAGTTAAAAGATAGATCATTTACGTTTTCTCCCATGCTGCTATGCTCTCTTCCATGACTGGCCTGACCTCCTTGGCTGAAACATCAATCTGGATTATCTCAGCCAATCTAATGGTAAAAGGCTAAAAGCAATGAGCTAGTAGTGTGCATGCTTGGCAAAATGCCATGCTGCACAAATCAGATTGCCTCTATGTAACTATCCAATTGAAATAATCAAGTTTTACTTGAATTGCAGCTACTAGAGGCATTTAAACAGTGCAATGAAAATATTGCAGCTCTTGCAGAATGGCAATGCTTTCACTGACAAGATTAAAACTAGAGGGACATGGCACATTGACCATGTCATTGAGATAACGTGGCCTGGGTGCCCATAGAGTTCTTTTAATATTAGAGTATAACCTTTTTTCTTTATAGTGGCATCTTAACATGTATAGCTTGGAGGAAAGACGAGACAGGGGGGATATGATAGAAACATTTAAATATATAAAGGGAATCAACACAGTAAAGGAGGAGACTATATTTAAAAGAAGAAAAACTACCACAACAAGAGGACATAGTCTTAAATTAGAGGGACAAAGGTTTAAAAATAGTATCAGGAAGTATTACTTTACTGAGAGGGTAGTGGATGCATGGAATAGCCTTCCAGCTGAAGTGGTAGAGGTTAACACAGTAAAGGAGTTTAAGCATGCGTGGGATAGGCATAAGGCTATCCTAGCTATAAGACAAGACTAGGGACTAATGAAAGTATTTAGAAAATTGGGCAGACTAGATGGGCCGAATGGTTCTTATCTGCCGTCACATTCTATGTTTCTATGTTTAAACTTTTTCTGAACAGATAATTTTTGGTTATAGACAGCCTATTTAAAGGGTTACTCGAAACATCATCATTACTACAGCCACTGTAGTTGTTATAGTGACAGGAGAACCCTGGTCTGGTTCCCCTATAATGGCTCTGCGGCTTCTATCTAGCTAGGTGATGCTCTTTCGTTTCAAAGCAAATGGCTTCACATACAGACTCCAGGTACCATGACCACTTTAAATCACTAAAGTAGTTATGGTACTTGGAGTAACCCTTTAAGTATAAGTTGCCTGAGGCGCTAATGGTTGAGATCCCATGAGAAGGAATTTTATGCTTAGGACTGCTATTAAATGCATGTCAGTTCTCAGTGCAAGCTCTTATATTTTGTTTATGGCTAATTTAATTTTTTTAAATCATTTTTTATAGTGAAATAATGTAAGAAAACAATTACAAATAGGTGTTCGTCAAGAATATTCATTTATTCTAAGAAAATCAAAAGAACTCTCTTAAAATTTAACATATGTATAAAAAAGCAGTATGTTACATTTTGTTACACACACCATCTATGAAGAATAATAATCTTATCCTTATTGATATCATTATCAATAAGTATAAGACATTGAACTTTTTAAAATAAGTGACATTGTTTAGCTGCTTTCTGAGACAAATTAAGACAAAAAATTAAAACTGTCCTAATCTGAGCAAGAGTCAGACATCCAGCATCCCACATTCAGTATAAATCCTAAACCTGTTTGAAAGCTGTCTGAATACCTATTCTTGGGTGGCAAAGATTCATTAGAACTTGGAAACTTTGACCTCAACAAATCAATCTATTCTAGTAATTAGGATAGATGAACTCACCAAAGCAAAATATATCAAAAACAATATTTTAACTTATCTTTTGTTTTTCAGGAGGGCTGTAACTTTGTTCCATGTAGTTACTTGCATTACCCCAAATTCTACAACAAAAAAATCAGTTTCTCATATTATTTTTTTTTGACAATGCTACATTTTTCAGTAAAAGAGCAGTGTAAGTATGTAACGCCACAGAGAAATGGTCTCGAAGCAGAGTAAAGCCGCTTCATAGGAAAGCATGTAAACATCAACACCACAACCATAAATCAGCTAGCAATATTACTCACTGCCCATCTGGCTACCTAGTGTGACTGTCTATTTAAGCCAGAAGTAAAAGGAACCCTTTGAATGCACTGCACACGGTCATTCAATTCTACTAGCTCTATTAAACATAACCCCCATCCATTCACCTCCCACCCTAAAAAGTACCAGAGTGTGCAAAGTAACTCCATCCCAAATGTCAATGCCCCAATGGCAATCTAAGCCCGGAGCCACTACATCCCCCAATAAAACCAGCCACTTCATCCAAAAAATACAATATTCCCTACCTAAGTGTTGGGAAGAGACAATATAACATAAAATATTAAAAACATATGAAGCAAATATTTAATACTTATCTGTCATTGTTTTGATTGTAGCGGTCCCCAAGGCTTGGTTGCTGATGTCACTAAGCACGTCAATAGGGAAGCCTTGAAAGACAAAGTTTAATCACCGAGGCAGCTGTTAGAATTGAAAATGAAACAATTTTTTTTCATAGATGTTACGGAAACAATAATGATAATCATTGAACATAAGATTAATGCCTCCAGTAATTGCTCATGCATTGGAAAATCAGCATTAGTCCAAGCTGACGAAAGTTTGGCGGATATTTACTACAATATTCTGTTTTAAAAAGTGTGCAAAAATGTTAAATGTGAGGCGTCACCAATAGAGTGTTCCTTCTGGTTTCACTGGCTTCCATGATGATTGCCAGACTTATAATACTTTACACAACTTTTTAGAACTTTGCCATTAACCATTTTACTGCAAAATGCAGTATAAATGGTTTTATTTCCATGTATTTTGCAGTATGAAATTTAGTTCATAAAAACTCATACACCCTCATGTATACTCCTGGAATGATTACCAGGGTGTAGAGAAATGGAATTATCTGCCAAAAGCCACTAGTCACTGATATAATGCCTACAAGTCTGCTGAAAATATAAGCACAATGTTTGGAAAATAAGTTTCAATGGGTCATATCTAGGCTTGTGCAAGGCAGAAAATGTTGGTTCTTACAAACCACTTCGGCAGAAAAACTTGGTAGGCAGTTTTTAGTTTTGCCACCGCTTAGCTTAGCCAAATTTCAATACTGAAAAATATTTGGGAAGAAATTTGGCCGCAGCCAGAAAACAAGAAAATATAATGCTTGTATAATGACATGCAAAAATGGCTACAATATTGCCTGGCCTAATGGCTATGCAATATCAGATATTTTTGAAGTGCCATTTTTGAGTTACCAAAGTTAGATTATTACAATGAACACAATTATAAACGCAACACTTTTGTTTTCGCCCCCATTTTGCATGAGCTGAACTCAAAGATCTAAGACTTCTTCTATGTACACAAAAGGCCTATTTCAAATATTGTTTACAAATCTGTCTAAATCTGTGTTGGTGAGCACTTCTTCTTTGCCAAGATAATCCATCCACCTCACAGGTGTGGCATATCAAGATGCTGAATCGACAGCAAGATTATTGCAAAGGTGTGCCTTAAGCTGGCCAAAATAAAAGGCCACTATAAAATGTAGAGTTTTATCACACAGCACAATGCCACAGATGTCGCAAGTTTTGAGGGAGAGTGCAATTGGCATGCTGACTGCAGGAATGTCCCCCAGAGCTGTTGCCCATGAATTGAATGTTAATTTCTCTACCATAAGTCATCTCCAAAGGCATTTCAGAGAATTTGGCAGAACATCCAACAAGCCTCACAACCGCAGACCACATGTAACCACACCAGCCCAGGACCTCCAACTTCCAGCATCTTCACCTCCAAGATCGTCTGAGGCCAGCCACCCGGACAGCTGCAGCAACAATCAGTTAACATAACCAAAGAATTTCTGCACAAACTGTCAGTTAGCATAACCGTCAGTTAGCATAACCGTCTCAGGGAAGCTCATCTGCATGCTTGTCCTCCTCATCGGGGTCTCGACCTTTGTGTACATAGAAAAAGTCTTAGATCTTTGAGTTCAGCTCATGAAAAACGGGGAAAAAACAAAAGTGTTGCGTTTATAATTTTCTATCTGGATTAAAAAAAAACTAGGAAGGGTTTTATAATAATCAATTAAAATCATGTTCCTTTTGTTATCTTGTATTGATGGAAATTGGAGAGCAGTAGTGATTTTAAGTTCAAAATAGGGGCAATTATTCACCACCCACTCACCTTTTTACCCTGACAAGAACAATGCTTTTCCTCACAATTAGTCTGTAGCACCAATGATCGTCCATCAGTTTGGAAAAAAACAGTCTTATCACCCTTTTCTAGCTGTGTCAGTTGAGATAGCAGGCACCACACAACTCGGTCAGGCAGGGCAAAACCACTACAGTGATAGGCAATTGGAAAAAAGAGGAAGCAGCAGCAGCTGGAGTAATTTTTTTTTTTTATGAGATGGGTAAACAAGGGGATGACCTGTACCCAACCTACATTATCTTGGTTCGAAGTTTCTATCACATCCCATCAAAAATGTAAAACTGGCACTAGCTTCCCTATTTTTGTCTAGTTCACATGCCTCAGTGGGGAGTCAATGCCAATGGAGTGGCGGGAAGATAGACTATGGATTGCCCTCTGTTCTTTCAAAATTCTTTCCACTATGTGTAAAGTAAAGTTCCGCCATGTGCTGACATCCTGTTGTTGACAGTGTGTGAGAAGGCCTCTTTTCTATTGCTCCTGCCTCAAAAGTTGGCTAGCCCGCACACTGCAGTGAAATGCGTGATAATCAAAAAGGCCATTTTGTTAGGTTGTTGGAATGAAATCAAACCAAAGAGTGGTCTTTCCTGAGATGATGAAGAGTTTAAATTTGGTGGTGGTAGAAGAAGAGGAGGTAACGCTGGTGGTAGGTTGTGACAACAGCGTAACATCAGATACAGCACCAGTAGACCTGCAATTCAAGAGTTGCATCCTGTGTGTTAAGTTGTAACAGACATACTGCTGACCCAACTATCATGATGCTGAATACTACTAACAGTAGTGGCAGTTGATGTATTTCAATGTGTGATATCTAATTGTCTTTGTCTGGGAGAGTGCTATTGAACTATACACACACAGCTGCACCAGAAGCTTCCCCCACACACAAATACTACAGCAGCCCACAAGCAAAACACATACAGCTTCACAAACAGTCCACGCAGGCACAGTACCACTGACCACAAACACAGCACCACTGCCAACCTACTAATACACATATACAATCCCATAAGCAGCCCTCCCATGTACATGCATCACACAATACAACATATAGCCCACACATACAATCCAGAAAGCAGCCACCACCCACATTCACACACAGGACGTGCTACACAGCCTACATTCATACATAACACACACAATACTCCAAACTGCTCAGGCACATAGAAAATAAACACAGCCCACATACACACAAATATAATCCTACTAAGCTGTGCAGGCCTTCAGCACAATCTGACACACACACACACACATATATACAGTTGCAAGAAAAAGTATGTGAACTCTTTGGAATGATATGGATTTCAGCACAAATTGGTCATAAAATGTGATCTGATCATCATCTAAGTCACAACAATAGACAATCACAGTCTGCTTAAACTGATAACACACAAATAATGAAAGGTTGCCATGTTTTTATTGAACACACCATTTAAACATTCACAGTGCAGGTGGAAAAAGTATGTGAACCCCTAGACTAATGACATCTCCAAGAGCTAATTGAAGTGAGATGTCAGCCAACTGGAGTCCAATCAATGAGATTAGATTGGAGTTGTTGGTTACAGCTGCCTTGCCCTATAAAGAACACACACCAGTTCTGGGTTTGCTTTTCACAAGAAGCATTGCCTGATGTGAATGATGCCTCGCACAGAAGAGCTCTCAGAAGACCAACGATTAAGAATTGTTGACTTGCATAAAGCTGGAAAGGGTTATAAAAGTATCTCCAAAAGCCTTGCTGTTCATCAGTCCACGGTAACACAAATTGTCTATAAATGGAGAAAGTTCAGCACTGCTGCTACTCTCCCTAGGAGTGGCCGCCCTGTAAAGATGACTGCAAGAGCACAGTGCAGGCTGCTCAATGAGGTGAAGAAGAATCCTAGAGTGTCAGCTAAAGACTTACAAAAGTCACTGGCAAATGCTAACATCCCTGTTAGCGAATCTACCATACGTAAAACACTAAACAAGAATGGATTTCATGGGATGATACCACAGAGGAAGCCACTGCTGTCCAAACAAAACATTGCTGCACGTTTACAGTTTGCACAAGAGCACCTGGATGTTCCAGAGCAGTACTGGCAAAATATTCTGTGGACAGATGAAACAAAAGTTGAGTTGTTTGGAAGAAGCACACAACACTATGTGTGGCAAAAAAAAGGCACAGCACACCAGCATCAAAACCTCATCCTAACTGTGAAGTATGGTGGTGGGGGCATCATGGTTTGGGGCTGCTTTGCTGCGTCAGGGCCTGGGCGGATTGCTATCATCGAAGGAAAAATGAATTCCCAAGTTTATCAAGACATTTTGCAGGAGAACTTAAGGCCATCTGTCTACCAGCTGAAACTCAACAGAAGATGGGTGTTGCAACAGGACAATGACCCAAAGCATAGAAGTAAATCAACAACAGAATGGCTTAAACAGAAGAAAATACACCTTCTGAAGTGGCCCAGTCAGAGTCCTGACCTCAACCCGATTGAGATGCTGTGGCATGACCTCAAAAAAGCGATTCACACCAGACAGCCCAAGAATATTGCTGAACTGAAACAGTTCTGTAAAGAGGAATGGTCAAGAATTACTCCTGACCGTTGTGCACGTCTGATCTGCAACTACAGGAAACGTTTGGTTGAAGTTATTGCTGCCAAAAGGAGGTTCAACCAGTTATTAAATCCAAGGGTTCACATACTTTTTCCACCTGCACTGTGAATGTTTACATGGTGTGTTCAATAAAAAACATGGCAACATTTCATTCTTTGTGTGTTATTAGTTTAAGCAGACTGTGATTGTCTATTGTTGTGACTTAGATGATGATCAGATCACATTTTATGACCAATTTGTGCAGAAATCCATATCATTCCAAAGGGTTCACATACTTTTTCTTGCAACTGTATATATATATATATATATATATATATATATAATAATTAAAAGAAAATTAGGACTTGAGATTTAAAATACTTATTTTGGAACTGTTCCATTAAAAGATTGCCTACCTCAATTCTATACTTCTATACAGATAGGAGCCCATACTGATTCAATCCTGAACTAGCTGT